>JARVGV010000412.1:29905602-29917161 GCA_031762435.1 Hypsolebias longignatus | reverse complement strand
AAACAGAGGTGGAGGCCTCCGGGTTCAACTGTCCCCCTCCTACAATGCTGTTATTGCTAGTATCACTCAGCCCTCTGAATAGTAAACAACCATCAGGGTGCTAACGTTCCATTGTTAGGCTGATGGTCCTCTTTGATCATGTGAACAGCTGTTTTTAACTGTCAGCAGCAAACTCGTTCATCCACTGTGAGAAGGTGCTATTTATAAGACTGAGCTGAATACAGCACCTCAGACTGAAGAAGTCTTTCAGACGAAAGACGAAACGTTTCTATTTTTTGTTTTGTTTTGTTTTTTAATGTCCAGAGGACCAGACTTAGCTTTTTTAGACATACAGTATTGTGCAAAAGCAGTAGGAAAATAATTCAAGCCACCTGCAGTAAAGTTTGGTTAGATATTAGCTGAACCATCTCATTACATAAACTAGATTTGCTTGACTTTTGTTCTTACCTGAACAGGTTCACTGTGCTGTTCGGTGAGCTGCACTGAGTCTGGGCGCTGGCGGACAGTCGGCGCTTGACGTCGCTGTGCAGTCTGCGGTACAGACACCTGGATCTGCTGACTGCTGTCATCTTAAGAGGAGATTTGTGGTCGAGGACTAATAACGAGCTGATGCCTTCTTGTCACAAGTGACAGTGATGCAGAGGAGAACATCTGGAAACAGAGCGTGAGGTAGTGCAGTGGGAGCAAATTCATTTGAAGGAGATTAAATGTGCAGGAATCAGAGAGCAGCAGCTCAGGCTGTGAGGATGGGAGACCTTTTAAGGGCATGTTTAACTGAGTTTGGTTCCACTTCACTCAGCTGCTCCTGGGTCAGTGTTGATGGTGTTACAAGATGTGAAGCACAACCAATACAGCTGAGATAACTCCACTTACTTGTGGTTAACTGACCAGGAAATTAGTAAATGTCAATATATCTTTAAATAAGTTCAATAAATCTTGGCTGCAAACTCCCAGGAGCAGCTTTGTGAACACATTTAGAGAACAACATCATTATAGACTTACCACAATAAAGCATTCTTCATTCTTCTTTTCTTTTCTTTACGACTGCTCTATTCAGCTGCTTACATCTGGAACATTTCAAAACGTCTGCTCTCTCTCTGTTGTCTCTACTGAGACGTGGTGACGAGTGAAAGCATACGCAGAAAGTCACGGGGAATGCTATTTCTTTCACAATCACTGAAGTTCTTTTGAAAAGTGCTTCCTGGATGTAAGAGTTACATCGGAAGCTGAATCTTTTGACAGCAGGAGAGATAAGAGCTGAGACAGGTTTCTGGCACACGCAGCTCCTCTCAACCATCGTACTAAATATTTAAAAAATGAAAAAAGGTTAATGATTTTCTTTGAGGCTAGGAAAAAATTTCAGATAGTGTATTTCACATACAGGTAGTTTCATTTTAAAACTTCAAAAATGGCAAAAAGGCAACTTTCTTCTTGATTTTAGAGTGAAAAACATTATTATGAAATCTTTCCAGTAATGCAGGTGAATCTGAAACAGGAAAAAGAAAGGGAACAAACCAGATTTGTGGGATGAGTCACATTTGAGATCAACCTGTGATAAAAGCTAAAGATCCAAACTTCTCCTGAAATCCACAAGGAATTACAGATGAACTCCAGTATAACTGATCAACCACACGTTTGTTTGCAGTTTACACATAATAGATGTAAAAACACTAATATACAATAGTAAGGGGTTTATATATACAGTACAGGTAGTCCTCGACTTACGAACAGGTTCCGTACCTACAAACTGTTCGTAACCCGATTTTAACGTATTATTATACTGCACCGCAAACCCGTTCGTAAGTCCGGATTTTTTCCGTAAGTCGAGGAAATGTAAAATGTATGCTAACGCTGCGCCGCACACCCGTTCTTAAGTCCGAGTTGCCGTAAGTCGAGGGCGCCTTAAGTCGAGGACTACCTGTATATAAGTACTGTACTGTATATATATGTACGGTATATATATACAGTATGCAGTACTTCACTTACTGTCACAAGATGAGTTTAGTCTAAAACACTGGTGTAAAAGGTGGCGGGCGATAGGCATTCTTTCAAGTAATGCTTTACTTTACATTATGTTTTCTTCAGACCTTTGCTGCTGTTTCTGTCACGTTTCAGTCCAGTATCTGGCCATTTTCAGATGAACTGTTTTTGGTTGTTTGTTAAACCATTTAAAGGCTCCTAAACTCAAGGGATGAGCCAGCGTTGTGTCAACACATGACAGGAACATCAGTAACGGAAGTCACATTGGAATTTTAGGCTTTTTGTTACAAGCTCTCCATCACGAAGACACAATTTGTTCCCTTTTCTTTAGTCAAATATTAAAAAAACAACAGTTTATCAGACATTAAATGGTATTTTAGCACCATAATGGTGCTTAGCTGAAAGTTTACATACACGATCAAGTGAAGGATGATCTTAAGCTGCTCTTTCCTCGTCCTCCATTTGTACACAGATGTTATCTTTTAAGCACACTGCACAATATGTTGTCATGTTCAGGTACAAGGACTGGCCTGAAATTGACTAATAAAATAGCCAAAGTCCAAAAAATAAAAATAAAAACTCTCCCACCCAAAAGCCCAGAGAACCATTGATCATCGCCTTTTAATTCTCTTTTAAAGAGCTCTAACACTGAACTGTAATTCTAACTTTAGCCCGTTAAGCATCCATTCAAGATGCTCTGTAATGATGAGGGAAACGAGTGAGCTCACTCCTGATGACCTAACTGGGAATGTGGGGAAAAGTGTAACAGTGAGTAAGCGAGGAGAGCGGAAATGTTGCAGATCACACCGAGGCTCCCTCGATGCCAAACATCAGCACTTTTTTTTTCCTCCTCCAGGCTCGTTAAAAAAATGAAAGCGGTCTCTTGGTAAGGTTTGGAAGGATCCGACCCATATGTTCTCAATTACCTCCCTCTGGCCCACATTGTCAGTCTGGTATTTCCTCCATCAATCCTGCCCTCCCCCTATAGCTTCTTTGCTTCGAGTCATCTCGTGAATTCTCCCCTCAACTATTTCACTATCAGTGGATCCTTTTAACGACCAGCCAGAGAGCGCTCGCAGTTAGAAAAGTGGTGCTTTAGTTTATTTATACGTATATAAAGTATAAAACTTTGACGCTCCTGCAAAAGAACAGAAAAAGGCAACGGTGGTGGAATAAATTTGAGTCAATGTTTAGCAGAGTAATACCAGATCTTAACATAATATAATAGCTATGGTAAAGTCACGTGCTGAGATTTATTCATGGGGGCCAGTGCTTAAGCCTAAAAGCACCTTTATTTCTAAATACATTAAAATAATTTGTCCTGCGCCTTATCATGCAGCTTTGAAATTAAACTTACAAAATGTATCAACACATGCAACTTGATTAGGAATAGTATGCTGAGACTTCTCTGTGTCACAAAATTTGCAAAAAAAATAACTGCACAATAATCCCAATGGAGATTAATGGGATTTTGGGGAAACAAGAAAATCCAGTCCCTTTTTGTTTCGGAGCTCATTAACCTCAGATGTACTTCACGGAAACATCATTAATTTTTATTTTTCCTATACTGTATTCCCACGAACGATATAAACTGCTGGTGCTTCACTTAACCTTTGAATTTAGTTTAAACCATGAGAAAATATGTTCACGCTGTTACCTTCTTGGTATTTTTTTTTTTTTTTTTGCTGAGGTCGTCAAACCTTCTGCCACAAAGCCAGCTGACTCGGAGCCTGCACAGCCTCAAATTGAATCACCGTCTGATTAAGTCCCTTCTTTACACAGTTAACTGGAAGTGTCTTTGTTCGGTGCCCCCGCACTCCTGACCCCGACTGTGGCTGACCAGAGAGGAAATGCAAGAAGTGCCCACGTGTTTTTTTTTTCTGTTGGTCTGAGAAGATGTTGGAACAGAAGCATCACAAGGCTGCTGTGCACTTGGCCTTGAACATTTCTGTGTGACTGACAGTCGCTCGCATGCTTTACATAAGCATGGAGGAACTGCTGCCAACCCGTTTGACGAGTTCCTTTTCCTATAGAAGCACGAACACCCCCCATATACCGATTTGTACCGCACCCCCAATTAAACCAGTGAGCTTGATGAGTTTCAAGATTTGGACTTTAAAAAAGAAAGATGCAAACCCTTCATCTCCATGAACAACCGAGACAACGTGGCCAGTTTGAAACAAACCAAGTGACTCAGCCTTTGACAGAAAGATGAGGGCATGAAAAGAAAGAGGCAGAAATCTCTGTAATTGGAGTGGATTGACAGCGAGACGCATGGCTCCCTCCAGACCATTAGAGAAGCCCGGGTGGAGAGGGTTTGTTCCCAGGAGGAGAAGGCTTGTCTTGTGCTCAGCCATGGGGAAGAATCTGGCAGGAACGCTGATGAGCGGAGAGGAGCCAGGGGACGAGATGGGCTCTATTGTCCAAGAGAGACAACCTGAGACACTGAGGATGAAAGATGGAGGTTTTTTTTTTCATTCATTCAACCTTTATTTAAACAGGTTAGTCTCATTGGACCACGAGGACTCATTTACAAGTGACTTGTTCCAGACAAAACCACAGATAAGGTACGCACAACAATAAAAAGAAAAGCAGATACAAGTATTGAGAGCGCACGCTGTAGCTGCACTGATGACGTGACTTGTAGGAGGAGATGCATGAAGGCAGCAGACCGAAGAGTGATTTATAGATGAAAATTATAATGTGTTGTCATCATTGTATGTTCCCAATGGCAAAATTAGCTCTCTGCATTTAACCCATCCACCCCCAGGTGGGGCAGTGGGCGGCTACTGAGGGCGCCTGGGGAGCAATTGGGGATGGGGTGTCCTGCTCAGAGACACCACGAGATGTGCAATGACTGGGAATCAAACCTGGGACTTTTGGGTCCCGAGTCGGCTGCCCTGCCTCTACCCCATCTTTGCCCCCTCTACCAGTATAAGAGTCTACATGAAGTTAATGATGACCAGTAGTAAAAACAGGGTACAATGGTAGGGACGGTAGTCACAGCCAAATCTTATCGCATCATGATAAGACAGCATCCAACATCTGCAAGGAGCTTACAGGAGCATTCATATAAATAATGTCACCATAATCAATGGCCGGTGTTTCCTGGCATTCAGAGTTGAACCAGCTCTATTTCTGAAAATAAACCCTGGGTTAATTTCAGTTTCTTTTCCAAGTTTTCAACATGCGGCTTAAAAGAAAGATGTGCAACGACCAAGATTCCCAAATACTGTATTTCTAAGAACCCACAAACTCAATAGGAACACCATTCGTAGATAATATAGGAGGAAGGACTTCTGGTACCAACTTCCTGTTTGAAAACAACGTCCCTTTGGTTTTATCAGCATTTAACACCAGTTTGAGACGGAACGAGTCTGACTGAATGATGTCAAGTGCAGACTGTAGAAGCTGAAAACCTTAGCAACTGTTTTAGCTCGGCAATAAACTACTATGTCATCGTCATAGAAATGTAAGAATGCATCAGGAATGACCTACATTACTTATTTAGATTGTAAAAAGAGTCAGTCCTAAGACTGAGCCTTGTGGTACACCATTCTTGACAGTTAAATAACTGGAGGTGGTGTTGATTCTTGGGGATTAAGGACTTCCTATTGGCTTAAAATCAAAGCAGCTGGTCTTTTCCGTAGCTGAAGTTTCCCTTCAAATTCAGTTTTTAATTTAAAACGGGGAAAGGTAAAGTTCTGAGTGTTAAACTCTATGGGAGGATTTGTGTATGCAGCTGAATTCATCTGCAGATTAGTTTAGCTCCTGGGGGGTCATCAGGGTCTTTGTTGACTTGGCTCACAAGAGAGATGTTTGGGTCACCTGCAAGAACATGTGAATTGGAAATGAAAATCATTGAAAGCATCTTTCCTGTGAGCCCGGCAGACAAGGACCCAAATGACCGTCCGGTGGAAGGGGAGCGAGATTAATCTGCATAAGTTTAGCTGCATAAACAGAGCACCTTTTGCTGTTTAGAACTTGGAATGCCACTTTTGAATTGTTAAAGCTCCCCAGTTGGGAAGCAGAGTGCCCCGTCCTGGTCCCCGAAGGCTTCTATCATGCATATTTTAGTTGTTTCCCTGCTCTTCAGCAGGTCTTCAAGTTCTGCAGAACCCAGTTAATTGTTCATTTATTCAAATCAGGCGCGTCAAAGCAGAGAAACGTCTAAAACATGCAAGAGAGGGGGGTCCTCGAGGACCAGGACTGGGCTTGGAAACTTTTTAGAACAAAAGATGGAGAAGAAGACGAGACAGGATGACACCGGAGGACCCGGGAACGGGGAAGGAAGACGTTCTAAAGTTGTAAGAGGAAAAAGGAGTCAGGAAGCAAAAGAGAAAGAAGGGAAGAGAAAAAGTGAGGAGAGTGGAAACGGGGTGGGAGGGACGGCTGCGTTGGGAGGACTGGATAAGGAGGGGAGGAAGAAAACAGGAAGAGAGTTATAATGCTGCTGTCGTCTCTGTTTCCTGTGTCCCTCGAGTGAGTTCTCCCTGATTGGTTCGTTGGGGGGCTGGGGGGGAAGTTTATATCACGGCTCATTCTTCTGGAAAGAGACAGTCGTGTATCGGAGGATCCTGCTCTGATAAGGAGGGAGCAGAGGAGGACAGGAGCAAAGTCTGCAGCAGGAGCAACATGTTGCTCCTGGAGAGAAGCTGGAACTGTAAAGACAAATCACTTGAGAAAAATCAGACTTTACGACAGTTTTTGTTTCTTCTTTATTTCACTTTGCTGCTGATGTGTTTTATTCTAGCTGACATGTTCATATGAATCAAGCCAACGGTTCAGGAAAATTACCCAATGCTCCTCAACTGATGTTTTTTTTTTTAATCCGCTCACCTCCTTTCTCTCAGTCAGATCTTGTTGCTTGTACTCTACATGTTTGCGTGCACGTTTGCATGTCTGCTGTTACTTTTGGGCAAAACAATAATCCCCAAATAATTCTGCCACACACTTTGCAACGTTCACGCTCCAGCACAGCTCCTGTTTCAGAACCCATCAGCTGGTTTGCTAATACATGTAGCTGAGGTGCAACAGGATTTACTTTAGAAGCTCTTGTAAAATATTTCTGTTTCTAATGTTTTTATAGGAAGTTATCAATCTGTTGAGTCTTGTACGCGTTTTAGACTAAGATCATGTTGTGTCGAGAAATGACGATGTTAAAGCTGTTTTGATCAAAACTTATGCACAACCGCACGGTGGATCTCACACTCCCAGCTACCACTACAACTCTGAGCTCCATATCTGTTAAATTGACTGAATTATCATTGGGTTTTGTGTTTTTTAAGTTCAGTTGGCTTAGGCAGCTGTTTTGAAGCGAATCGGCTCCAAAGGTTAAACTTTCATAGACGTTCATCTATAGATTTATTTCCGAAAGAGTCATTAAAATCAGCCCAGTGGTCCATGAGATGTTTTGCTAACAGACAAACACAGTTGTCTGCGATAGTTTATGACAAAGTTTTAAAGGAGGATCTTGTGCAATCTGTTAGTGCTTAGATTATGTGTTGGGCATCAGTCTCAGCTACTACCACACCAGACTTCAGCTTATTATCTGTCAAATTGACTGAGTCATAGCGATTTTTCTGTTTTAAATTCGATTAGCTGTGGCAGCCATCTTGAATTGGATCAACTGAAAACCTTTTTTTTAACCTGTAGATGTACGTTTAGTTATTATTTTTTGAGAGCTTCACGAAAATTCTTCTTGTGGTTCATGAGATATTTTGTAAATCGACTAATTTTATTGTATTTTATGTGCTTGTGAAATTCCCTTTGCTGGAATTAAAATACAGATTTAAAAAAATTTTTTTTTTTTTTTTGGCTGCAGTTTTTAAAGGCTCGGCCTGAGATCCTTTTGTTTTCTGATTCTCGTTGACCTCATGTTTTCCCTTCCTGTTTCAGGTCGGCGATAAGGTGATGGCGCTGAGCCGCTTTGGGATGTGGCAGGAGGTGGCCGTGGTCCCAGCCAGCCACACCTTCCTCATCCCAGAGGGGATGAGCTTTGAGGAGGCGGCAGCGTTCCCCGTCAACTACATCACCGCCTACATGATGCTGTTTGACTTCGGCAACCTTCGGCCCAGCCAGAGCGTCCTGATCCACGCCGCTGCAGGTACGCCACACGCACACACCTCCTGTTTCCTGCCTGGTTTAATGCGCTCCTTGAAGGTTTTTGTGTGATCCATTTTTCTTCCGTAAGTGTTTCAGCATCTTGCTCGTTCCACAATTTTTGTGCTATTTCAACAAATCATAAATCAAAACATCCGGCTCTTTCAGGACAATCCTGCTATGATGTTTGGTGTTGGTGCAACTTTAGCTTTTTGAAATATTTAGCCTTTTCTGGCACTTTTTTCCTCGCAGAAAAAGAATTGAGCTCATCCTTCAAATCTTTAGATCTGTTCACAACCTTTTACTGCTCCTTTCACTTTTTTAGCTTCTTTGTGCAAATTTAAACATTTTTCAGCTACTTTCAGCTGTTTTGTGCTCCTTTCAGATCCTTTCTGCTAATTCCATTTTTGTGTTTCTTCTTACTTCTTTCTGTTAATTTCAACTTGTTCTGCTCCTTTCAGCTGATTTCTGCCAGTTTCAGCTTTATCTGCTATTTCAGCTACTATTTAGCTGTTTTATGCTAATTTTAGCTGTTTTCAGTTAATTCCACATTTTTTGCTCTCATTTCAACTTTTTTCAGCCTAGTTCAGTAAAAATGTACTCTCTCCACTTCCCTCTTGTAATGTCAGCTTTTTTTTCTGAATTTTTAGCTACTTTTCAGATTTTTTGTTGTTGCTAATTTCAGCTTTTTTTTCCCCAATATTTCCACTGTTTATTTCTCATTTCTGCTTATTTCAGCCTAATTGGGCGAAAATGTGTTCTTTCTGCTTTTTTCTGCTAATTTAAGCTTGTTCTACCTTTTCAGCCACCTTTTAGCATTTTTTTTTAGCTGCAATTTCAAATAAATTCAAGTTTTCCTTGGTAATTCCTGCTACTTTCAGCCTAACTAACTTCTTTATGCTCACTTCAGATTTTTTCTGCTAGTATCAGCTTTTTCTACTATTTCAGGTACTACTTTGTATTTGGGGTACACCCTGGACGGGTCGCAAGTCCATCACAGGGACAATTTGTGGTCATTTCTGCTTATTTAACCTAATTCAGCAAATATAGGTTCTTTCTGCTTTCTTCTTCTAAAACAGTCTTAGTCTTCTATTTCAGCTACATTTCAGCATTTTTTTAGCAAATTTCAGCTGGTTTTCAGCAAGTTTTTCTGCAATAAGCATTCACACAGAAATGCAATTTCTCTAGGTAATAATTCATTTTCTGCAGCTTCCGTGTCCCACAGATGTTAAAAAACACAACAATGGCTAAAACTCAGTCAGTTTCACAGATATTGAACTACAACTTTTTAACTGGGGTGATTCCCACCACATCCTCTCTCATTTCCCAACATTTCTTGATCTTAGTCCAAAACTCTGACATGAACGGTGGCGGGCGATATGCAATGTTGGGACTTTTTTTTTTTTCATTATATAAACAACCTTAAATGGTTTTAACGTAAGTTTCCTTATGGAAAAAGTGCCTGTGTTTTGCTCTGTGCTAATGCTGGTCCACCTGCCAGCTGGGCTGTGAGGTCAAAGGTCAGCGTGAGCTGATGGAAGAAGGATGTGGATGAATGGAGGAGAGGCACCTGTTTTGGGGTGTGAGAGCTGCAAATGATCTGTGTTTGCACGGCCTGGAGGGAACAGCAGAGCTTCAGCCAAAGATTATCAGTCCCGCTCTCTTACTCCCTGAACGCCTCTCAGGCACACGTCTCCTGAGCAGGAGGATTTAGAAAAATGATCTTTACATTTGGGACGGTCCGTGGGTGGAAACGGCTCAGAAATTAATGAAATCTGGACTTTTTTTTTTTAACAAAAATGAGAGCGCTTTGGGAGCATGCGGTTCCAGGTGCACGTTTTAATTCACATTTATGGAATAAATGTTTTTGTAAAAACTTTAGTTCCCATACAGCAGAGCAACGACTAACAGGTCCATCCTGTTGATGCCACACGAAGATTTTGGTAAATTAAGACACGTTCCCTGCTGGTTCAGACCAGTAAAGTGTTTGCACGCGTCTGTTGTTCGAACCGTAGGAACAGGTAAAATCAAAAACTTCCAGAAACTAATCAATGGGTTGATATCTACAACTATTTCACTTTTGGAGTCAACCTGATTCAAGATGGCCGCCACATAAAAGAGCCAAGCATGGCGCTTTACATACTCGGATGATTGTAGGGCGTTGAGTGATACATTTCCTTAAAACCACCTGTTTGTCTGGTTAAATTAAATTAAATAAAATATTTAGTTTGGAACTATGACATTTATAAATGTATGAACAACATGGTGAAAATATGACTTTGAAAAAAAAAATTTTTCTTTATTAAAGGTTAAATAAACCAAAATATTGTTGTTAATATTTGACTGTGTAACTTTACAAACGGCACCCCATATAAATTAAATGCATTAGCAGATACTGTAATGACTTTAATGCTGTTTTCCAGCTTTGACCAAAATGGCCGTCGTTTGTCAACAGGAGAGGTGGCGGTTGGTGGAGGGTTCTGAAGTTTCTAAGCTGACAGTCTTTGCTCCAGCGGTCTGGACGTCGTCGCTGTATGGATTGTTTACATGTGTAGATCCGTCGTGCACGGTTTTCCCTGCAACACGTGTCTGTCTGACATCTGGAGGGTTGTTGTTTGTAGCAGCGGCGGCGCTCCTCACATCCTCCTCCCTCGCCAGCATCATGGGGCGGCCCGCTCAGGGCTGGATGCTGAGCGTCTCTGCGTGCGGGGAGGATGTTCCACCCAGGAGTCTGTCGAATCAGTTCCTGATGTTCCCTGATTAGACGGATCAAAGGTATCAGCTGTGACAGGGTCAGAGAGGGAAGAGGGGGGTGGGGGGGATATCTGTCACTCACTGCTTTGAAATGGAAGTGATGAAAAGGAAATCGCAGACAGGCTAAAGTTCTTTCTCTTTCTTAATGTGGTCCACTATAGGAACTACTCAGTTTAACTGTATTTTATTTTAAAAAAAAAAAAACAAAAAACATTAAAATCAAAAATCTAATTAAAGGCCTTGAAAAATATGTTGAGTTTGAAACTAAGATCATCTTATGTTGAGGAGCGACGGCCATTTGCCTCCATCCTTTTATGATGTTGTGATATCTCGGCCTCTCAGCCACAAACACACCAGTTTACAGCTCAATACCAGTAACATTCACTGAGTCCTGTCTGATTTGTGTAGGCAAGGGTTAGTGGGCTGTGGTGGCCATTTTGAACTGGACTGGCCCCAAAACTAACCAGTTGCAGAACTACATCCAGTCATTCTTCTTCTTCTTTTGGCTTTTCCCTCTTCAGGGTCCAGCGAGTCCTCCTCCATCTCACTCTGTCCTCACTCCAACTACCTCCATGTCCTCTCTAACTCCATCCATATGTCTCCTCTTTGTTTACTGTCATCTGCATTTCTAACATCCTTCTACCATTATACCCACTGTCCCTCCTCTGGACATGTCCAAACCACTGTCCCTCCTCTGGACATGTCCAAACCACTGTCCCTCCT
>JARVGV010000412.1:29859309-29880545 GCA_031762435.1 Hypsolebias longignatus | reverse complement strand
GGGGGAGACGAGACGGAGACAGGAACAGACAGGGTGGACAGAGCTCTGTGGTCAAGAGGAGGGTGGGGCAGATCTTGGCTGAGATCTCCCACTTGTCATTTTGATGGAGAGGATCTGGGTCAGTTTATTACTGTGTGTGTGTGTGTGTGTGGGGGGGGGGGGTGGTTTTGGGGTGTGTTAGAAGGGAGTTTGAAATTAGACAGACAGTGATAAATCAAGTTTCTACAATTTGAACTAAAAAATAAGGTTTTGCTTATCGGAGGGACTGGCTTGATTAACGTTTGTGCCTTTTTAGTTTAAAAAAATGACGTTTTCCAGCACTTGTGCCCTTTGACCTTTTAAACCTGGTGCAACGAATGTTACACACTTTAAAGCCAATCGAGCATTATCCACCCATCCATCCATTCTTACGTTTATTCCACAGCCACCTCTTCAGGGAGCATCCTTACCAGATGTCTGAACCAGCTCAACTGGCTCCTCTCCATGTGGAGAAGCAGCGGATCTACTCCGAGTCTCCCTTGGACAACTGAACTTCTCACCCTGTCTCTAAGGGAGAGTCCAGCTGCCCTGCAGAGGAAACTCATTTCAACCGTCTGTGTCCACGATCTCATTCTTTCAGAAACTACCCAGAGCTCATAGGTGAGGGTAGGAACCAGTAAACAGAGAGCTTTGCCTTACAGCTCAGCTTTTTCTTCACCACAATGGACCGGTACAGAGTCCACAATACTGCAGACACCGCACCAATCCGTCTGTTAATCTCACGCTCCATTCTTCCCTCACTCATGGACAAAACCCCAAGATACTTGAACTCCTCCACTTGAGGCAGAACCTCACCCTCGACCTGAAGAGAACAATCCAGCCTTTTCCGACTGAGGACCACGGCCTCAGATGTGGAGGTGCTGATTCTCATCCCAGCTGTTTCACACTCGGCTGCGAACCGCTCCAGTGAGAGCTGGAGATGACGGCACGATGACGCCGACAGGACCACATCATCTGCAAAGAGCAGAGATGGAATCCTGAGGCACCGAACTGGACTCCCTCCACCTTCTGGCTGCACCGAGAAGTTCTGTCCGTAAAAGTTATGAACAGAATCTGTGACAACGGGCAGCCCTGGCCGAGTCCAGCTCCCACCCTGAAGGGGTCCGACTTACTGCCGTCAATGTGAACCAAACTCTTGCACCACTTGTATAGGAACTGAACAGCCTGTAGCAAACGGCCCCCAATCCCAAACTCACAGAGCACCCCCACAGTGTACCTGAGGAACACGGTCAGACGCCGTCTCCATGTCCACAAAACACATGTAGACAGGATGGGCAAACTCCCATGACCCCTCAAGGACCTTAGTGAGGGTAAAGAGCTGGTCCAGTGTTCCACGCTCAGGACGGAACCTGCATTGTTCCTCCTGGATCCGAGGTTCAACCAACGATTGGACTATTTATTTATTTTATTGACAAATGGTCTGCAGAATATAGCCAGAGATGTAAAAGTACACATTAAAAAGTGTGAGATCTCAGGTTAAAGAGTTTATCCAGAAATATATCCAGTGGTGCCGTTTAAGACTTTACTCAAGTAGTTTTACCATGAAGACGTGCAATTTAGTCTTAAACAAAGCAGGTGATAAAGAAAGGGACCAGAGTTCTGCAGCAGTCACACAATGAGGTTTATTTTCTGCAAAGCGACTAGAAGCTATACCATTAAAATAAGAGAATAAAGTTTAAGATGAGAATAAACGGCAGCAGCCTTCGTCGTTCAGTTTCCTGGAAATCTGCGACTCCTACGTTTATTAGTGCCTCTAACAGAAAACTCAAACTCGAGCACGTGTTCACGCAGAAGTCGTTTCGTGACGTCCAAGCACCGTGTTTTTAACGGAACCTGGCAAATAAAAATAAAAAAGTTACGTCTCATCGACGCCTCGTTGAAGAAGCGTTTTTAAAAAGATGTAAACTGCAACGAAGATACAACGGTTGATGTGTGTCGGTGGAGCGAAAGCTTCTCCTCCTCAAACTGTATTTCAATATTTCTCAATGACAGATTCCTTTCAAAGCTCCTCTGCGCCTCCTCTCTCCTCTCTCCTCTCTCCTCTCTCCTCTCTCGTTCACTCATTCATCTGTCTCTCTGTCCGCCAGGTCGGCGACGCCATGAGGAAAATGCAGGAGAGGAACAACATCGGCAAGGTGGTCCTCACTACGGAGCCCATGCCCGAGGAGGAGAAGAAGGAGGAGGCCAAGAAGGAGGCCAAGAAGGAGGATAAGAAGGACGACAAGAAGAAGGAGGACAAGAAGAAAGAGGACAAGAAGAAAGACGATGGCAAGAAGGAGGAGAAGAAGGACGACAAGAAGAAAGAGGAGCCCAAGGAGGAGGAGAAGAAGGAAGAGGTCAAGAAGGAGGAGAAGTGAAGGGGGGAGAGTTAGTTGAGCAGACCGGCAGGGAGTTCTGGGAGCAGGGGGAGGCGGTCGGGGGAGGAGCGGGAGCAAAGATGGGAAGGAGTTGGGATAGATTTGAAATTGATCGCACCATTCTCGTTCTTACATCTCCCCTCTGCCTCGTTCATCAAGCACACGGTGATAACTCAGGCCTGGCTCCGCCCCCCCCCCCCCCTGTTTTTTTTTAAACACACCCTAAAAAATTCAAACCTCCTAATCTTGTCTCCCACCTCCTTTTCCGCTAATCGATTTTTGCTGTTGGGGATCAAAATGACGAGGGAGTGGGTGGAGGATGGTGGGTGTGTTAGGTGGAGGGGAGGGGGGGTAGATTACTGTCTCCTTGACAACCTTATTCCCCTCTCGCACCCTTGACCCCCTACTTTCGCCCCCGCCTGCACCTCGACTCCACCATGCCAAATTGCTCTGCTCCGACTTCCACCAGCCACCTTCACTTCCCTCCTTTCTGTGCTGCATCCCCCCCCCACCCCCCACCCCCACCCTTTCACCCCCCAAGCACACACCTCCCCACACCATCACCCACGAGCCGGACCCACAGACAGGCTGCGCAGGCAGGCAGATCGACCGAGAGCCACACCCACCCACACGTTGCTCCTCTCGGTGTCCAGCTTCGTTATGTCACTACGGATGAGTCAGAGACGCATCTGATTGGCTGATGCACCCCCCCACACCCCCCGAGACGTTTCCCATTGTGGTTTCGATCATGATGTTTGGCTTGCTGACAAAACGGCGTTAATGCTGTTGATTCTTTGAGGGGAGGGGCTGGTTTCTGCCATCGCCTGAAGATGAATCCCCCTCATGAAGAGGCTTCTGTGCAGCCTTTGAATGGGGACGCTGAAATTACGGCGCCTTAGTTACAGATTTTTTTATTTTTTATTTCCAGCTGACCAACGGTTGGCAACGAGCGTGCCGCGCCAATTAAGAGAGAATCTGGATCTGTGCAGACCAGCGACGAACACATACACAAACACGCTGAACACGATGAAAGAGGCTCTGTCACGCCGAGAGACAGCGAGTCGCTTGAAAAGTGAGCAAGTAAAGAAAGTGAGGGGGGGGTCTTTCTTTGCTTCAGGCTTTTCTTTGCTCGAGATGTTTCACCACATTCTGCTCTTTCACTGCGACCGTGTCGATCGCACCGACCCGAGAGAGGAGGATTCAGCCGGAGCTGGTGTCCACACTTTGCTCCTCTCCTCCTCTTCTCTCCGTTTCCTTCTTTGCGGTCGGCATAGCAACAGGCGTCAGGCTCGTCAGAGATGGCACTGTGGTCTTTTTTTTTTTCCCCCTTCCGTTCATAGCTGGTGCTGTCAGCCAGCGTTTCAACAGGTGGAGAATGTTTTATTTATATCACTCCGTTTACTCTGAATACACAGTTTTTACGCGTCCGCAAGTAGCTGGTGACGTAACGGACATCGCACGCTTTTACTCTGACCGAGCACTGAGGCATCAGCTTTAAAGGCGACATATGAAAACGTGACAAAAGGTTTCCCTGAATTATATCAAACGGTTCGATTTGAACGTTTCCTCCAGTAGTTTTTCCAGGTTACATTGATCTGCTGAAACAAAATGCAGGTCCACGCTCAATCTAAACAAAACGCTCGGAATCCACCCAAAAACCAGGATGAAGGCTCCCACATACGCAGGTGTACTTCACGCCGCAGAGGTCCGCACGTGCCCAATTAGACTCGACGTTGACCCGCAAGCCATCTTCATGCAAAGATCAATTTTTACCACCGTGTACTCGGTGTCGCACGATAAACCAATGGCCTTTTCTTTTGTTTATTTTTCCAAGAGGCAAGAGATCACTTCCTCCTCGTCCATTGACGCCATGACTGAAATGGTGTGAAATGAAGGAATTTGTCACGAGCTAATTGAACTCAGGTCCAGCGTGGCTGCAGGGGGGTCTGGATATTTCCTGGGGGGCTGGTCTGATGTGTGGGCTGCAGAACCAGCGCTCCCTGTTTTTAATTTTTTTTAGATATTTTATTAACATATAAACACAGAACACCACTGCTGCTGGGCTGCCAGAGTTTACAGTCTGTCAATCAATCCAGTAGGCATGACAGCAAATGACCAATCGGCGACCTCCATTTGTCCCGAAGGTAAACGCCCCTTGCCTGCGGAGCTGGCTGCAGCCCATCAGGGTGTACGCTCGAGTATGAAGCCTCAACCGTCTGCGGACAGCGTGCGCAGTGCACACGGTACGCGCGAGTATGTGGGAGCCTTGAGGTCACAAATATGACCAGTTAGTTATAAATAGTACCTTATCAGTGTCATAGCCCAAGGAGTACGGTGAAAGAGGCAAAGGTCTTTGTCCAGGCTAGACTAATCGCTGCCCGAACAAGGATCAGTTTTTTAAAGCATTTTTAGGTTTAAAACTTTTTTCATTTTTCAAAAAATGTCATGCCTGTTTGAAATAACGCTACATTAGCTAATATTTCACCTCTACATCTGACGTTGTTGTTTTAGTTTGTTGCTGTTTTATCAACCAATCAGCATTGGTGTTTGTTTGGCTAGCGATTAGCCTAGCCTGGTTGAAGACGTGCCTCTCCGTTCTCTAAGACTGATGTTGTGGCTAAACGGGTGCTATTAATAACTTTCTGACAACACACCACTTTAAAGATGACTTTAAAGCTACATAACTATTTCTTTGCGATTAGTTTTTATACTTTTTTGACGTTGCAAAACGCACTTTTAGGGTGCATTCACACCAGCTCTGGTTGATCCGCTTTAATTGAACTCTAGTCAGTTTGCCTAGAAAGTCTGGATCGTTTGGGGAGGTGTGAATGCGCAGCTGAACTCTGATGTGGACCAAAAAAGTGAACTCTAGCGCGATTTGAATGCAAGCGGACCAGAGACCGCTCCAAAAGCAGGAAGTGGACGACAGCACAGGGCAAACAAACGCACATTTCTCTTACCTCATACGGAGCCGTCTCAGCCGCCCTGTGTGAAAAACATTGTCCATGGTCTTCGCCTCATCTTCTGCTCATGCTCCATTGTTGAGACAAAACGGAAGTCCTAAAACTAAAATTTGATGCCGCTTCGTTTTTATTTCCAGAAGAAGAAGAAGAAGTGTCTTCTTCAGAGGTTTTTGGGTTGTTTCCTTCAGTAGTTCTTGGTGCAGCGCCTCCACAGGCGATGGGGGGGGAACAGGTTGACTCAGTGCAGCGTGAATGTGAACGCACCAGATGAAAATGAACCAAACGTTCTGAATATTGGTCCCCAATCGAACCGAGTCCACCGGACCATCAGGTGTGCAAACACGAGAGCTCCCTGCCTGCCTGCCTGTCTCTGGGTCCAGCTTCACTGTTAAGACTCAGAAGGTGACTAGTGACTTTGTTAAAAAACAAAAACAAAAAAAGTTTTAAAAAAAGAGAAAAGGAATTTAAAAAAATAAGTTGTTGTGTCAGCATGAGTGGCCTCCCTCTTGTGCTGTGTGTGGTGTGCCATTGTGTGTGAAGATGTGTGTGTCCTCAGGTCGTTTGTCAGGTTTTCACCCCCCCCCCACCTTGCCCACCCCACACATCCCCACCTTACACTACTCTGCTACAGGCCCAAGTAGCTCCGACCCATCCGTCCCTCCGTCCTGTCTGATGAGGCCTGTGTTACGAGGACAGTTGGTATTTAGTATTTTGCACTCTGCTCGCTAATTTCAATGCACTTGCAAGCCTGGCAGTCGCACTCCAGCCCCCCCACCCCACCCCCAGTCTTTGATTGAGCTGCAGCCCGCCCCTCCTCATCCTCATACCTGCCGAAGCAGCACAGGTGGCACAAACACATGCTCCCCCTTCATCTTCAGCTTCTGCTGGAGCCAACTTTTCCCAGGCGGCAGCTGAAAATCAAAGCCTTTATCCGTGGAACGTGTGCGGAGTGAAACGTGGAGCGAGGGTGAGCTGGACCGGAGTGCGACGGCCACCCTGGTGTGGGGAGTGACTGTGTCCGTCAGCCTCTGGTTAGTGTTCTGTTCTAATCTGCTGGGCTCCCTTTGTGAACCTGTGGACGGTGCTTCTGTTCCGAGTGCCATGTGAGAAACAAATGCTTAAAAAAAAAAAACAAGTTTTACTTACTATGTTGTTTTGATTTAACTCTTATATTTTCTTTTTGTTTTTGTTTATTCGTTCTCCAAGGGTTTAAAGTTCAAAGCTCATACAGTACTCTGATGTGGGGACCTGCTAACCTGCACTCCTTTTAAATGTGATGAAGTTTTTTCTGTTGGTCCAAACCATGTGTGCCAAAATTGTATGTATATTCCTCTGTCAATGCTTTGAATATTAACAATGCATAAAAATATATATGAAAAAAAAAAAAAAAAAGAAATCTGCCTTCGGATGCATTTCCATCAACCTTGAAGGTGAAAACGAGTCGTCGGTTTTGTATCCCAAACGCTCCAGTATTTATTTCCGGCAGTTTACAGAAGGTTTTGTGGCTTTTGATTGTTTGCAGCGTTACTCGACTTGAACTGTGCCCCATCTTCATCACTTTCAGTATAACTGTGCCCCATCTTCATCACTTTCAGTATAACTGTGCCCCATCTTCATCACTTTCAGTATTTCACTAACTGAAATCTGAGCGACCACTTCTACAAGTTTACATCCAAAACAGAGATCTGAAAGGAGCACTTGGGACTCGAAATCAAAAGACGTGCAGGTTGACGAAAGTTCTGCGTTTTGTGTGTGTTCCTGTCAGCGTGCGTGCAGATGTTCTCCCAGATGCCAATCCTGTAACGCCGCTCGCCAAAGCATCTCATTGGCCGATCGCAGCTCAGCCCTGCTTTGCCCCAGACACAACATTTCCGCTTCACAGCTGCTCTCAGTTCACTTTCCTCTGCTGCATCTGCAATTCTTTCTGGCCCGTGCAAAAGTCTTGCAGCGAGCCAGGACTCCTCTCTCTCTCCACACGCAAAATAAAACATGGCTTTGTGACATCTGGAATTTGAAGGCACATGCAAACATCTGCATGTGGGAAACAGATTAGTGCTTTTTTTTTTCCTCCCATGGTTCTTCTTGATCTAATGCCCGTGAGATCTTAATCAGTGAGGCGGGTGCTTCGTGTCTCAGGCTGATCCTTTGGTTAAACTGAGGCCCACCCCTTCCTACTTTGGCCTGCTGTCTTAAAGCTTTTCCACTATGGTGAAGCTGGATTGTATGTCATCTTGAAGTGGTTTCCCAGTCATTCCAGACCCTTATGCAAGAGCAACTCGAGATGCAAGGAGAAAAAAAAAGTTGCAAAGTTAAAATAGGCAAATAATGGTATTTTTTGCATTTACTTGTTTAGATTTGTTGTACTAATTACCGCCCATATCTTATGTGCAAACACTGGGTTTAGTATTTCTGCAGCTTCTTTGTGTCTTGGCTGCCTCTCCACCGCACTGTCAGGCTTCGAGGTAAATGTCTTGGATCGTTCTGTTCCACTGACTCTCGTGGATTTTAATTCACAGTACGCACGTCTGATGCACAACCCCGGTTCTAAAATCATCGAGATTTGTGTAATGCGACGAGTTGCCAATCACATGAACCCGTACTTTATTGACAGTGGAACACAGTAAACACAGCAGGAAATCCAGCAGTGACCGCCGAACAGAACCCTACGCCATGACGACGCTCCCTGATCTCAGATCTTAAAACATTTACAGACTTGTTAAATAAGTTACCGTTGGATAAACTCCGAGGACACGAGAAGATTTTTAACTGGTCTGTTACTTGCAGGGGCAGAGTTCACAACAGGTCAAGTCACAGCCTTGTCAGTGAGAATCTGCACCGGACAGTGAGGCAGGAAGTGTTTTACAACACGCGCTTATCGGACAGAGGCGAGGTCAGGACCACCTCCAGCTTCCAGACGAGGAGAAGGCCTTGGAGTTATCAGGTGCTCCTCCGTGCGCCTCTCTTGAGCAGACAAGACTGACCTCACTCACTCGGTTCAACAGTAATTTAACATTAGTTAGTGATGCCCTGACAGTTTATTTTCTTGAATTGAGCATTTGCTGTTTTCACTGTGTTCCAGTGAGAAAATATGGGGTGTGAACATTTGAGAATCACTACAATCTGTTTTTTAAATCTGGATTTTAAACCAAGTTGCAACATTTTCAGACTCTGGGCTGTAAGAGGGTCCATCGGAGGTTCATGTTCCAGCTCAGAGCCACTCGTCCACCCTGAGAACCCAAACATCTGCCTGCGGCTGTTTATTTTCCGAGCGGCCGCTTTAAATGTGGCAGCGAAGAAGCGCTGAGGAGACGCTGATGAGAACAATCTGCTTGGTCTTGCTGTGCACAGAACTGAACATGCATGAGTGTGGCTTGCTTGTGATCGGTGGGGGTGGTGAGGTGGAAGGACCCCTGCCTCCAGCTGCAGCACGGGCACAGCCGAGGCCTGCATCTTAACCTGCAGCATCTCTTGGAATGACCAGAAACCAGCTTCTCTCCTCCACGAGAGTTCTCTTGTCCATCAGACACCCTTCAGTTTAGAGCTCCCGGCTGCAAACGCACCTCTCACCTCTACTTTGTGTTTTAAACCCTTTGAACTGATGCTGCTTCTGTGTTTGACTTTGGGTTTAGTGCGTGGAGCCATGTTGTCCACATGGCCTTTAGAGCTTGTAACGCTTCAGTGTGTGATGTTACCATATGCCTTACATGTTTTCCAGGACTAATAAAAAAAGCATAACAAAAGTCAGGAAATGTGCTCTTTTATTTTGGTGCCTGACTTTAATAGCTTCATTGCCCAATATTATTGGAACTGCTCCTTTACTGGATGATGATTAAAACCTTGCAAAGTGTATGTCTTTACAGTTCAGTGCAACTTTAGTAATAAAACAATAGTTTTCAGTAGAAACATGTTGGAATCTAAAATAAAGCAAACAATGGAGGATCAATAAAAACACATTACAAAACTGAATTATTATAATTAATATTACCAGTAATAATAAATCAAGAAACGAAAACATACAAGAGCGTGCGTCCACTCCCTGAGGATTCAGTTACTGTGTGGAGAAATAATCGGATTTTTAATTTTACAATGGAGCAAAATAACCTGAATATAATAAAATGACTAACAAACTGGTGACCTGTGCAGGGTGCACTGCTGGAAGTACAGGTACCAACTCCCTGCACGAAAAAAGCAGGTCAAGAAAATTAAAGGACGGATAATCAAATGACGATCAATATGCCGTTCAATAACCAGATAAAATATATAAAATTTCAGATGAGTTCCTGCTCTGCTGACGGCTAATCAATCCCATGTGAGCTCAAGACGTCAGACAACCGCGTCAAGTAGTTGGAGTCTGGGTACCCTTTCCTGCGAGGGACATCAAAGAAGATAATTCAGCTCAGATTACGACCTTTGGTTCTGGAGGTCGTTGAAACTCGGTTCACTCACTGTGCTTTGCCGCCCTGCAAGCTAGTTTTGTGTGGGATGCAGTCCCAGGTGACCTGGGCCTCCGAACCTTTTCCTCTCACTGTGAAGGTGAGTCCCCCCCTGAAGGCTCTGTCCAGCCTGGGCAGCAGCTTCTTTGCTTTCTCAGTGTCGGGGAGGAAAGCCTCGAATGTCCCTCCTCTAAATGGTTTTCCAGGAGATGGATGACCCTCCTGGTGAGACATAAAACACGGATTCACAAGGCGTCGTGTAGATGTGTCATACCCTGCAGTAAGGAAATGAATGGAATTCATTTTGAGACTAATATATACAGCTAATATTATTAAATCAAGCTATAAATACTGTTTGCTATCACTCAGATGAAACTATATGTATAAGATTTGTCCCATACGGTAAATTATCCAGGCACAGATTTGTCCAATGAAGGGTAAAATGATAAAAATAACTGTAGAGGTCATTATCCTATTTAAAGGTGAAAGTACCAGAGACAGCCAGATAAAAATAAAAGTCCTGCATCAGATATGATGTGAGCTACTCACCCCCTGGATACCATCAGGAATGCGGTAAGTGATCTTGATAACGACGTCCTTGCTGTGACCAGGTAAACTCAAGTGAAGTCTGGATTTCTTCATTTCGCCCAGGATTCCCCGAGGTGTTTGCTCCGTCTCGGTACAAACTCTACAGAGGACATGCCTTGTTTCCAAGCACTTAGGGCACAGGGTAACCCCACAGTTTGTTCTCACCAGTGACACCCCATCCTCCCCACAAACACAGCTGCAAACCTGGCCTCCCTGATCGGACCTGGGTTCGTCTGGAGCGCTCTGGGTCTCCGTTTGTCTTGGTCCTGTCTGGATAGCATGCAAGGTTCTCTCTCTGTCAGCGTACCGGTCACCATTTTCCAAACTCTTATCACTACCAGCTAACAAGTGATTGTCAAATCCATCAGCCTTGAGTCCATCTTCCTCTACAGTACCTGTAGTTTTCACTTTCGCCTCATCAAAGAGGTCTTTTCCCGTGGATGATTGACTATAAGGTCCATTAACACCCCCTTTCTCACCAAAGTCTCTTCCATAGGTTGTTTTCCATTGCTGATGGGCCGTTTTGCCTGTTTGAGTCCCCAGCACTGACTGGGAGTTGTTCAGATGGAGACTTTGGGGAACGCTGAACTGGGAAGACGTGGCTGATTTAGACGGACTCGATCGGCCGTGTTGTTCCAGTTGTCCAGAAAATACCTCCCGCAGCGTAGCGGCAACCTGAGAGCACAACCCTACTGGTCCAACAACGTACAGGCTCTTCTTCATTATGTGGATGGCGACCTTCTTGAAGCCGCTTCGCACCTCAGAGCAACAAGCCTGCAAAGTTTCGTTCTCAGAGTCAGCAATGCCCAGTTCTGACAAACGCAGCTCCTGCACCGAGAAGTCAGCGCTAACGGAGGCAACGAGATTCTGAAAACGCTCCCGACACAGTTTCACTTTGGCTGAGTCGGCTCCTTTTAGAATAACAGTCAGATCCCGACTGCCGTCCGAGAAGCTCTCTTCCATCTGGACCTCAGTGGTCAGGTCTTTCACCCGGGGGCTGTAGGCTTCCTTTATGTACTGCCATACAACTTTGAGAACTGGGATCTCTGCCTTGTGGACTTCCTGTTTGTCTTTTGCAGCTTGGCTGCTGAAGCTTGAGGATCTCCCCCTGGTTCTGACTGTGGACTTGTTGGAATCGTCTTGACTCTTCGGGTTCACAACTTGAGCTTTCTGCTGAGGCGTTCCCGAGAAACTATTGGCCCGTTTCAAAGTGGATCCAGATCCAAAAGGGGGAAGTGCAGTGCTTTCTGAAAAACTGGAAGGAGTAGGGCCGAAAGGGGACGTTAAATTCTTGATGTGAGTATCAGTCGCGTCCGTGTCCAGTGAGGTTTTATTCTGCGTGGACGCAGATGATGACACATGCGTGGCATTGAACAGGATGTCCCCTCCTGTGTTTTGGGCTCTGGAAACTGCTTTCCCAGAAATCCCTGCTGTTTCTGACAACACATCGTGGCCCAGCACTGGCCCGTGGCGACTTTGCCTGCTGGGCGCTGAGTTTGTTCGAAAGTTGAAGTCAGCTGGCCGACTGCCTAATCCACTCAGCCAGGATTCTTTAAACCGAGCGGCTAGTTTGTACTTCATGGCTCCTTCGGCTCTTAACTCATCGTCTTCTGACCTCAGCACTGGATCTACGCCTTCATCCAAAGGGCTCGCAGTGAAGGGCGGAGTCAGGACTCTTTCCTCATCAGCATGACTTGACGAGCCAAAATTATATGAAGGGAGACCGGCAACATGCTCCTTTTTATCTCCCACCTCTTCATGGTCCAGAAGCAGAGCACCCTTAGCTTCAGACACGTCTCTGCTGTTACCAATAATGTATATGTTTTGCTCATCTTCATTTAGAAGGATCTTGGGAAATCTGATACTTAAATTATCCATTGCTCTTTGCAGTCCTCCTCTGGGGTGCAGGATAAGTTTAGGGAGCTGGTCTCGGCGGATCTTTGTCTCATTCTCCTGGTACAGACAACTTATTGCCCTTCTAGCCAGCTTCAGGCGCTCCTGCCTGTCTTCCATCATTTCTGCATCTGCAACTTTCAGAAACAAAGTGGTCAAGCCCTGATTTGTTTCGGTGACCACCTCGACGCCGTACCGGCTGAGGATATGCTGGTACTCCTTCTTGCAGTGTTTCTGCAAATACTGGAACATGTCTGCATCCACCATGAGGGAGAAGTCCTCCACGAAGGTAGCAGGATGCTGCAACGCTGCGTTGGCTTCCCAGCCGTTTCCTCCTGGTGCCAGATTTATTTTTGAACTTGAGCTCTCCTCATCCAGTGACTTAGTATTGTCTATTTTTTTAGGTTTTCTGCTCTGTTCCTCTGAAACTCGAGACTTTTGTGACGTTTGAACGTCAACTTCACTCGAGATGTTTCCTGCTAGCTCTGGACCCCCAGGACGGCCAAGCAGTTGCGTCAAAGCGGCCTGCACATGCGAGTAGGAGCCGCACAATTCACAGCATGTCTCAGAAATTGTGCTTATCTGGACCTCTAGATGGCTTTTCCTGAGGCCGATCACAGCCTTGACTCCCCCAGGGAGCTGACTGTGGTCAACCATCGCCGATAAACGTAAAATTACCTAAAATAATGGAAAACAATGTGATAAGTGACTGTGATTTGTACTAAAATTGATTACCATATTTTCCACCGTACACGGCGCACCGCCCTATAAGTTGCATCAGTCCAAATTAGAGTTGTAATTTCTAACCCGAACCCCGGCCCGGCCCAACCCGGATTAGGGCCAGGCCATTATAATGTGATTAATGGGTGGGCTGGGCCGGTCTCGGGCTTTTAATTAGGTCAGGATCAGCCGCGATCCAATTATATGATAACATGGCCTGCCATACCTCCACAGCCATTTCACCACGAGCTGACTGGCTTTGAAAGAGGTAAAATGTTCAGTTAAGCTTTAGATGGGACTATACTGCCAGGCAGCGATCCATCACCCAAACGGACGTCCATTCTGCCGCTGCACTCAAAAGACGCACGCGGCCGATGACCCAAACAGGTGAGATCCCAAAACAGACGCTGTGTCAGAGCTGTCCGTGTCTCAGTAATTCAGAAGAATGCAGGCAGAAACAGGGTTTAGATGCTTTTTTATGGCCATGAAAGGACAAACACCTCTCAGCTCCAAATCTTCTGCCGCTTTCATTCAGCTGCGTCTCCCCGACCGTTAACTACTCATTTAAAAATGTTGGTGGGGTTCCCAGGTTCAGACCTGTAATTACTGTTAATTTGTCAGTTCAGTTAGGGTTCGGAAATTATGAATGTGGACTGGGGCCGGGTCAGATCAGATTTTTTTGGGCCTGAATGCAACTCTAGTCCAAATATCTCTAATAAAGTGGAAAAATCCATAAATATGTCACTTCGCCGTATACGTTGCATTTATTATGCATCATCACCACTGACAGCACGGAAATGTGGGACGGTGTTGTGCCAAAAATCGATTAGCTGCCAAATGGCGGACATGGTTGCATGCACGGGAGGAATTTAACAAGAATTTAACAAGATTAATACTTAAAAACAATGATTTGTTTGCTCAAAATTATAGCAAAGGTGTGTCTCGGCCTAATTTGTCCTTAATAAATGCACTTCAATGGTCAAATCAGCTGCATTTCAAAAGTCGATACACGGAAGTATGAACACGCCGAGGGACGAGTCGCTGTGCATTTCTTCAAAATTTAACAAGATAAACAACTAAAAACAATTATTTGTTTGCTCAACTTTATAATAAAGGTGTGTCTCAGTTGAACTTTTACTTAACTAATGCACTTCAATGGTCACATCAGCTGCATTTCGCTGGGGCGGCGCAGCCAAATGAAGCTGATGTGACGGTTGCTCCAGGCGAGCTGGACAAGGGTGGCAGGCGATGGCAAGCCGTTTGTGTCATTAATAGCCACTTTTACCTGTTACATGATACAACGGCATGCCATAATACTCTGGTGCCATCTAGCGGCTGTAAATGTAGTGTTCAATATTTTCAGTCAAAATTAATAGAAATGGTCATATCTTAGCCAAACATTGGTTTATAAATATGGGTGAAAACATCAACATGCCGCTTCAGCATATAAGTCACAGGGCATGCAAATTATGCAAAACATCACAACTTATAGGGCGGAAAATACAGTATTCATGGGAAAATTGTGCAGAACTATGGGTAAACACACTTGGTCAGGGTCCAAACTTTCTTGATGTTCCGTTGCGGTGAGTTTGTACTCCTTCCCGTCTACTTCCAGGACGTGTCGTCTGCGTTGAATCACTCTTTGTGCCACTGTGTGGGAGGAGTCATCGGAAAGAAATCAATCAGTCTGAAAAGCATCCTGACCAAGCGTTTTCAGCCTCTGGCTGCTCCGGTGACTTGCAGGCGAGCCTTCCAGCTCAGAGTAAATCACAGCTAACAGCAGACCGACCGCAGTCCCTCGCTAATTCTATGTAAATGGAAGCGCTTTGAATTTTGGAAGCGACGAGGCTTTTCAGTTGTGCTGAGACCTGAGCAGACAGAATTTTCATAAAGTTAGAGGTTTGTTCTACCAGCGTGACCCCCACTGACCTGAGCTGTCCTCAAAGGTGATGAGCGCAGACTGAGACGCTGCCGTGCCGATGTCCACAGACTCGATTTCCCCTCCTCCATTTCTGGCTCGCAGAAAGTGAATTAATAATTTGTCTTTCAGCTTGTTCTTCTCCACGTCTTGGGGCAGACCGCTCACCCTCACAGTCCTGCTCGCCTCTGCCATCTGCTGGAGAAATACAACGGGTGCTGAGTGGGAGATAAGATCTGGGGCAGGGGTGTCAAACCCACTTTCAAAAGAAGGGGCCAAAATTCAAACCTTTTTCAAACTAAAGGCCAGTTTCAGAATCTACATCAACTCAAATCAGACACCCAGCATCTTTTCTTGGTCACAGGTTCCTCAACAAGAGTTTGACTGGTCTCATTTGATGTTCTCTGTCGTGCTTTCTACATCATAATCAAATATTACTGAAAAATTCAAGAGATAGAAGTATTTTACGTTTCACATATCATCTTGGGGGCCAGATAAGATGTCAACGAGGGCCACATTTTAGTTGCACTTTGAGATTTTTGTTAATGAAAAGTGTGTTACAAATTAAATTAATTATTATTATTATTATTATTATTACATTTGGCCCCCGGGTCTGGAGTTAGACACATATGAGGGGCCTCATGAATGAGTACCACAAAGGTCAGGCTTATATGACTCCTTTTGGTTTTCTGAACTTAAGGTACAAAGTAGATGAAACATGATGTTTTTTTCACGAGTTTGAACATTTATTGGTTGAATTTAAACAAAGAAATTAAACCACATTTTCACCTTTTTTACACTACAAACATAGGAGCGTCTCCAACCCACAGTGTATCAAAGATGTTATTTTGCTCCATCTAGACTTTAAAAACAAAAAATAAAGAATGCCACATGAAATCATAGTTGCATCTTTTTAAACGGAGGCGTGTCAGCAGAGGAGTCTCATGGTTCTAGATCTCTCTTGTGGTTCTAGAATGGCGCCGCTCGGGGCGGCTGCATGTCGGAGCAGCTCTACTTTCGTTTTGAGTTATTGCTTTTGAAAACTTTAATTCCTCTTTTTTTCTGGATGTAAATCACTTTTTTCAGATGATCATTTACTCTGGTATCGGATGCTGTGCAGCTGGAAGGATTTTTTTTACTGAACCCTTTTTAATTTTGTGCATTTGTTATGATGTGTAACCATGGCAACAAGTTTTTGTTTTTTTTTACAACCAGGAGCAGCTGATTAACATCTCAAAAGCACAAATATCTCAACTACAGCTCCCAAATCCCAAAAGAGTTGAAAAGGAGGCGCCGTGGATGAAGTCCCGTCTGAGTACCTGACCGCCGAGATCCTGGAGCTGGTGGGAAACTCGGCTCGTGACAACGGGAGGACCAGGATCACACCCTGGCACCTTCAGATGTCTGTCCTCTGACCTGGAGGACCGAGAAGCCCATCAGCTCTGACAGCAAGCTGCTGCAGGAGATCCTTCCAGCTATTAGCGTCTAACTCTTGAATGATGAGCTACAACACTTACGTTCCCTTTGCGATTAATAAAGTATGTTTTTTTTTAATGCCGGATGCCCTTCCTGACACAACCACAGAGCAGTGGAGCAGAGACAGGTGTGACTGCATCCCACCCACATTTTTGATGTTGTCTGTACCGGGGCTTGAACCGGCAATCTTCCGATCACAAGCTCACCTTCTTAACCTCTGAGCCACCACTCCCCAACTACTTTTACATACATTGTGGTATTATGGCCATTCAGATGTATAAATGTTCAGCTCATTCAGAAGAAGGTTGCTATGATTTTTAGTTTTTGTCATTTTACTTTTCAGAATATTTACTAATATTTTCCATCACATCAAGATCTCAGTTACTTAAAAAAAACATTACTCTGCATGAAATCTGCTTCAGCACATACACATTTTATTTTTGCCTTTTGCTGCTTTTAGCTACAGTCTTGCTAATTTTAGCCTTTGGCTACTTTTAGCTTTTTTTTCCTAATGCCCGTTTAGATAATACAGTACAGTATGTTGATATATGTTTAATGGTAAAACCCGCCAGGAGAGTGACGAATTAAGAACAATCTACTTTGCAAGGCTGATCTCTATGTGTGTCTCTGAGATGATGATGATGAAGTGGAAGATGAAGACCCTCCTCCTCTTCCTCCTCGACATGCTCGCAGATCTTTCACTACAATCCAAACCTTCTGCCTCAAAAGTCGATGCTGCTTTTCTCATCTTCCGTATCTGCTCAAAGCTATGCTGATTTTGAGACTTTGTCCAGTTTAAATCCGTTTAAACCCCCCTCTAACAGGAAACGAGTGTTTCAGGGGACGTGAGTTGATGAAGAAAGAGCGAAAAAACAACAGTCGAGTAACCGGAAGTGAATAAATCAGACGCGTCTGCGCGACCGAACCGATCAGACAAGATCAATCTGCGTAAAGTTAAGTCATGTCTTTCAGATGCGATCGCTACTGACCTTGAAAGACTTCGCGGTGGTTTCTCTTTTTCTCCCTGAAGTTCAAAGGTCGTCACTTCTTAACGAGCCGAGGAAGAAAAGCGAAACTAACTGCAAGCAGTGCGGGTTATGTCCGCCAGGGGGCGACAGAGCGCCGCCCGTAGGCAGAGACGTTTTACAAAAGTCCTGTTCTGAAGCACTTTAAGTCGACTTTATACACTGCGTGGCCAAAATCTCCACCTGGATTTAACTGAGCAAATAGGTACAAGCCTCCTATTGGATAATTACTGCATGGGTGGTTATCTTTCAACTGCAGCAAGTTATTTAACCTTACATGATACAATCAGGTGCTTAACTCATTTCTTGACCATGTGGAAAGACACATGGCGTGGTGGTGGAAAAGAGGTCAGTCTGTTTGAGAAGGGTCAAATCATTGGCATGCATCAAGCAGAGAAAACATCTAAGGAGATGCAGAAACTACTAAAACCGGGTTAAGAACTGTCCAACGCATTATTAAAAACTGGAAGGATAGTGGGGACCCATCGTCTTCCAGGAAGAAATGTGGCCGGAAAAAATCCTGAATGATCGTGATCGGTGATCATTTAAACGTTTGCTGAAATCAAATAGAATAAAAACAACAGTAGCTCTCAGGGCTGTGTTTAATAGTGAACGTGAGAGCATTTCCACATGCACAATGGGAAGGAACTCAAGGGACTGGGACTGAACAGCTGTGTAGCCTTAAAAACCACTAACCAGTGAGGCTAACTGGAAACAAAATGCTTCAGTTTGATAGGGAGCATAAAGATTGGACTCTGGAGCAATGGAAGAAGGTCATGTGGTCTGATGAGTCCAGAATAACCCTGTTCCAGAGTGATGGGTGCATCAGGGTAAGAAGAGAGGCAGGTGAAGTGATGCACCCATCATCAACGCAAGATCTTGGTGAAAAATTAATGCAACACTGGATAAAAATAGATCTTGTGACATTGCAGAAGCTTATTAAAACAATGACACCGCAAATGCATGCCGTGGTCCAACCAAATATTAGTGTGACCTTTATTTTTTTGGTGGCGACATTTATTTATTTATTTTTGGCCAGGCAGTGTAGTACAAAACCTAATTATACAGATGCTGCAACCTGTTGAGGTTAGAATAAACCCTCCTCATAATAAGTGCAAAAAGTATACCCATATCTCAATGAGCAAAACAAAAAACCCTTGCCGTCGCTTCTTTCCACTGGTTTCCTGTTTGAAACCAGGGCTCAGACCCGCAGCTTCAGGATTACCTCAGCATTGACCTCAGTTTTGTTTTATGTTGCATTTACATAAAATTAACACTGACCAAAAAAAAAAAAAAGTGTGTGCAAGACAAGATGATAAGATTTTGTACAGTTCAACCATAGATTACGAAATAAAGCCTCGTGCACGAATCTGCAACAGTTACGGTACTAAATGTTTTTTTTTTTTTTTTTAAACAAGTGAGACAAAGAGATTCAAAACAGCTATAACTATGTATTTATTATTTGTCTAACCAAAGATTTTGCAGATGTTTGCTTCAGTTTGTTTCCAACTGCAGTCATATTATTGTCCCATTGTGATAATTTAGTTTAAATTTTCTTGTTTTCATTCTGATCTAGCCCCTTTGTTTTCATGTTTTATCTACCATTAGTGTTTTTACAGTGTTGCTCATCTCATGGTTATTCATTGTTTCAAATAGTGTTGTTATTTATTTAAATCTTTAAGTCACAAATCTTTTTTTTTTTTATCTACAAAGTACAAATGTCACTTTGGTAAATCAAGATAGTTTGATTTTATGCAATTTCATTTTTTTTTATCCAGATCTAATTTTGTTGTTTTGTGTCCTTTGAACATTTTATCTCAGGGAAAGCAGAACAGTGGTCACACAGCAAAAATATTTTCTGGTTGGACACAAGATGGTGAGAAATTGTGGTTGTGTTGGGTGTACTCCACTCCAGACGACTGTTAACAGGATCAAGTTCTCAATGAAATGTTCAGGATGAGAAGAACCGATTCAACTCGGTAAAAACAAACAAAAACAAGAAATATTAAAGCATGCAATAAGGTACAAAATAAAGTGCAAAAACTGAAAAAGAAATGTAATTATAAGGTCGAAAACACTATAGTAAACAACAACATGGTAGAATATAATGGTGCAAGTTGGATGAATTTGTATAAATAAGTATTTCACAGATAGTAATATAAGCTTAAATGCACAAGATATACAGTATATTGCACATAATTAACAAATACTACACAGGTTGTGTGACAGGTTATTGCACAGGTAGTCAGTAACATTTTGATGAAAGTATAATGAAAGTATGATTTTAAAATAGAAAATTATACTTTGATTACTTAAAATAATAAACTTAGAGGTGAAATCAGTTTTAAGAATCGGTTTTGTAAGTAATAAAACTTCGTGTCAATCGGCTATATAACATGTAAAACAATAGATGGCAGTCTAAAGATGTAACATCTAAATTATTGTTTGGAGCAGAGAAGAAGAGATTTGGTTCTTGTCCAATCACAAGCCAGTTGTTACGCATAACGCGCATGCGCTGTGCATGAAATATTTCATGTGTTTTACGTCGATTCCGGTCGGTGGAGGTCACAGGCATTGGAGTAAACTCAGGTGAGTTAAGACATGTGGTAACTTCTGTGTACAGAAAATAGTTCACGTTGTTGTTAAACATTATTGTAGCAGCCATGATGCAAGAACAAGGATTTTCTTTCTCAATATTGACGTTACTTAACCGTGAAAACTCGAGTCTAGCACAAGCTACTGATCAGCATGCATTCTCACCCGGCGTGCTACCAAAACGATCCGCAAAACCCATGTTATTTTATTTCGTACATTGCCTTTACATTTATAGTAAATATTTGCTACACTACTCATTTTACCGCTTTGTTTTGTGCGAATTTGCATGCTGTCTCAGTTTTCTGGTAGCCGTTAAGCTAGCGCTAGCTAATGCTAACTCGGCTAACACCTACAGCCGAGGCAGTGAAGGCCGTAAGCCAACTGTTCCTGGACAGACAGGATTAAAGTTCTCTGTAAGGATTCCTACAAAAGCTTAAGTGGTTTACATGGAGTAAAGTGTGTGGGTTTTCAAAGGCTTCTTGTTTTTGTTGCCCGCAGGAGGTTGCTGTCATGGCCAAGTTGTTCGAGTCTATTGGGAAGTTTGGGCTTGCCCTCGCCATCGGTGGAGGTGTTGTGAACTCCGCCCTCTTTAACGGTGAGTTCTGGAAAGCTACATGGCTCTGGGTTTATTTAAATTCACGTTTTTTTTTTTTTTTTTAATTAAAGCAGTTTCTTTGTGTTATATGTTGGTGTTTAAATTGTTATAAGCGCTTTAGAAAATGTGATTTTGTGCTTTTTCTGTGTTCTTATTTTGTTTTTAGAAGTTCCTGGTTATTACTGAAGCAGCTCATAATCATTAGATTCACATGACTACTACATTATATTGAGCAGGGCTGTCCAAATTATTTAAAAAGCATTTATGTTGCAATAATAATGTGTTCAATATCACTTAGGATTCAAAATAATAAACACTAATTTAGCCATAAGATAGATCCAAGTTCTTCTAAATGCTCACAGTCAGCATATAAAATGTTTTGAACATTGTATTGCCAAGCCTTTTTTTTTTTTTTTTTTTGCAGATTATAATATGTTGCCATTGTATTCAACAAAATCACAACTGCATGTTATAACTTTGTGCAGCCCCATTGTTGACTCAGATTGTCTGAGTGATTAGATGGAACAGTCTTTATTGTTTATATTTCTAAGAAAATAACAGTACTGGTAACTCATACTAAACCAGCAACCTTTAACTCATTTTATTTACTCTTTCTTTACTTATACAGTATATA
>JARVGV010000412.1:29841125-29852056 GCA_031762435.1 Hypsolebias longignatus | reverse complement strand
CGGCCGAAAATCTGCGTTTACGGCCCGCTTTTACGGCCGGTATCGCTTTACGGCCGTATCGGTTTACGGCTCGGCCGATAGAACGGATCTCGGCCGTAAACCGGGGGTTACCTGTATATAATTAGAGCTATATATCTTTATGACATTTCCATGTTTTAAATAAAAGAATCAACCTGGCAGGTTATGCCTCAGTGTGTGGTGCAGCGGTGAGGCTAAAACTTGAAGGGGAGCTGAGATTTTACCCTCCCACCTTTTCCCTGCTAACCCAGACTATTTGCACGGACCAGACCCAAAAGCCCAGTGCATTGCTCTATGACCCGATTATGGGCTTGAGGGCCCAACACTAGCAGAGGCATGAAGCACCCCTGCAGTGAGCTGGTTAAGGGCTCATGAGTTTGGACAGAGTGAGGAATGTGAACCTTAACACGATCCACCACAAGCTGCAGAAGAGAAAGCTCATTAAACTCCAGACCTGACAGTGTTCATGAAATTAAGTAGCTATGCATATTAAGGGTAAAAATGACTTCTTTTTTTTTTTTGTCACAGATGACTCACCTACCTCAGCAAACAGCTTGTGAAACTGTATAATCCTCTTGTTTTTTGTGTGGTGTAGCAACACTCCCATCCTGTGTCATATAGATTTAAACCGCAGCAAAGCGTCTGTTAAATGACTGGTTTGTGGGTAACCTTACACAAATTTAGTTTTGATTTCTCAGCGCGTTTCTGTAACAGTTTGTCAGGTGAGGTTTAAGTCATCTGTTAGTGTTTATTTGCCTTGGATTAATGAAAGTTACTTCTTTTGTCTTGCACTGCAACATTAATCTATTGAAGCTTTCCAAAAATAAGTTTTCACACACCGCACCATCATATTAGAAGGTTTCACTTCCAGATTTTGCAAGTTGATTGTGAACTAACTGCAGCTGATATTGAGTTTTTTTCGCTTCACGTTTCCCACATCAAACGACGTTTTTTACACAGTGAGTGAAACCCTGAAATGACTCATTAAGAGAAGCGTGGAAGGTTTTTAACTTCTTTTTAAGCTCAAGTTTACAAACCTTTACATGTCATTTAGTTGCTTAACTTTGTTCAGTCATCCCATTAACCACTGAAGAAATTTTAACAGTTTTCTGCAAGTAATCATTAGTGCATCGAACTGACATTTCATGATGGCTAACATCTGAGATCTGCAAACAAGAATGGTTTTACTCAGTCAATATAACAGATAATGAGCTAAAATTAGGTGTGGTAGTAGCTGAGACTGATCCCCGACTTCTACTATGAGCTTTAATTTATCTAGCAAAATCTATGTTTAACACTTTTAGATAAATAGCCATTAAGTATTGGAGTTAACTTATGGATAACTTGGATTGTAATGAAACCTTGTGGGAATAATCACTGAGTCTATAACTGATTGATTTGGAGCCAATCTAATTCAAGATGACCACTCATCTAACTGCACTTAAACAAAAATAAATGACCAATTCTATTAAATTTACAACATATACTCCCAGTGCTACTCATTGGACAAGACTTTATGTAAAACTTTAACATTAATTGTTGGAGTTTACACTGTTTATATCTTTTACCTGCTAATTTGAGGTCAACCAGTTGCCGACCTAAAATTTAGCAAAATACCTCATGAGACACTGGATGGCTTTCAATTAAACTTTTAGAAAGTAATCAAAGTATTACAGCTGATTAACGTTTGGAGTCAATTCAAAGTCAAGATGGCCAAAACAAGAAGAGTCACATGACACAAGGATATTTTCAAGGTTTGAGTAAAACGGCTGTAACTCATTTCTTATTAGGCCTAAAGTTCTTATGCAGGGAATGTTACAAATATTTTAAATGTAATTTCTGTATTATTTCAAGACAATTGTGCTTGAATGGAGGTAAAAACAGCAGTTTGGGTGTAAAGTCATTGGTCTGTCATGCAGTTTATTTTGCTCTGGATGATGATCTGTTAGGGTTGGGGTCTTGGACAACCGTGTTAAGTTTCTCTGTCAGAACCGAGCCTCCCCACCCACACCTCCCCTGTGGGCTCAGTGTTCTGAGAACTGCTGCACAATTCTTGGAGATCATAGTCTGTGGATGAGTACGGCTTAATTTATGAGCAGAAAGTCAGAGTCGACACAAACTGCTTATGTTTGTTTGTTTATTTATTTTGACAAAAAATAGCTTATTTGTTTGACTAGTAAAATTTTGTTCCACTTCAAACTGCTGCATGTTAAGTTTTAGACAAAATAAAGTGAAACTAAAGTAGATAATGATGAGAAACGTTCATGCTCAATAATCCAGGTATAAAATCCAACAATGTTCATTCAGGTCAACTGAACAGTTTTTTTTTTCTTTTTGCCGAGACGTTTCATCCTTCATCCAAAGGACTTCTTCAATCTGAGGAGCCACCAAGCAAACTGATTCCCACAAACAACATACTCCATAGTGGGAAAAAAAATAAGTTTGCTTGTGCAAAGATGGCCTCCGGGGCCTGCCCTCTCCCCCATCTACTCTGAACAGTCTGACTCCTCAGATTGAAGAAGTCCTGTTGATGAAGGATGAAACGTCTTGGCAAAAAAAAAAAAAAAAAGAGAATTAAAAAAAAAAGTTTTTTTTTTGTTGTTTTTTTAAGGTGACATTAATGTTGTTGGTATCATCTGAGTGAGTGTTGTTGCAAACACGGGAGTGAAATGAGCAAAAAATTAAAAAATAATAATTTCTTGAAGGAGGTCACGATAACACATTTTGCTGGTCGATTGTCTCGGAAATTATTGAGATAAACTATAATATTGTTTGAAATTTGACAATAATTAGTAATTGTCAAATTTAAGAAGAAATTATGGTTAATTTTTCTGTGTAGTACCATTTTTGACCACTGGATGTCAGTATAAGACTGTTTGGACTGAAGGATGGATAGTGAGGGAGCGAGCAGCGTACCTCAAAGAAAAATGGGAGGGAGGCTCCTTGACGTGACATGGGCTGTTTCTCCTTCCTGTTTTTTGGTTCTCAACTTGGCGGATGCTCGGTGTGGTTTGAGCTCTTTAGCAAAGCATTTTTCACACAAAGCTTTTAATAAAAATCAGTAAACAAGTTTGCAGCTTCTTTTTGCAGAAAAACAACTTTTGAGACGAAGGCACAGGTTTCAACTGTGAATTTTGGAGCTTTGACAAGACGGAGATTTTTTTTCTCAAGGTCGGCCTATTAGCTTAGCTTCTCGGCTTTAGCTGCTTTTAACGATCCAAAAACGTGATTTTGGATGGTTAAAACAGATTTTTAAAGAGAAAGGGAAGTGAAGAGCATCCAGTGTCTTCAGTAGAAGGAGAGAGACACAAAGAAACAATAAAGCCATCAAATGAAAAGGTCAATAATTTTCAATTATCTTTTGATTAATTGATTTATTGTTTGTTGCACAGGCCTAGGCCAGAGTTTATTAACTCTTGTTGGTAAATGGAGTTGTAGCTTTTTTTGGGGTCAAACCTCGTAAAAGACAATCTTGAGCAATGTTTCATTTCCCTTAAATACATATGAAACATTGCTCATTTAAAATTCACATTTGTAGTAGCAGTATTTAATTCCTCCATGCACATTTTATTAAATTCATCTGGGCTGGAGGTGCTTGAGTCGCTCCTTGTAGCATCAGGATGTTGTTAATTTCATGCAAACGTTTGCGAAGGTGTCGAGAGAAGGATGCTAGCTGTCTCCAAGAAAGGAAATGCACTTTTTGCGTATCGCTCCGAGACGATTTCTAGCAAAGAAACCACCGTGTTGCTTGCTCAGAATGACGGTGTAAGGCAGCGGCTGTCTGAGGTCAACCAGCTGTCGACCTGGAACACCTCGGCAGGTACGTGCGCAGGTCAAGGAGCGCGCTGAACATGCAAAAACTAGAGAGTAGAATATCACTTTTTTTAATCTTTCTGTCTTGATGTTGTAATAAAACGTTAGGCTGCGAAAAGTGTGGCAGTAAGCTCCACTCACGTTGACATACAGTTTCCTGTGGTGGTATTTGCAGTACGAGCTCGAGCTGTGGTTACGCTACGCTCGCTAACAGTCAATGGGAGAAGTGTTCACATTTGTTTGAGACAAAAAGCATGCTTTGATTAATAATTCTCCAGTTTTTATTTTTTTATGCAGAACATTTTGTTTCTGGAGTACACAAGTATTTTGTATTAAAGCTCAAATGTGTCTGTGTTTAATGTAAGATTTACTTTGTTCAATATTAATATTACAGTATAGATAAGATGATTTCTTCTGTTTATGCACAGTCCACTCAGCTGTGCAAACTCTTGTTCCAAAGTAATAGATATTTCTTTTACATCTGTCTTTTAGACCATTAATGCTTTTTTTTTTTAACTACCGGTACATAGTTTTTTTTATTTGGTGTTTCACTCCATAAATCAAAGCGTCTCTGTTATTTTTTTAATAACGAGGTGTTTCATTTGTGGTTTAGAGAGATATTCAGGCCGTAGCGTCGCCGCACGTAAAATCAGTTGGTCTTTTCTGAAAGCAGTGGTTTCAACCCCCACTCGCGGCACTGAAACATCTGTGGGCAGATGTGACGCTCCCTGTTTAAAACTTGACAATATGGCTCCGGTTTCGAGTCTCAAACAGGCGGAAGAGCGGCGTCTCTAATCTTGTGTTCCTCTCTGTTTCTTCTCCGTCTCATCTGTACAGGTAACTCGCAGTAAATGGCTGTCCACGCGGGAGCCCCAGGTGCCTACAGCAGCTCCGTGTGCGTCACTCAGCTCATCTTTGTCTGCAGTTTTAAAGCCCTCAGCACTCATCACCGCAGCCCTGCTTTGAAAAACTGAGCTTTAGTTACCTGCTTTGTTTTAAGCATATGGAACCAACTGGGGACCTTTTAAATGTCGTACCAACTGTACGTTCCATTTCGGATGGCATGGACGGCCTGTTTGAATCGGGTTGAGCGTCTCGCGCCTCGTCCCCTTCTTCCGGACTCTTCTGCAGAAGGAGGGTGGGGATTGGTGTGGTGTCCCCTGCCCCTCCTTGCAGACAAGACCAGTCTTCCATAGCTGTTTTTAAATTGGTAATACCTTGTGATCCCACCAGCTCCGTTCCTCTTTACCTTCATGAAATCCTGCCAGAGCCTCAAGGAGGAGGTTTCCATCCTGAGCGTTGGCGGGATGTCACAGGAGGAGGGACACAGGGCTCCAGTGTCCCAGTCCTTTTTCACCTCTCCCAACCTGGACCTGGACCTGACAGGAAAGGTTTTTAAGAAGGAGGTTGGTGGCAAGCCTTTTTCTGTGTTGGTGGATAACAAGATGTCAGCCAAGAGCGCCGCTGGAGACCAGAACGTGGGTCACTTACCTTCTCAACATGGCACTTCGCAGCAGCAGTACTTCAGAGAGGAAGGAGCAGAACGTGAGGGTGGCACGCAGGGGTCCCTAGCACCCGACGGATCCGCCGAGGAAACGGAGGATGATGAAGAGGGTGAAGATTGTGAGGAGGGCTACAAGCGAGAGCAGATCATCGTGGAGGTGAACCTGAACAACCAGACGCTTTATGTGTCAAAGGGAGACAAAACTGAGACGGCAGCAGATGACTCTGACAGAGGTGGAAGTGATGATGAAGAGGAGGAGGAGGAGGAGGAAGACGAAGAGGAGGAGGAGGATGACAATGACGAAGAGGACAGCCATGATGATGATGAAGAGGAAGAGTATGAGGAGGAGATTGAGAGTCAGAGAACAAGGTCGAGAAGACTCCGACGAAGTGCCAGCAGCACGTCAGCAGCCAGCCAGCCCCAGAGGAAAAGCCTCCGGACCGCCCTGAGCGCCGCCACCGCCGGGATGACCACCAGGGGGCGACGGAAGTGCATGGAGCCCCCAAAGAGGAAGCGTCCGTCAGCCAGGTCGATCCCCTCCTCAGCCGGTACCACGACGACGGGAGGAAAGGCAGAGATGGAGGAGAAGGAGATGCTGACGTGTGAGAAGTGTCCGAGAGTGTTCAACACGCGCTGGTACCTGGAGAAGCACATGAACGTCACTCACAGGCGGATGCAGATCTGTGACAAGTGCGGCAAGAAGTTCATCCTGGAGAGTGAGCTGGCGCTGCATCAGCAGACGGACTGCGAGAAGAACATCCAGGTAACAGACCTCCATCACTCACCTGCTCACCACTTGTTCTTACAAAGGTTCTAGAATGAACAACAAGAAAGGTGAATACGTTTCTTGTTTGCTTCAGTGCAATGAGTACTTTTCAAACATTTTGCCAAAACAGAGTTTACAGACGATTTAAAAAAATAAAACTATTTGCATTTAACATAATACTTAAGTTCTAAATTAGTTATACTATTTATTTTGATTTCAGATTAAATGTGAGCGTGGTGGTAACGTATTTTCCACCGTACACGTTGCACTATCCTACAAGTCGCATTCGTCCAAATGTGTCTAATAAAGTGGGAAAAAAACATAAATGCATCGCTTCGCCGTATAAGTCATGTCTATTATGCGTCACTGCTGAAAACCCAGAAATGTGGGCCGGTGTGCCAAAAATTGATTGGCTTCCAAATGGCGCCTGCGGGAGCGTGCACAGTAGGACTTTTGACAAGAATTTAACTAGATTAACATTTAAAAACTATTTTTTTTTTTGCTTGAACAGTCTAACTTTTCTTTAATAAATGCACTTTAATGGTCAAATCAGCTGCATTTTCAAAAGTCGATGCGCAGAGGGATGACTCGCTGTGCATTTCTTCGAAATTGCACAAGATAACCACTTAATGATTTGTTTGCTCAACGTTATAGTAAAGATGTGTCTCAGTTGAACTTTTACTTAATAAATGCACTGTAATGGTAAAATCAGCTGCGTCTCAAAAGTATTCGCTGCCTCGGCGCGCCGGGTGTGCACAGACGGGGAGGAAATCTGGAAGGAGGAACACGGCGCATTTCTTCTAAATTTAACAAGATGCGCATCTAAAACGATTCGTTTGCTCGACATTAAAGTAAATGTGTGTCTCCGATGAACTTTTGCTTAATAAATGCACTTCAGTGATCAAATCAGTTGCATTTCACCGGGGCGGCGCATCAAAATGAAGCTGATTTGACTGTTGGTCCAGGTGAGCTGGATGAAGGTGGCAGACTATGGCAAGCCGATTGTGTCACTAATAGCCACTTTTACCTATTCAATAAAAAAAAAAAAAAAAAAACTTAATCCCAGAGGGAAATTAAATGATACAATTAATTAATTAATTACATGATACAACAGCATGCCATACAGCTCGAGGGCCCTGTAGTGGCTGAAAATAGTAGGGTTCAGTATTTTCAATGTCAGAATGAATTAAAACAGTCATATCTAAGCCAAAAATGTATTTATAAATACTGTATGGGGAAAATCCATAAAGAAGTTGCTTCGGTGTATAAGTCGCAGGCACGTAAATTATGCAACAACAAAAAAAACATGACTTATAGGCAGAAAAATCTGGTACTACCGGTAAATGCTCTTAATGCATATTCTTGATACCAAAAGCTAGAATATTATTTTTTTATACACTCCAATGAAGACAAATTCACAATGAGGACTTTTCAGTTTTTTTCTTAACACTAAAGGAAATCCTTTGGCATTTTAATTACTAAAAGCTCTACAGTTGTTTTAAATAAGTAGAATTAGTCCCCGTTTTACTGATGCTGCATCTTTACTTATTTTAACGTATGTTTAAACAGCAGAACAGTCGGTTTAAACCATTCAAGGTTACGAAGACCAGTCCGAGCTCAATAAATAACACTTGCGCAGCATAAAAGCAAAAGCACCATCTTAAAAACTTTTCCCATTTTCTGCTTGCAGCTCTCAAAGAAAAAGTTTTTTCTTTTTTTTGTTATTTATCAATGCTTTTATTTGGATCATTGTGTGTCTTGAAAACTGATCTGCAGAGGAAAATATGAAAATGAAGCCCGTGAGTCAAACTCTGTTACCAAAAGGAGCCAAGATTTAAAAACTGTGTCCGAGCCAGGGGCCACTGTCGGCTCAGGTGTCAGACTCTTTAACTAGATTCAGATACAGATGTTTTTTTCTTGGTTGCAGGTTCATGAATAAGAGTTTGATTTGTCTCATCTGACGTTTTGTTGCTCTTTCCACATCAGAATCAATAATGACAGAATGGTCCAGTCTTCTTTCTGGCTTCACAGCTAAACAGCTGGCAAGAGAAGTCTACGCTAAATAATGTATTACCTGGTAGTTTGTTTAAAGAAACATTAGAAGATTTTGCAACCGTGCGTTTAAAAATAATTACTCGAGCATCGTAGCATCGTCGGCTCTGAGGTAGTGGCTTGATCGTGTCTCCACTTTGTCACAAAACACGTTCACCATCTCCTGGTCAGACTGCAGGAGCACATGTTGGAGCTCCTCAAAGTAAAATATAGTCCAATGGACTATCTTTGAACTGCTTTTTGGGCTGTTTTTAACATAACTACGGTACTGGCGAGGATGTGTGCACTCACTCAGAATACCTCCCTGCTGTATGTAAGGTGGCTGCTGTCAGAAAACTGGATTTATTTCAAATCAAGACAAAACATTTGGAGCTGGAGAGAGAAGGTTTAATGATCTGCAGCAGCTAAGTCAGGGTTACACGTTTAATCCAGTCAATTGTGTCTTACTGTATATTATAAAAATGTTTAAAAGTTCACGTAGATCTCGTAAAGTTTCATTTGAAGTATTTTTCTGGACCCAGTTCATAAAGTGTCTGTTTAGAACAGTTAAAGATTAGATCTTAAATGTGACTAGTTCTGACTGGAAACTGTAAATAAAAAAATGCAGTTCACTGAGTTATTGAAAACAGTTTAATATTTCTTCCACAATAAATAATCTATTTGACTAACGCTCTTCAAATGAAGAGAACATCTTCAGCAAGTTCTGTTGATTTTTCTTTCCAGCAGGGGGCGCTAGTGTATAATAATGCACGTGCAGATTATGTTAGAAGACATCCAACAATTCTGTTAAGTTTGTATTTGTTTGCCCCTCAGTGCGTCTCCTGCAACAAGTCCTTTAAGAAGTTGTGGTCGCTGCACGAGCACATTAAGATCGTCCACGGCTACGCAGAGAAGAAGTTCTCCTGTGAAATCTGTGAGAAGAAGTTCTACACCATGGCTCATGTTCGGAAGCACATGGTTGGTGAGTTGGACGTTGACGTGTAAAGAGTCACACAGCTTTAAACCACACGATATGAATAAATGTTTTACCTGGTGTGCTTTATTTAAAAACTGTCAAATGTTTGCATCTCATCGTGCAGCGATGATCTTGTCACGCAGGTGTTTCTTCTTTAAAGGATGTTCAAAAACACTTTTCTTTTTCCAATCCCTTCCTCTTAACTGCAGCTCACACCAAGGACATGCCGTTCACCTGCGAGACGTGTGGGAAGTCCTTCAAACGCAGCATGTCGTTGAAAGTCCACTCGCTCCAGCACTCCGGGGAGAAACCCTTCCGTTGTGAGGTAAGGTGCACGTGTGGCTGTGACGTCGTGTTGCACTGAGACACCTTCAGGTATTTCATGGGCACTAAACAAATCAAACTGTTCGAGTTTATAGAAGCTACGCCAAAAACATGACACAGAAGGTTTTAGAGGTTTTGTTTGCACAGAGAATGAATGTGAACAGGGTGGAGGGGGTTTAAAGCAGAGTGCACGTGAGCTAATAACTGCATGTAATTAGGTGAATACTCAAACAGGTTATTAAATGTGTGATTGTAAGTGGAAAATTATATTAAATAAATTATTGCATGTTTGCTTCATCAAAGTTACGCAGTAATTGGATGATAACGTGAATTTCTTTTAAAAAAAGGCTTTTGAATGACTCGACTCTCATGTCGCAGGTGGTTTTATGCACAACGTGGATGTTTTTCCAAACTGATTCAAGTTTAGATATATAAAAATAAAAGCATGACCACGGTACAACTATTTAATGTAAAGATTCAGTAAGTATTTGTTCTTGCCTGTTTAAAAATTGCCCGAATGTTGACTGAGAAAATGTGTTGAAAGTCTTGTTTGTTCGTGGCGTTCAGGTGCTGGAGCGTCCTCTGCTTAATTCTGACCTCAGCCGAGGAGAATTATCCGTCATTAAAGCCCAGTTTGTTTAAAGCCTAAATTTGATTCAGGAATCACGACGACCCTTCTCTCATGTTGTTCCTTAATGTGAACTCTCCAAATGCACCTGATTTAACGAGAGCTGAACGTGTCCTAATAAAATCCACAGTGATTTTCAGTAATGTTTCTGTGGCGGCAGTCCAACCCATCAACACCGACGCATTAAAAATTACGTCACCGGGTAGATTTTCAGGCAGTGGCTCTGAATTTGTCTCTTTGTGCTTTTCAAAGAAATCCCAACAGATGGCGTCGTGAAATAAGGAAACGTGTTTTCTTAATGTGGAAAAAACGGAGACCTTCTCAAAATGGCGTCTCCTTAACCACCTTTAAAAATTACACAGATACTTCCTGTTCTCGTGTCTTTATTTAATTTCCTGTTCATAACTGGGTTAGAATCCATAAGATATAATGGGGACATGTTAGATTGATGGAGAACCTTGGACATTTTTAATAAACAAACCTAAATGTCTTCTTCTTTCTTGCTTGATCTAATGTATTTATTTTGGGCAGCTGTGGCTGAGTGGTTACTGGCAGTCGTCCTCCAGTGGGAGAGTTGGGGGTTCGATTCCACCAACAGTCACATGCTGAAGTGTCCCTGGGCAGGATGTGTGTCCCATCAGTGTATGAATGTGATAAAGCTCTGATTTTTCTTTGTAAAGATCTAGTAGATGCTGTATAAATGAGCAAATGAGGCACAGATTGTGGTGTAGAGAGCTTTGAGTGTCTTGATAAGATAGAAAGGAACTACGTATATAAGTACAGTCCATTTACCATTTTCAGAGTCAGAGAGTCTTTATTGTCATTTGCACCACATGTGGTACATGTGATGAAACGAGATTATGTACACAGG
>JARVGV010000412.1:29808614-29820628 GCA_031762435.1 Hypsolebias longignatus | reverse complement strand
CAGTACAGTACAGTATTCATATGCATACATATCATATCACAAACCCTAACAGAGTAACAAAGGGTTAGTGACAGTGATGTGTTTGTCCGACAGGGGGAGACGGATCTCCTAATAAAACCATAGAAGAAGAAGAATCCCTAAGCATTTCAGTAGAAGAAGAAAGTCGTCCGCTTGTGTTTTCCCATGCGCATGGCGCTATATGAATGAATATTTGCTCATTGTAACGTCAGCTTTTTATAATTTGGATTTTATATTTATTCGTCAATTTCATCTCATATTAGAGGTACGTGTTTAGCAACATATAATTAATAGCTTTGTGCAAAAAAGTAAGCTAGAAAGTGTGAACAACAACAACGTAACTCTGACGTTGCATGCAGTCGGTTTCGTTCCCTGTAGCATGCTAGCATCCTAGTTTGTGGTAAAATAAAATATTAACTCAAGAAAAGCATTTTCTATTTGTATTAAAGTTTTAAGTTTCCTTTATTTTCAGTTAATTCGTGAATGAAAATATGAATTTATTTGTAAGTACTCAGTCTGTGCGACATTCAGGTTAGCGTTAGCTTTTGTCAAAATAAAACATTTTGCGTTGCATAAAACGTGTTCTGCTGAGGTGCATGAAATTACACAGAGTTGTAGCTGAATTTATACCACAATGCACATGTTTGGCTGTTAAATTAAACGTGAATGAATCATGTAGTCTTAGATTCATCATCATTAATAAGAAAGCCTTGATTAACAACAATTAACAATTAAAAACAAAGCAGAAGAAGAGTCAAACAAATTTAACCTTTAAGTTAAAGATTACATTTGTTTGACTCTTCTTCTGCTTTTGTTTTTAGTAAAACAAAAACATAGAATAAAACTTATCACGTGCATTTCTATAGGATGGAGGCTGATTTGTACGATGAGTTTGGGAACTACATTGGTCCAGAGCTGGACTCTGAAGATGATGAAGATGAACTGGATGCAGAGGACAGGGATGTAGATGAGGTATTCTACAAACATACGACACAGCCTTGCACCGTTTTGTTTTTAAATTATTGTCCCATGCATAATCCTGGTATTTACTTTGTACAGGGGGATGAAGATGATGATGACGAGCCTGCAGATGCTGATGAGGATGTCCCTGGCATGGAAGTGGTCCTGCATGAGGACAAGAAGTACTATCCCACAGCAGAGGAGGTTTATGGACCAGAGGTGGAAACTATTGTTCAGGAAGAAGACACACAGCCTCTCACAGGTGAGAGACATTTAAATGTTGATGGGCAAATTAAAATGTTGTAGAGTTGACTTGATCAGTGAATTAAAGTAATGACTTGCCAAAATCACAAACGTACCGGTGCTATAGTTTTGACTCTGAAAACTGGTTCTACATTTCTGCACATTCACATTCCAGTTGAATTCAGTTCAGCGCTAACATCGCTTTTAAAACCAGTCCTGAACTGAGTTTGTTTAATCCATTTAATCCAGCGCTGCTTTCCCAACATTTACCGTAACATGTACTGTCTGCTCTTTCTTTAGTTAAATTTCTGTTCCATATAATTAGCAAATAATATTTTCTTTTTCAATCTAGCTCAGTTCTTTAGCTTAATTTGTAAACTGTCCCTTAGACCAACAGGATACCGTACTGTTGTCTATGTAGAAGTAATACAATAAAAAGTGCTAGTAGATTCATTCCAGTGCTCTGTGGTTTTTAACATACCTTAATGTTTGTATTGTTTTCTGTTTATACAATTTAGAGCCCATCATTAAGCCTGTGAGGCACAAACAATTCACTTTGATGGAACAGGAGTTACCGACCACAGTTTATGAAATGGAGTGAGTACAGTGTTTAAACCTGGAGGTTAAATTCTGTAGAAGTACTGGCAAAATGATGCTAATCCAGTTTACTGGTGTGTGGTTTTAGGTTGTGACATCTTTTTAATCTTTTTTTTTTTTTTTTTAATAGATTTCTTGCAGATCTGATGGACAGTCCTGAGCTGATTCGTAACATCACCCTCTGTGGTCACCTTCATCATGGCAAGGTTGGCATTATTGCTGCCTCTGATTTAAGCTCATTACTTTGTATTCCTATTTGGGTCATGTCCTGGCCATTCTCCCTGAGAAGACATGATGAATAGTTTGAACGTAGGCTTCTAACATGACTGTGCTGTAGACTCATCAACAGCTCACTGGAATCTACGGTAATAACGTTTTTGTTTTTTCCCATTCAGACCTGTTTTGTGGATTGCCTGATTGAGCAGACACACCCAGAAATCAGAAAAAGAGATGATGCTGATGTGAGTGTGTTAACACTAATTCAACATATTCATGTTTTATATTTAAAGTAATGATGAATGATGTAATTTTGAACCTTTTCAGCTCCGGTATACAGACATCCTTTTTACAGAGCAGGAGGTGAGTGGTGTGATCAAACTTTGGAACCATGAGAAGTGATTCACTTCACTCATTTCCTCCTGTGGTTTTGCTTTCTTGATTCTGTGTGGTTTATATTTCTATAGAGGGGGGTTGGCATCAAAAGCACTCCTGTCACAATGGTCCTGCCTGACTCCAGAGGAAAATCTTACCTTTTCAACATCATGGATACCCCAGGTGTGTTTGTGTGTTGTTTTGCAGCAACCCATATCTTCAACTGTCCAACCTTGTCCTCTAATCTTCTTGTCTGGCCATTTTGTAACATCACATAGTCTGATTAGGAGTAGGAGCAGATGGGCGGATGGTTACAGAGCTTGATGGTTTATGTTGCTATTCACTTTGATTGTTATATATGAAAGATAAAAAAAAAGTGACCTCAGATGTTCATTTTCCTGAAAGGCCACGTAAACTTCTCTGATGAGGTCACATCCAGCATAAGGATCTCCGATGGGGTTGTCCTTTTCATTGATGCAGCAGAAGGAGTGAGTTGCCTTCAACTTTTTCCCTGCCCTTGTATCGATGCTCTTAATTCATCCACTTGACACAGATTTTTATTTTCTTGTCTCTGTTTAGGTGATGCTCAACACTGAGCGTCTGATCAAACATGCCGTTCAGGAGCGCATGGCCATCACTATCTGCATCAACAAGGTGGATCGACTCATTGTTGAGCTCAAATTGCCTCCAACGGACGCTTATTACAAGCTTCGCCACATTGTGGATGAAGTCAATGGTTTGCTCAGGTAATTTGAAAAATGTGGCTTGTTTTAGTGTTCAGAGAAGCTGAAATGTTATTATATAATAATGTACAAACAATTCAATTTGAAAGGGGAAACAACATCAGGTGAAACAGCAGACGGAAAATATTTATTGAACTTTTTAGATATGATTTATTGTTTCATCAAACCGTTCAAAAGATGGCATTCATGTCGCTTTTGCATACATTTTTCCCTAAAGTCATTCAACCATGCCGGAAAAAGTTAAGGAGGCAACCGCAGTGTGCATGCAGTATTTTCAATTTGCATACTATTGATGGAAAATCAAGTAAGGAATGTCACAGTTGTGTGAAATTACTCACAATGTGTCGTGTTGCTGTTTTCTCTCACAACACGACACATTTTCATAATTTCTGTAAGCATGCTGAATTCACAGTTGCTACATAAATCATACAAGCTGCTGAAAATATCACTTTTCTACATTTTTTAAAGCTGAAACCATCGGTGTTCATCTCATCCCAGCACTACTTTAACAGTGCAGTTGTCAAAGTAAAAGGATGTAGATGTGTAACAAATGAACATATCATCCATCCATCCATTATCTTTTGCTTGTTCCAAAGTCGGGTCTCGGGGGCAGCAGCTTTACCCAGAGGACCATAGGTGAGTGTAGGAACGTTGACCGACTGGTGAACAGAGAGCTTTGCCTCGCAGCTCAGCTCTCTTCACCACAATGGACCAGTACAGAGTCCGCAATACTGCAGACGCTGCACCCATCCATCTGTCAATCTTGAACATATCATCATGCAGAAATTTTAAGTTCTTATTGTTAGTTTCTTCCTAACATATATTTTACCATAAAAGTTGTAAGGTAATAAGTAGGCCTGTCGCAATAAACAATAAATCAATCACATGATAAATGAAAATTATCGACTTCATTTTCATTTATCGGCTTTATTGTTTCTTTGTGTCTCTTTCTACTAAAGACACTGGATGACAAAAGGCTTAACTCTGGTGCTCTTCACAGACTCTCCCTTTCTCTTTTCTCTTTAAAATCTATTTTAACCATCCAAAAGCATGTTTTGGATCACTAAAAGCAGCTAAGCTGAGAAGCTAAGCTACAAGCTAAACTAACAGGTGACTTCGGGGAAAAAAAACTCCATCTTGTCGAAGCTCCAAAATTTAAAAAAATCGTGTTGTGTGAAAAATGCTATGCTAAACAGCTCAAACCACACCGAGTGTCCACCATTTTGAGAACTGAAAAAGGAAGGAGAGACAGCCCATGTCACGTCAAGGGGCCTCCCTCCCATTTTTCTTTAAGCGACACGCTGCTCGCTCCCTCACTATCCATCCTTTGGTTCAAACTGTCTTATACTGCCATCTGTTGGTTGAAAAAAGGAACTACACACAAACAAATTAACAAACATTTCCTCTTAAATTTGACAATACAGTAATTACTAATTATTGTCAAATTTCAACCAATTTTGTAATTTATGGCAATAATTTCTGAGAAAATGAATCGCCCAGCAAAATGTGTTATCATGACAGGCCTAGTAGTAACACAGTGTGGTTGGGATGTAAGAATATAATTACTGTATATCTCTGTCTGTAATGTAAAAAAAGAATCTTCCTGAAGCGTCCTTTCAGTTGAAGTGCCTGGTGAATCATGGTACAGTCATCATGCCTCAAAGAGAAACACGTTCATTCTGTAGTCGGTCACTTTCTGTTCTCTTGACACTTAATGTTGATGAAAAGATGTTTTCTGTTGTTGGGTTTTCGTTGGTTCCGTTTTTACTAAACTTTAAAAGATTGGAGATCAAGACAATTAAAGATTTAGAAACCCCAGTGGATTACTGGTTTCTTAGCCCTGTTGCCTCACAGCAAGAAGTTCCCCAGATGTGCTTGGGTTTTTCTGAGTGGCATTTGCGTGTTCTCCTCGTGTTTGCACCTGTTTTCCTTCCACAGTCCAGTAAATGTCATTATGCTGCCTTCAGGCTCAGGGCTCTGTTATAAAAGAGGTATGTGTTCTTAGATTTACCTGGTTTAAAAAAAATGAATATAAAAGTTCCCAAACATTTACGGCTTGGTTCTTATTTTGTGTACTTCAAGTTTATTTTTGTGTTTTTCACAACCTGAAAGCATTTTTTGAATGAAAAGGCACCGAGCTGTTAGTTAGGACATTCAGATAACTCAATTTGTGAACACGTTGGGCGTCTGAAAGCTCTGACTCGCTGTGAAGAGTCTGGTTGGTGACCGGGCATTTCGTCCTTTTCAGCACGTATTCCACGGACGAGAACTTGGTAGTGTCTCCTCTCCTCGGAAATGTTTGCTTTGCCAGCTCTCAGTACAGCATCTGTTTCACCCTGGGATCATTCGCAAAGATCTACTCTGACACCTACGGTGAGCTGACCCGTCTGTCGCGACGGCAGTGTCGTTTTCACGGCACCGACCTAACGCCGTCTCTTGTTTGCGCCTGTAGGTGATATTAACTACAACGAGTTTGCAAAGCGGCTCTGGGGAGACATTTACTTTAACCCAAAAACGTGAGTAGCCATTCTTTTCCAGCAACATGAAAGTTCTCTTTACTCACTTTTTTATTTTTTTCTTCTGTTTAGTCGCAAGTTTACCAAAAAAGCCCCCAGCAGTAACTCTCAGCGCAGCTTTGTGGAATTTGTCCTGGAGCCTCTCTACAAGATCCTCTCACAGGTTTACCACGCCTTTAGCAACTGATGAAACTGCCAAAGCTGCTCAGCGTGTAATCCTTCCCTAAATGCTGTTTGTGTCCAGGTGGTCGGGGACGTGGACACATCTCTCCCCAGAGTTCTGGATGAGCTTGGGATCCACCTGACCAAAGAGGAACTGAAGCTGAACATCAGACCTCTGCTTCGACTGGTCTGTAACCGCTTCTTTGGGGAGTTCACAGGTATGGCTTGATTTGCATTTTAGTTACACTTGAAATATTGTCTTTATTTTTATATACTTTTGTTTTATTTGTCTTCAAGATTGTCTGGGAGGTCTTTGTTTACCAAAAAAATTAGGTTTCATTTGTGACAAAAAAAATTTTTTTAAATGATTTTGAATATTTGTGGCTATGTTCATGTCTTGACATTGATTTTATTTTTTATTTTTTAATTCCTGTAAAAACAAAATTTGACCTCAGTAGAATTTTTATTTTTTATAATTAAACACAGTTTGCTTTTAGCATTAGAATGGTTTCTTATCTGAGTGACAGGAGATTTTGTGTTTAATGGTGCCTCTTTCCTGCGAGGTTCCGCAGGGGTCAATTCTTGGATTCCTTTTGGTTTCACTCATCTGCTTTTTTGGGGTCTATCCTGAGGAAACATGGTCTTTCTTTTCACTGCTATGCTGATGACTGTCAGATTTATCTACCATTAAAACCCAATAGTTCTTGCCCCATTCATCTTCTGTTAAAATGTCTTGATGGCATCAAGGTATGATGGCTTCAAATTTCTCAAGTTTTAATGATCAGAAAACTGAAGTGATTGTGTTTAGCCCTAGCTCTACTACTGTCTCTATTCCTGTAAATGTTTGGCTCTTGAGCCAAATCTTTAAGCAGTCTGTTAGAAACCTTTAGATAGTTTTAGACTCTGACTTTAAGTTTAATAAACAAATCAACTCTGTTCTGCAGAAAAGCTTCTTCCACTTCAGGCAGATAGCAGTGTTGACCTGATGTGACCTTGAAAAATGAGTCCAGGCCTTCAATACAACCTGACTATGTAGATTACTGTAACATGCTTTGTCAGTCATATCTCCATTTCACATCTTTAGCTCGTCCAAAATGCTGCAGCTTGGCTCTTAACAGGAACTTGTAAATTTGAGCATATTTCACCAGTTTTTTCCTCCCTTCACTGGCTCTCTGTGCGTGTCAGAATTGATTTTAAAATTCTCCTGTTCACCTTTTAAGTGCCTAAATGGCCTTGCACCCTCATACCTCTCTGATCTACTTCATCTATTATGTTCCTTCTCGAGCACTGAGATCATCTGATCAGCTGCTTTTGGTTGTACCAAAAACCAGGCTGAAGCTCATTAATTTTCAGTATTAGGATTAATTTTATTTTAAATGTTTCCATTAAATTACTTCCATTGTTTTTTTTTTAATTTTTTAATTATTTTTATTGTTAAGCACTTTGGTAACAGCTGCTGTTTTAAAAGTGCTTTATAAATACAGTTGACTTGACTATACTTGAACAGACCATAAAATAAATCATAATATGAAGATAGCTGGTCATGTTTTTGCACTTTCTGTAATTTGCCTCATAAACTGACAGTTTTTGTTTTTTCTGCAGGCCTGGTGGACATGTGTGTGCAACACGTCCCTTCACCACAAGATGGCGCTAAGACCAAGATAGAGCACACCTACACTGGCGGTCTTGACTCAGAATTGGGAGAGGTCATGTCAGAGTGTGATCCAGATGTGAGTAAAGCGGTGGTTAAACTGCTCACAGCTGCAGTCTTTCTGTGAGAGGCTGCAAATTAAACCAAAAAGATTCATTGAAAAAAGACGTCGTAAGGTTTTCTGTGACACCCGGCTCCTTTTTTTTTGCATATTTCTCGTCCGCAGGGTCCGTTGATGTGCCACACCACAAAGATGTACAGCACGGAGGACGGGGTGCAGTTCCATGCGTTCGGCCGGGTGCTGAGCGGCACCATTCAGGCAGGCCAGCCCGTGAAAGTGCTCGGAGAGAACTACTCGCTGGAAGACGAGGAGGACTCTCAGGTTTGCACCGTGGGTCGTCTCTGGATTTCTGTTGCCAGGTACGCTTCCAGTTTTATTCACATTCAGTGGAGCCACAAACTGCTGATAGTTTAGTAAAATCTATCGTATGTAACACTATTTAAGATACCAAATCGAGGTGAACCGAGTGCCTGCAGGCAACTGGGTGCTGATTGAAGGCTGTGACCAGCCAATCGTGAAGACAGCCACAATCACGGAGCCCAGAGGGAATGAAGAGGTGAGATCAATGAAAGAAACAGCTCTTACATCTTTACCTTTATAACCCCTAATGAATAAATTAAAAAAAAACCTCTTCCAGGCTCAGATTTTCAGGCCTTTGAAGTTCAACACAGCGTCAGTAATTAAAATCGCAGTGGAGCCAGTTAACCCATCAGAGCTGCCGAAAATGTTAGATGGTCTGAGGAAGGTGAACAAGAGCTATCCTTCTCTCACCACTAAGGTACGTCCCCAGCCCGGGCCAACTCAGCCGCTCCAGTAACTAAACGTTTGTTTTATTAGTTCAGGGTTTGTCTTTCAGGTTGAGGAGTCTGGAGAGCACGTCATCCTGGGAACAGGGGAGCTCTACCTGGACTGTGTCATGCATGATTTGCGGAAGATGTACTCCGAGATTGACATTAAAGTAAGTGAAGTTGCTCTTTGTAACTATACGATTACTTACGAGAGTGAATAAAGCAACATATCTGCACGTCACATCAACTACGTTGATACTGAAAGGCAATAAAAGTAATTGTGTTAGTCAGAGGAGTCATGTTTGTCTTTTACCTCGCAGCTGAACGTCCTTCTACCAACATTCCCACTGTCTCTCTGCACGTCCAGATAAACAAAAAATCACATAAAATGCAACTTTTACAAAATATTTCCACAATGAAAACATTCAGATATTATTTAAAAACATCGTTCTCTGAAAACTGTCACAATCTTAATCTTTTTTTATTCTGGTTTTTCTTGTGCTTCGTTTAGCCTTTAGCTGATATCTTGCCAGTTTTAGCTGTGATTTAGTTTTGTTTGGCTGCAATTGCTAATTTTAGCCTTCAGTTTTACTTATTATTGCTACAAATGGTTTTACTATTTTTAGATTTTTAGCAGCAGCTTTGCTGATTTTGGACTTTCGGCTATTTTGCTCATTTTGGCTTTTGTCCAGCTTGTTTTAAAAATTAATTCTTAAACACATTTCAGCAAAGTCCTTCAGCATTCACGATAGGTCTTTACAGAAAACGTGGGGAGCGGTGGTGCAGAGGTTAGTATCGCCGGTCGACTCCCCGGACCGTCAACATCAAAATGTGGGTGGAAAAAGTGAAACACCCCCACCTGCCTCCACCCTCATTTGCCCCACTCTGGGCCCATGAGCAAGGCACGTACCCCTCCCCCAACTGCTCCCCGGGTGCCATAGATGGCAGCTCTCTGCTTCACATGTGCACTGGGAAAAATGCAGAGAATTAATTCCCCCATTGGGAATTAATAGAGCACAATTAAAATAAAAAAAGAAAAAATTCTGTTTGTAGTTTGTCTGCTGAAGAAATTGTTTTACCTTCAGCTTCTTTTTCAACACTGTAATGCTATAAAGATTTTTACCTACATATTAAATAATAATAATAATAAATGCTCAAATCCAGTGTTCGCAGATCAAGCTCTTTGTTTGTTTGTTTGTTTGTTTACTTGCAGGTTGCTGATCCAGTTGTGACTTTTTGTGAAACGGTTGTGGAGACGTCGTCACTGAAGTGTTTTGCTGAGACGCCCAACAAAAAGTGAGTTTTTTTTTTTTATAGTTGTTATCCAAACGATTCAGTTCAGTTTATTTATATAGCGCCAACTCACAACAGAAGTCACCTCAGGGCACTGCGCAGAAGAATTGATGTATTTAAATTTAAGTTAATAACATTATTTATTTGAGGAGAGACGCAGTGAAAACTGTACAGTCTGAGCGAACGTTACAGGAGAGTTGATGCTACTCAGCAGCTCTAAGTGTGTGTTTTGTTCAGGAGGAGGTTCTGATTCTGTCCTTCCCTGCAGCTCAGCTTCTTTCTAATGCACATCGAGTGATTGACAGCTATACTGTGTGATTGACAGGAATAAGATCACGATGATTGCCGAGCCCCTGGAGAAGGGACTTGCCGAGGACATAGAGAACGAGGTGGTGCAGATCACGTGGAACAGGTGATGAACGAACTGATTCGTATTAAATCTGTCTTCCTAATTAACCGACGTGATTTAGTGCGCCTTTCATGTCAGACGGGCACATTTAACTTTGATGTCGGCTTAATAATTTCTCCATTTTCCTTCCTCTCTGACCGTTTATCCTCATTTCATCCTTTGCAGAGATTAATGCGCGGACATTCATGAATGAGGATTGGCTCATTAATTAAATGCTCTAATAGCAGATAATATAGGAAACCACGAGTCTGAAAATGTGCAGCTCTTTAATTGTGTGTGTGTGTGTGTGTGTGTGCATTTCTCTGACATACTTCAAGTTGTGATCTGCAGCCACACATGACCACAAACACCTCATTAAGTTCACTCACCTTGGCACTTTGATTCATTTTCTTCCTGTAATTAAATTAAGCACTCAAAGCAGACATGCATTTTCCTCTTGTATGAAAAGCATGCTTGACTGCACGTTTTGCTGGAGAGAAGCTTCCTATCTGCGAGGCCATCTGGACCCAGTTGTGGCAGCATGAAGCTGCAGCGCCACACACACTTCACACACACACCCCTCTTCTTCCATTAACCCCTTTGTCCCCCAAATAAAGCGACCTCTTTAACGTTCCAGCTGACATGCAGACCTCGCCTCCTCCCAACACGTGACTGTCCTGATTTGTTGAACAGGAAGAAGCTTGGAGAGTTTTTCCAGACCAAATACGACTGGGATCTGCTGGCTGCCAGGTCCATTTGGGCCTTCGGACCCGACACAACAGGACCAAACATCCTAGTAGATGATACTCTGCCTTCAGAGGTGGGTTTTGATGCATCTAAACAGCCGTCTGCAAGAGGGTAGATGATTGTCTTTATGCTCTGTGGATAAACCGCTGAAGTTTATTTAACTAAAAAGGGTCATGTTGTAAAAAGTGTCTTTTTGTGCCATCTAGGTCTGTCATGATAACAAATTCTGCTGGGCGATTAATTGTCTCAGAAATTATTGCAATAAACGATAATATTGTTTGACATTTGACAATAATTAGAAATTATTGTCAAATTTAAGAAGAAATGTTGATTAATTCATGTGTAATACCCTTTTTAACCACTGGATGTCAGTATAAGACTGAACTGAAGGATGGACAGTGAGGGAGTGAGCAGTGTCTTTGAGAAAAATGGGAGGGAGGCCTCTTGACGTGACATGGGCTGTCTCTCATTCCTTTTCTTCGGTTCTCAAAATGGCGGACACTCGGTGTGGTTTGAGCTCTTTAACGTTTTTAACACAAAACTTTAAATTCAAAATCAGTAAACAAGTTCTCAGCTTCTTTTTGCAGAGAAAAACAACTTTTCACACAACGACACGGGTTTCAACCATGAATTTCAGAGCTTTGACAAGACAGAGGGTTTTTTCCAAGGTCGGCCTGTTAGCTTAGCTCGTAGCTTAGCTTCTCAGCTTTAGCTGCTTTTAACGACCCAAAAACGCGATTTTGGACGGTTAAAGCAGATTTTAAAGAGAAAGGGAGGGGTCAGTGAAGAGCACCGGAGTTGAGCCTTTTGTCGTCCAGTGTCTTCAGTAGAAAGAGACACGAAGAAACAATAAAGCCGATAAACGAAAATGAGGTTGATCATTTTAATTTATCATGCGATTAATTGATTTATTGTTTATCAAGACAGGCCTACATGCTAGATAGGGGAAACACTGGATACTGCTGTATTTTTTATTTTTATCTTCTCAACACAAAAAGAAGAGACAACATGAAATACCGCTGGAATATTTGAGGTGAATCTAAAAAAAAAAAATTGACTGCAAAGTAGTGCACATAAACTAAGAGAAATTAGCAAAAACTGATAAAAGCTGAATTGAAAGTATATATTTTATATAAGATAAATGTTAAATTAAATTTTAAACATAATGTTTTGTATACAGGTAGTCCCCGGTTTACGGCGTCATCGGGTTACGGCGTCATCGGTTTACGGCGTTTCGCGTTTACGGCCGTGGGGGG
>JARVGV010000412.1:29795250-29807566 GCA_031762435.1 Hypsolebias longignatus | reverse complement strand
AAAAAATCAGTAAACAAGTTCTCAGCTTCTTTTTGCAGAGAAAAACAACTTTTTACACAAAGGCACAGGTTTCAACCTTGAATTTTGGAGCTTCGAGAAGGCTGAGGTATTTTTCCTGAGGTTGGCCTGTTAGCTTAGCTTCTCAGTTTAGCTGCTTCTAACGATCTAAAAACTCGATTTTGGATGGTTAAAACAGATATTAAAGAGAAAGGTAGGTGTCATTGAAGAGCACCAGAGTTGAGCCTTTTATCATCCAGTGTCTTCAGTAGAAAGAGAGACACAAAGAAACGATAAATGAAAACGAGGTCTATAATTTTCATTTATCATATGATAAATTGATTTATTGTTTATCGCGACAGGCCTAGTTGTAGTTGAGATTGTTCCCCATCACATACTGCCTCAGCTAAAAGGAGAAAAATATGATAACTCAGACATTTCTGTAACTGTTAATCTTAAATTTTGCATAGTGGTAGCTGAGAGTGAACCGCAGCACACAGTACTGTCCAATCAATATCTTAAATTGGAAGCATTGTGGTCGTCCCCGTCAGAGTTTCTCGAGCAACTTTCTTGTGGTTTATTTCAATATTTCCCGTAACTTCATTGCAGAAAATAAATCTACATTTTCTTTATTTAAAAAAAAAAACTTGTTCAAGCCTTTTCGTCGTCGTCATCAGGACCATCTGTGTAGATGTTTTTCTTCAAAGATCAGAGCCACAGCGTCTGAAGTGGAAACAATGTTCTGGAGCTTTGGTTTGTAGCACATATTGATTTAGTTGACCTACTTAATAAGAATAACACAGAAGTCCATGAACTGCGTTGTTTGGCCCATTAAACACAAGAGGTCAGACTGGACCCCCCACCATTACTTTGATCATGTATCAGCATCCAAACAGTTGAGACAACGGATGACTTACTGTTATCTGCTCTCATCCATCTGTTGACTGGCCTTCAGCCACTCCACTGATTATATTTTCCTTTTCCTATGTTGTAAAAATCCCCCCCGAGGCTCAGGTTTTATTTAGCCCCCTCCATCCTACTAATTCAGATGAGTCGTTCCTAGTGAATCTTATTTTCCTCTGTCTCTTGCCAAACATGAAACGCTTCTGTCCAACGAAACACTTTCTGTGAAGGTCGCGCTGCGAACTGTTCAGGATAAAGGGTGTAGTGGATCGTTTTTATTAACTCAACCTGCTAACGTCGCTGTGTTGGTCACATCTGATGGAGCGATGGTACGTTCACGTCGCTCTTTCCAACACACTCCTCGTCATTCCCCGAGCGCTATCCGTAGCGTCAGCTCACTTGCGCTAAAAGTAATACTTCCGAGTCGCACGGATCGCCGTTGAATATGCAAGATTAAGTAAAATGTACTGGAAATATCCTGTAAGCTGATTTAATACAACACATGTTAATAAAATATATTTATGGCACATACCAAATTTATTATTATTAATTAAAATATATTTCTATAAATTGATAAATTTTCCTAGACTGTTATAATTCTGTTTATGAATAAGAACTGTATTAATTTACTGTATTTTTTGGCCTATAAGTCACTTTTTTTTTTGCATAATTTACATGCCTTGCGACTTATAGGCCGAAGTGATGTATTTATGAATTTTCCCTATATTTATAAACAAATTTTTCAGAATTAGAACCAGAATAAACTTTGTCATTGCACTGAGGTACAGTGACAGTTTTCATTCATTCTGACTGGAAGAAAATTAGCAGTACCATTTTCAGCCACTTGATGGCAGCAGAGGAGTAATAGTGTATGGCATGCTGTTGGTTGTTGTATCATGTAATAGGTAAAGGTGACAAATTCAAAAAAGTTCAAGACACAAACAACTGGACTTTATTTATTATACTTTACTTTATACTTTGTTTTTTTTTCTTGAACTTTTTTGAATGTACCATGTCTTGGATGACTGAGAACCCACTTTTTCGGGTTGTCAGCAGTGACGCACAACAACCCAGTCGTGTCAGCGGTGACGCATAATAGATGCGATGTATACGGCGAAGCAACATATTTATGGATTTTTCCACTTTACTAGACAAATATGGACTGATGCAACTTGCAGGGCAGAGCAACGTGTCGGGCAGAAAATACGGTACTTAGAAAAGTACGATCTGGGCTGAATGTGAAAACCCTTCAAGATAAGAGAATGATTTGTTTCCGTGGTGAAACAGCGCCACTCTGTGGTGAAGCTGCGCTACATCACCTTAATTTATTTTTTATATGCGTCGCATATCATTTTAACCAATCACATAAATATGTCAGTGATTTTAACGGAAATACAAGTGGCGTAAATTGGCAACATGGAGATCGTGCTTTTCTAAGTACTGCGACCTGGAAGTATTACTGTTAGCGCATGAGCAAATGAGCTGACACTACGGATCAGCTTCCGTAACGGATCAGGGAATGACGCTCCTGACTCGGGAACGACGGGCCAGACGAGCTGAATCGCTCGTGACATGAACGTTTGAAGTCGCTCCGCGTGTCGTCACTGTTTGTTTCACGTTGTCGCTCTGAGGGTTAGCGGTTGAAAACTAACGGCGTCTCTGTTCTGATCGTCCTCTAAGATCGTACCCGGTGACCCCCTGGACAGAAGCATCGTGATCCGGCCTCTTGAGCCCCAGCCCGCCCCTCACCTGGCCAGAGAGTTCATGATCAAGACCAGAAGACGCAAGGCGAGCTTTCTCACTCGTTACTTTTTTCTAAAAGACGCTGATGATTCTGTTTTCTCAACCTGAACGTCTTTGTTGTTGTGCAGGGTCTGAGTGAAGATGTGAGCATCAGCAAGTTCTTCGACGATCCCATGTTGCTGGTTCTGTCCAAACAAGACGCGGTGCTGAATTATCCCATATGAGGCGACATTCACTGCAGCCGAAACCACCTCCTCCGCTGGACACCGAAGTCGTATTTTACAGCTGATATTTGGGGTTAAAGGTCACCACGTAAAAAATAAAACTCTGTTGCGTCTTTAATTTGTCGTCTTTGTAATTTGCTCTTTCTGCTACAGAACAGATGTTATCAGTTAAAACAGTTCATACGTTTTTCTTTTGTATTTTTTATTTTTATATGTACAAAATGTTTTTGTTTTTGTAGAATAAAATGGGTTTGAAAAGTTTGTTCTGATGTATGAATAATAATAAAAAAGGTTTTAATTCAAAGAGATATTTGTTGCTTTGCATTTATTGTCATAAATTATTATAATTATTGTCGTTCCTGAAGTTTGAGCCATGAAACAGCTGGAGAAGACGGCTTCAGTTACAAAATAAAAGTCCAGTTGTTTTTGTCTTGAACTATTTTTGAATTTACCTGGAGAAGAGCTACAAAACTTGGACAAACTTTAAAAATGATGGGAGTTAAAATATTTAGCCTTAACTGTTCCCAAAAAACAAAAAAGTTGATGGTCAAATGCACAAAACCTGAAGTTGAAGTTACTCCCAACTTTTTCTAAACCTGCCGAGTTTCTGTGTAATACGGGGTCGTGTGTGCTCTTATTTTGATGGTCAAATGTAGAAATGTTTGGTAACTGCTGTTATTAAAAAAAAGTCATAAAACCTTTATTTTACAGATTTTTATTTTAGTTAAAAAACAAAAGAATTTAATGTTGAATTCTGGATCTACAAAAATTTATGATGGCTGAGTGGTTTTGTTTGGGATCTGGGCTGTTCAACTGGTGGCCCTGGGGCCAAATCAGGCCCACAGGTTTGGCCCACCACTGGTTTTATTTTTAAATAAACGTAGATTTTAAACTATAAATTTTAACCTATGATGACAATAGCTGCTGGATGTGCTTCCCCTGAGCAGTTGTGTGTCCCTGTGATGATCTGATTAATAATAATGGACAAAATGTTAAGCAGCATAGATAAGAGTGTTTAACATAACTCAAAATTATATTTAATTTCCATGAAATTGCTATGAGCCGTTCAATCTAAGGGCACATCTTTACTGAGGAGTGAGCTGAACAAGTTCAAACTGAAACTGCATAGAGCTCATGTTTCCAGGGACTGGAGGTCAGGGAAAACCTGGAAAATGACACATTTTTCTGACAGGAAACAGAATTTAAAGAAAAAATCAGAACATAAACACTGATCTGCTGATTAAAAATAATTTTAACTGTCTGAGGTTAAATAATGTAATTAATTTAAAGGAAAGATTGTCGTACATGCACATACTGTAAGCCGTGATTCCCAACCGTGGTCCTTGAGGAACACCACCCTGCACGTTTTAGTTGTTTCCCTGCTCCACACCTGATTCAGTGATTTAATTCCTTGTGTTCTGCAGAAGCCTGTTCATCACCCGTTTATTAAAATCAGGTGTGTCGGAATACTGGTCTGTGGAGCGGTTTATGAGATATTTTGCTAACAGGCAGACAGAGTTGATTCCAAATACTGGCACACTTAAAATCCTTTAATTTTCTCAATAATTGACCTTTATTATCCAGCGCGCCTCTTGTTTTAACTCTGGTTGTGCTTTCTGACCTCGAAGTGACATCATGCGGTACAACTAAACACTGTCGAGTTATTGTGGATGAGTTGAATAAAGTTTGACATCTGTTTTGTTTTGCTTACCCAAAAATACAGTAATATATGCAGGATGGTGTTCCTCAAGGACCAGTGTTGGGAACCCTTGCAAGCTGCAGTATTCTGTCATCTCTGAATGTGACTTGCATACGAGACGCTAACTTCTGAGCGTTACTTGTGACTACAACATTTGAACATTCCATATTTGCTCAGGGAACAAAAACAGGAATTTTGTTTTCATGAAATGTTGGTGAACCCTGACACGTTTTTCTAGATTCACACTGAACGGATCCAAACTACAAAACAAGGCGTCAATGAAAAATTCCCACTCAAGTAGATTCTTGCTTCATGTATCAAACTTTTCATTTTGTGTGCCAGGATCACAGATTATTGGTTAAGTCGCACAATGCCAGCATCTTTTTATTTTATTTTTTTATCTTGCAAAGAGCTTCGTGTTCGGCTGATCCTTGAAGAAGTAAATAAAACTCCCAGTTTCACAGCAGAAAAGTGAGTTATGCTGCAGGAAGGAGCTGAATTCTCAGAATCACGGCCTCTTCCTGGTAAAAGATGAAGCTGCAGGTTGGAGCTGAGCTGAAATTTATCGACAGCGCCTTTAATCACTTCAAGGAGCAGCTTCGGCTGCTCTTCGGGATGGACAGCGGCTGGAGTTTTTGTCGCACCTCGAGAAGACTCTGACGTCTGAACGGCTCAGGCCGTCGTCACTCACAGGCTGACAGGCCCCTCCAACAGACCTGGAGGTGTTGTGGGTGCTGAAGGTTGGAGTGCAAGCAGGAAGAATCAAACGTGGCTCCGGCGACTTTTGACATTTACGCTGAATGTCAGTCCTGTCCAGGAAGACGAGTGATTTCACTTCCTGTGTGTTTTTCAGGAGGACGGGGGCGATGGGGCCGTCCTGCCCTTTCCAAACCAGAGATGGAGGAGTTTAGGAGCTTCACAGTTTGCATCCATCTGCTTCATTAGAGTGTGGTCAGCTCTGCACGTGTTTCGTGAGCGTGGTTGCTTCCCCCTTCCCTCGTGCGCCCGGATCGTGCCGGGCCCCGGGCGCTGAGATGTATGGCAGCAGTTCTTGCCGGTCTGAACACGAAGCCCCCGAGTGTCTGTTCCAATCTGTGGTCCCTGTGCTAAAAAAAGACCGAGCAGGCTGCGGTGCGGGGCCCGCTCGGGGCAACCTCCCTCCTGCGAGTCATCGCCTCCCCGGCTGCAGCTCCAACCACCTCATCTGTCACCTCTCCCCGCCATCGTGCTTCCTGTCCATCTTGTCCCATCGCTCTGTGTCTCCGTCGTGTCTCAGGGACTCAGTCACACGTCTTCCTGCTAACACCACGAACAAACCTGTCTCTTTACAGTCCCGAGCTGACGGCGTGGAGAGTTCAGTCCGGCTGCACGTGAACCGAACACGACCATCATCGGTGATCTCATGGATGAATGAAGATGATTGACGTTTATTTTTGGCTGCTTCCTTCTTCAGGGGTCGCCACAGCGAACTAATCGCATGAAGACTTGGAAATTGTTTTTACACTGATGTCCTTCCTGACACGACCACAGACACCGAGCTACCACAGCCCTCTGTGTGGAGCAGAGCTGCCATCTGGGGCGCCCGGGGGAGCTGATGGTGGGGGTTAAGGGCCTTGCTCAAGGGTCCAGAGTGGGGCAGATGAGGGTGGAAACAGATGTGGGTGCTTCACCTGGGTCAAGATGGTGTAGGGGCAGGGCAGCCGACTCGGGACGGAAGATCCCGGGTTTGATACCCGGTCATTGCACATCTTGTGGTGTCTCTGAGCAGGACGCCTTATCCCCAGTTGCTCCCCGTGCACTTTCCATAGCTGCCCACTGCTCCACCTGGTGGTGGATGGGTTAAATGCAGAGAGCCAATTTCATCATTGAATGGGAACATACAATGATGACAACACATTATTATTATTTTATTATCTCACCCACAAGTTGATGTTGTCAGTACCGGGAGGTGAACCAGCGCTCTTCCAAACACAGCCCCACCTTCTCTAACCACTGTGCCACCACTCAACTTACAGTAATTTACACTAATTTTGTTTTTCTTTGCAATCGTTGCCATGGATAGAGCACTCCTGGAGCTTCCTGGAGCATCCTGGAATACTCCTGGAGCTTCCTGGAACACTCCTGGAGCATCCTGGAGCTCACAACAGGTTACAATTTAGATAACTTCACAGACAGTTGAGATAAAATTTGATGTGGGGGTAGCTGAGAGTCGCACCACGTCTCGCATGAGTTCACATCGTTTACGAGCTTCGACCGAAACGAGTCTTTTTCTTCTCAGCCTGAGATGATTGTAGATTTTGTAAACAGCTCATTTCTATCTCATCAAGACAAGCTCTTTACAACAATCTGTGATTCACCGATACGACGCACATCAGAGGCAACGAGGGGTTCAGTGTCTTGCCCAGGGACACTTCAACATGTGACTGCGGTTGGAATCGAACCCCCAACTCTTGCATTGGAGGACGACTGCTCTAACCACTCAGCCACAGCCGCCCATAAGGCGACGGGCGGTGAACGGGTGATGAGCATCCAAACTGCTCTGTTTGGTTGTTTTCAACGACCTTTGACGACCCCTCCATTGCTCAGGTCAGGAGTGTTTTTCATGATTTGTAAAAAAAATAAAATAAAATAAACTGATGGGATTCAGAAATGACAATGTTTTGTTTGTTAAAAATAAAAATTGTTGTTTGTTTTGTTTGCTGTTTACCAGAACAAGATCGTTAAAAACTCTCACGCTGCTCCAAAAAGCTTCAAATCTGGATCTCCGAAGGTTTTTAACTGTCCCTGAACGCAGCATCCTTGCATTCCAACTAAAAGGCGTTACGTAACGTTCTGTTATCTGCTGTCCAGAAGGGCTGTGACTCTTCAAGATCTGGCAAGGTCGAGGCTGTGAGCACACACACACACACACACAATGCAAAAAATACACAACCCTACCACCTTGGTCATCCACTGATTCATCCATTCCTTTGTGTGTTACAGGAACGAGGCTTGCACCCCCGCCCGGACGATAACACGTTTTGACTGAATCAGACGGGGCTGGATAAACTTATGAGCCTCTTTAGAACAATCCGGCCTCAAACTCCAAACAACCAGCGGTTACAGTTTACCAAATGAGCCGCATGAGTCTTGCACCTCCAGTGGTTTCTACAGAAGACTCTCCCTCAGACGGAGCTGGTACTAAACACAAAAGCTAAAAAACATATTTCTTTCAGCAGAAGATCTTTTGATCATACCACAAACATCCCCTGAGGATCTTGTTTGGATCAATAATTTATTTACAATAATTCAGCTCTTCAAGTTTACCGGTAATCTTCCATTAAACCGTCTAAACCTTTAGAAGAACTAGCAAAAACTCTCTTTAGATTAACCTTTAATTTGTTCCTCGATAAGTTAAACTGTAACAGCAAACAGCACAACAAAGAGAACGAACGTCTTTGAGTCTAAAACAGTCAAACACAAAGATTGAAAACACACTATACTCAAATTTACTAAAATAAATCGAGTTTTCTTTTTCGTCCCTTTTCTGCACTGACGTTGCCTCTCCATGCATCCCCATACCAACAGAGAGGCAGGGTTTTTCTCTGAAAACAGGCTAGATGGTCTTTAGTACAGAAAACTGATTGTAGTTTCCAAAAAAAGTTCAAATTTTAATTTGTCTGATCACAGAACAGTTTTCCACTTTTCCCCAGTCCAGCTCTGACCTTGGGTCAAAGTCGCCCCGGAGGCCCCTATTTTTTTAATACCTCCACCTACTGGCACAGATCTGAAATGTGACTTTTAAATCACATTGGGCATACTTAATAAATTTATTTTGCATTTGGAAATAGTAATTTCATAAATTTTCATGCTTATTTTTATTTAAATATGATTGAAAATGATCACCAAATATATATTTATCTAAAATAACAGAATGAGCTAAACTGACTAAGCAGATTAGTATTTGTCTTTGTACAATTTAGAGTTTATTGCCTGATGTGACAAATATGTCACAACATTTGACAAACCTATTCTTTATCAAATTGTTTTATAAACACTATCAAACCAGTTAATATGTGAGCGGACATGTTATCTGAGGATTAGCATCACTGAATCAGTGGAAACTCAAAATAAAGTTTCTAAAACGAGCAGTGGTCACATTATGACTTTGGGAATGATGTCATCAGTACCCAGAGTCCCTCGCTCGTCACATGACTGAATCAGGATGTTCAGGAGGGACTCCATGAGATAAAATGTTAAACCTTAATAATAAACTTTTCTCAGTTTTAAAAGGGACCAGTGTTTAAAGACAGTGATCTGTGGAACAGAACCAGACCTGGTTTAATGGAGCGGCCCCTGAGGGCCCGAAGATCACGACCTTCTAATTTTGGTTTTCAGCCTCGTCCTTCGAGCTCAGAGATTTTTCTACAGATTCTTTGAACTGTTGGTGAAATGAGCTGCAGGTGACGAGATGTTTAAAGTCCTTTTCCTCTGAGGAGCATTCTTCTGATGAACCTCTGCCCATCTTCTAAAATGCTCCAGCTGATTTATTTATTTATTCATTTATTTATTTATAATGACTTTTACAACCTTTTGTTGCCCCTGGAACAACATTTTTTAGGTTTATTTTTTATTTTTTGCTGCTCCTGTCAGGGTGAACTTACACAAAAGAGACAATGACTAATTTGTATAAATAAAGGTTGAATGAAAAAGAAAAAAAAAGATTTAGGGATTGTTTTACTCTGGATAAGTTTTTGTCACAACCTGTGTTTGAATCAGCAGCCTCAAGATTATGAGACCCCGACACCGTCCGCTGATCCACCGTACCATTATAAAGAAGTGTTGATGTCATGAAACTAAATTTAATAGTGAATTGTAGAATTTCTTTGTTTCAGCAGCTGATTTGTTCAGGGATGAGATGTTTTTGTTCACTTTTCACAACGTCCCAGCTTTTTCAGAAAAAAATATTTTTTTATTTTTTTCAAATTTGCTCAAATAAATTTATTTTTATACACAGCTCATCAAATATTTTGGACACTAAAGTGCCTTTGAGCAAGGTGGTTTTATTCCAGAGGAGAAAATGGAAACCATGGCAACAGAAGACCTCATCTTTATAAATGAAGTGAAACATTCAGGAAACTGTGAGAAGCTCCAGAATGTGTTTTTTGTTAGAGACTGGCTCAGAGACCCGACGTGTGTGTGACCTGTCGGGCGCGCGCACTGCCAAAGACGCGTACGCGCAGCCTCCTGCTCTGCTGCTCCCCTGCAAAGACGGGTCGACAGGATCCAGCTGTCACTCACCGGGGTCCCCCCTCAGACTGGGTCGGGACCGTGGGGCTCAGGACACCTCTGGACCGACATGGACCCCCTGTGATCAACAGATCTGCTCCCGCTCGACGAGGAAGATGAGGATGAGGAGGAACCCGGAGAACAACGCCGGAGCCAGCTGGCACGTGAGACATTTTCGTCGCTCGTTTTCCGAGCCAGCCTCAGAGATGTGAGCAGCCGCGGCCGGTTCGGTTCTGATCAGCTGGTTCTGCAGTTTCTGGGGCGCAGGAGGAGGTTCGGTCCGTGCCACAATGACCCGACCATTGTCTCGCATCTCTGTGACGGAACGGGCCCGCGGGGGTTTTGGCACCGGTTTTACGCAGCAGACCACATAGCTCGAGCCGGAACGCATGGACAAAGACCGCGTGCACGTTTGAAAAGCGCGACGAGATCCGCGGAACGTCCTGCTGCCGGTTCCGACCGAGAAGTGGAGTCCAGAAAAAAACGACCTCCCCCCCCCGGAACACCAGGACCTTCCATCTTAAAGCATCTTCACAGACTCGCAGAGCGGTAAGAGCTCACACCTTCACTCCCGCGGCTGTTCGAGCCAGGGAGCGAGAGCAAAGTCTGGGGGGGTCCACACGCACCACATGGCTCCGGAACGCACGAGCCGCGCTCACATCCTTTGAACATCTCTGTAGTTTTTGGCCTTTTTTTTTTAACCCTTCAGTTGTGCATGCAGGAGCAAACATAGTTAATTAATTAGTTAATTAATTAATTAAGAGACAAACTTGTGGGATCAGCTGAGAACGACTGGAGTCAGATCTGTTCCGCACTTTGAAAACCATCAAACCTGCAAATACTGAAAAGCTTGTTAACTTTTAATGAATGCATATCGCCCGCCGCCTCCTGTTGAGGGATGAAGCAAAATGTCACGCTCAGACTGGTTGTCTTGAAACAGTCTCAGCTACCACCACACCAAACTTTAGCTCAGTGTGTCAGACTGACACACACATTGTTTGTTCTGAGGTCAGTTGGCGGTGGCGGCCATATTGAACTCTGTCATCTCCAAAACATGTTTACATCCATTTCTGGGAGTTTCATTAAACTCCACTGATTAAGTCGCGAGATATTTTGCTAACAGACAAACGGGGTTGGCTTCATAGTTAATGGCAAAACTTTAAATAAAGACTTTGTCCAATCTGTTATAGAGCTCAGACTGTGAGCTGAGGATCAGTCTCCGCTACTACCACACCAAACTCTGAGTTGTGAGTTGGAGCCATGTTTGTGTTTTTCGGAGCTCAGTCCAGAATCAGCTCCAAAAGTTAGTCAGAAGATGTGAATCTGATTTATTTCTGCGACGCATCGGAAAAAAACATTGTCATCCTCCTTCGCCTTTCTTTTAGCAGCAGGCAATTATTAAATTCTTTTCATCTCTGGGCAAGAAATCACTGAACAAATATAAAATTAATTTAAAACAACCAGGATTTATCTGAATTAATAGAATCTTTAGGTTTGTTGGAGTTCCTCCTTTTTGTTCCGGCCTCTTGTCTCAAACCCTAAAAATATATATTTTAGTTTTTCTCCTTTAGCTTTTGCCAAATAAGGCTTTGGCAGTTGCTCCGGTCACTTTCTCCAACAGAGACACTCCCACCACTTAGAGCCTTTCAGCTGAGCAACCTGTCGTCGTTCATCCGGTTCTTCTGAACATCTTTCAAATGTTGCCTCATTGGTTTCTGTGTGGAGCATAATGACCCCCCCACCCCACCCACACCCCCAGTCGTTGTGATGGATTTGGGACCCTGCCAACTAAAAGGAGCATGATGAGTGATGCCTGTTTTCTCCGTAACGTATGGAAGTCCTGCGTTTGCTCTGGATTTATTTAGCTGGTGAGCTGCCAGCAGCCTCCACCTCCAGCTGCCCTCCACAGCTTTGGTCCCATCAACTGATGCACTTTGGGCATTCATAACATTTTCTGCAGCGTTCAGCAAGGTGGTCCATCTTTAAGCTTCTCCTCCCACCTTGTTATCTACACCCCCCCGTCCCCCCTCCCTACAACAGACCATTATTTCCCTCCATGTGAGGGAAGTCAACCCCAGTGCTCTTCAGCTCTGAGAGAGAGAGATGAGGAGCACATTGTGTTTGGCAGCTCCCCCACAGCTCTCAGTTAATGTAAAATACTGTACAACACTTTATGTACAATATTTATAACCCCCCCCCCACCACCACCACCCCAGCTAAAATTCATGACCTGGCGGATATTAGTGATGGATGTTTATTAAATGATCAGAGGACGTCCCAGAAAAGTTGGAGAAATGATATGTGCTGTACAAAACAGACTAAACTCAGATTCTTTTTTTTTTTTTTTTTTTTAACGAAAAAATGAATAATTTTAAATTTCATTTAAATAATATTAAACAGGAACATTGAGTGTCCCAATGATCCTAGGAGCTATACTGTCAGGGGCTTCATGCCCCTAGTAGGGTCACCCAAGACAGACAGG
>JARVGV010000412.1:29776220-29789901 GCA_031762435.1 Hypsolebias longignatus | reverse complement strand
AAAAAATATAAAATGCTGCATAAAAAAGGCAACGTACGGCGCGATGACGTCACTGGGGGCGGCGCCTTAAGTACGGAGCGCCGTAGGTCAATGGTGCCGTAGGTCGGGGACCGCCTGTATATACAAAGCATTGTCATTCAAAAACTTTTACTTTATACAGTAATGCAGTTGAATTTGATTTTTTTTTTTTTAAAGTAATTTACGTAAGATTTCCATTTCAGCTTCTCATCAATAACAACACCCAAAATTTTATTTAATTAACTCTATGAATTTCAATACTGTCAGTTTTAAACGGGACTTTGATAATTTTCTTTCTATTACTAAATATCATGCAGTTTGTTTTTTTTCCAAATTTAATCACTTAAGTTGGAACCAAGTTTGGATTTTTACGAATTCTGCATGTATCACCTCTAACATCTGTTCAATATCTTTACCTGAACAAAAAATGTGGTATCATTAAGCCTGTCACAATAACTTATTTTGCTGGGCGATTAATTGTCTCCGAAATTATTGCGATAAACGATATTGTTTGAAATTTGACAATAATTAGTAATTAATGTAAAGTTTAAGAAGAAATTGTGGTAAATTTTTGTGTTAGTACCTTTTTTTGACCACTGGATGGCAGTATAAGACTGTTTGAACTGAAGGATGGATAGTGAGGGAACGAGCGGCGTGTCTCTTTAAGAAAATGGGAGGGAGGCCCCTTGACGTGACATGGGCTGTCTCATTCCTGTTTTTCGGTTCTCAAAAAGGCAAATGCTCGGTGGTTTGAGCTCTTTAGCATTTTTCACACAAAGCTTCTAATGCAAAATCAGTAAACAAGTTCTCAGCCTCTTCTTGCAGAGAAAAACATCTTTTTACACAAAGGCACGGGTTTCAACTGTGACTTTTGGAGATTTGACAAGACTGAGGTTTTTCCCCGAGGTCAGCCTGTTAGCTTAGCTTGTAGCTTAGCTTCTCAGCTTAGCTGCTTTTAATGATCCAAAAACGCAATTTTGATCAGTTAAAACCAATTTTAAAGAGAAAAGAGAAAGGGAGGGGTCAGTGAAGAGCACCGGAGTTGAGTCTTTTGTCTCATCCAGTGTCTTCAGAAGAAAGAGAGACACGAAGAAATGATAAAGCCGATAAATTAAAATGAGGTTCATAATTTTCATTTGTCATGTGATTAATTGGTTTATTGTTTATTGCGACAGGCCTAGGTATCATCTGCAAATAAAACACATTTCAAAAGCCCTGACACATCAACCATATCATTCACATACAAAATAAGCAACTTTTGTCCCCACACAAAGCCCTGAGGAACTCCACATCCATTAACACAAAATTCAGATCTTACATTGTTTACCTGTACAAATTGTCTTCTATTATTCAAATAACTAAATACCCACTGTAGTGCTAATCCTCTAATGCCATATTTATTCCGTTTTTCAAGGAGGATGGTGTGGTCAGTCGTGTCGAGGGCCATTTTTAAATCAACAAAAACAATAACACAAAACTGTTTTTGACCAACAGCAGTTGTTATCTCTTCTATTAGTTCCATGAGAGAACACATCTCTTACATTTTCACACTGAGACGACACGTCGTCGTCTGCAAAGGTGATGAAAACACCTTCAACTCTCCTTTCATCAGAAGATGATTTTTATTTAAAACAATTGCATGAAGGCTGATATTAACTGTATTATTAATGGGTCTTAATTTATACATGTAGCTGCACTTAAAATGTGGAATTTTCTCTTCAAATATAAAATTTCATATTAAATTTACAACAAGTAGAAAACTACTTCAGCTAATTTCCCTCAGGGGATCAGTAAAATATCTTTCTGTTGCGTTCTATAGCATTGTCCTGTAAGTATTCATATTTAATTGTGGATTTTCTTTAATTTCCACGTAACAAACAAAGAGCGTGCACGTCCAGACGGAGAGAATCTCTGCTGACTTTGGCTGCAGTCAGATGTCACTGCCCCGTCCTCCTGAGGAGATGAGGACAGTCGAACAAATGAAAACAGTCGTGAGACTCCTTCCCATGGGGAAAGTCACTGTTACACACCAGGATCAGTCCAGACTGAGTGCAGGCGCACGCACGCACACACACACACCCTGCGTGCACGGAGATGTTTATGCTGCAGTCAGAGCTGCATATTCAAACTGATCTGTCAGGCTCATGAGTGTGTGCATGCTGACACATTTACATATGAGCACGGCTGTCGTGGGCTGTGCCGTGATTTGGGGTGACAGGTCTCATGCCTCTGCCCGGGGGTCAGCGGAGGGGGGCGGAGCCACAACGTGACAAAGATGAGGGCAGAGATCTGCCTTTCATTCACCATCACCGTTTCAAATGACAAAAATGTAACTCTCAGCACTTTGTCTCCTTCTGCTGAACCTGTTTGTTCACATTCTGATTCATTCAGGACATCATTTAGACAAATGCTGCTTCGAAAGCCTCAACCGCATTTTTCTATTTGTATTTAAATTCACTCACATCTTTTTTGGTCACATCTTTTATAATTGGCCAACATTGGTTTTAGAAAATTGGCTCAACATAGAACAGTTATTTTAATCCTTATTTAAGTGACTATATATTTATTTTTCATATTAGAATAATTTACCTGCCGGTAAAGTACGAGAGAACAAGGTAATGAGTAATTAATCATTGAATCTTTGGATGAATAAAAGCATGATTTGGTTTGAAAACACGTCTCAATCAATGATTTATTTGTGAATTTTCCATAAGATTTGGTTAATAAAAATAAGAATATACCCGTACTTGCTGCCGTAAACGTCGCATCTATTATGCGTCACCGCTGACAACCCGGAAATGGGTGTTGTTGTGCCAAAAATCGATTGGCTGCCAAATGGCGGCCGCGGGAGCGTGAATGAGAGGACTTTAACAAGAATTTAATAAGATTAACACTTAAAAACAATTATTTCTTTGCTTAAAATTATAGCGAAAGTCGCATATGCGGTTGCACACATAGTAACAACTTGCTGTGCATTTCGTCAAAATTTAACAAGATAACCACTTAAAAACAATTATTTGTTTGCTCGACATTATAGTAAAGGTGTGTCTCAGTTGAACTTTCCTTAAAAAATTAACTTTAATTATCAAATCAACTGCATTTTGCATGGGTGGTGAAATGCAGCTGATTCAAAGTTTGCTCCAGGAGCTCTGGAGCGAGACAAGCTTGGTATGGCAAGACAAGTGTCTCATTAATAGCCACTTATACCTATTAATGAGACACTTGGCTTGCCATATAAGTCGAGTGCCCTCTAGTGACTGAAAATGGTAGTGTTCAATATTTTCTATGTCAGAATGAATGAAATCGTCAGATCTCAGCCATATAACGGGTTACATGTATAAATATGAGAAAAAAAACATAAATACGTTGCTTCTCTGTTTAAGCATGCTAATTTATGCAAACAACTGTGACTTGTACAGCAAAAAATACAGTAAATAAGCTGGTCCTCCTTTGTTAAAGGTTGTGGACAGATGCATATAAAGTTCACCCTGTCATGCAGATCTTTGTTCAACTAAAGTATTTCTGCTGTTATCTGGAATGACCACCAACAACAACAAAAAAAACAAACTATTTAATAAAAGTCTCTTTTAATTTTTATAAAGCCTGAAAACGGAGCCGTGAGGAAGTCCAAACATTCACTTATCAACTATTAGAGTAATTAAATGCAAGATGGTCATATTTTGAGTAAAAAGCTAAAATCCTGGTTTATTAAAAAGACCACCTCCTGTTGTTTGTTGCACAATATTATAATAATGTTGATTTTTCACATTGTGCTGTTTCAAATTTAGTAATCAGAGAACATTAGTTACAAAGGAAAGCAGTAATGGCTTCGCTGGTGTTTATCCTCTAATCGTATCGTCTGTAGTTTAATCCGCAGGACTAAAAATCCACATTGTCTCCGGTCGGGCTCATTAGAGTGAATTTGTGTGGAGAAACGGCACGGCAATTACAGGGAGCAAATATGCAGAACATGAGGTGTTTGTGTGTTAAAAAAAAAAACATTTTTAGAGCAAGGTTTCAAAATGATCCATGTGATGTGACTGCAGGAGCAGAGGAGCTGAAACGTTTTTAAAAATCTTTATTTCACTACCAAAATATCTCCAGGAGCCGTTTTGGGTCGTCCTCCATTATGATTGTGATCAGAAAGTGACGTTGAAGTTCAGCTTTTAGTGTTGGATGTTTACCTTGGCTCATTTCTCCATCCACTTGATCTGTCTGATCAACCTGGGGTTGCATTTTCTCTTGCGTCCACTTCCTGGGAGCTTGGCTACAGTCCCATGAGCCTTATATTTTTTAACAAAACCGGCAGCTGTGGTCAGAGAAACATGAAGATGCTTGCAGATGGTCTTGTAACATGAATGCGCTGTCTGAGCTCCTCAGACTCCTCTTATCTTCCGTTTCTCTGCTCTGTGTTCAGCGTGGAGTGCACAATGTTACCGAACTGCCCAGAGGTTGTTTGTTCCCTTCAAACAGGCTGAATGAGCAACACCTGAGATACTTATTAAGGTTAAACACTTGGTTTGAAACATGAATGCAAAGATTAATAGTCTCCTTAATGGTAGCAGCAAAATCTGTTCATACTATTTTAGCACATCATTATAAAACAAATTAATTATAAGGCAACCGTCACCCCGGGGTGTGAACATGGGTGCGACTAAAAAATGAGGGAAAGAGGTAAAAAAAAATTTTACTTAGTTCAGTAGTCTACAAAACTTTAGTAAAATCTACTTTCTTGTAATAACTTGATCAGATTTGTTGGAGATTGTGCGTCCGTGTAAGTTTTATACACGTGCTTGTTGTACTTTCAGTGCATCGACTTGCAGAGCTGCAGAATCAAAGGTTTTGAGTAGAGATTCACACACTGCAGAGAACAGGCTCCTCAGGGAGTTGAGTTCTTTTTCATATTTACAATTTAAAAAAAAATTACTTTATTCTCTCGTTAAAAACTCACTGTCTGAGAAAACACAAGAATGATGTGCACCTTAATGCAGAATACGTTAGAATCCACAAGGCAATCTGTGCACATGGCGGAAGGCACACGCCGACACGTCCACGAGCGCTCGCAGCTGATTGGGCGAGCTGGGGCGGCCGGCTGATGTCCCCATCGCTATCTGTCACAGGAGGACAGAGCAGAGCAGCCAGGTTCACAGGCTGAGGCCGGCAGCCTGTCACCGCTGTGCAGCCTGACGCACGCGCACACACACACACACACACTGAGATGTGCAGAAATGTGTGAAAAGCTGCACTAAGGAGCAGAAATAACAAAACACAACAGGAAATGCATTTTTTTAATGTTATTTTTGGTATTTTTCTTGACAGGAAGTTGCTCTGTTGGCTTCCTTAGATGGAGAACTTTTACTAATTGGCTTTTTATGTATGTGAATCTTTTTGTTCAGTGCCCTGAGACAACTTCTGTTGTGACATGGCACTAAATATATACTGTATATATTTATATTATTTTTTACAAGCACATAGACGTTTAACAAACTGTTAAAATACACCAAAAATAAAATCACATCTACTTCATTCAAAATTTTCTGGAGGAAGACCCCCAGCCCCACCGCAGTTCATTATGTGCATATGTAAAGTTTTTAAATGTTTTTTGATACAGTTAATTTTCTCAGAACTATAATTTTTGGACGTTGAAATTAAAATTGTTAATTGTGTGTCTTGAATGAAAAATGCTCCACGTTTAAAAGTACAAAAATTGTGTTAACACTGTTAAAGAACATGTATTAAGTGTTTATGTTACACAAACTGGATTAAAGAGACAATTTGAAGATAAATATTAAATAAACTTGGGGTTTATGAGGGAGTCCCTGAACCAAAAAAGTTTGAGGAGCCCTGGTTTAGACGGCTGTGGTGGCCATTTTGAACAGTGTTGACTTCAAAAGTTAATCCGTTGTAAACGCCATCCGATGATTAATTTATGAGTTTAAAGTCAAATCCATCCACTGGTTATTGAGATATTTTGCTAACGCTACAAACAATCAGACTCAGACAAAACCACAAAAAAACGGAGGCGATAATAAAAACGTTTGTTCCATCCTGTCTCTGTTGTTTTAAGTTCTTTTGCAAACCCATCTCCATTTTTCAACCTCCTTTTAGCTCAGCAGCTAAAGGCCACCTCCTCCATCGTGGGATCGTTTTTTTCTGTTTTTAGCTCACGGTAAATAACGTGTGACCAAATGCTTTTCTTCGTGGAGCGACTGTAGTGATTCAGCTTCTCACAGAGGCCCCGGCGGCTCCGTTGTTTTCTTGAATGTGTCACGTTTCTGAAGCCGAGCTGAGGCTCTGGAACTGTCTCAGCAATTAGTTTCATGCAAGTGAGCAACGACGACGTCTCCCATTATTACGAAGCAAAAAGGAAACAAGGCAACACAAGGTTATTTTTAGCTGCTGTTCCATATACAACATGTTCTCCAGACGCTCCAGGGTCACAGTGTTTACATGGTGACTTCAGACCTTGCACTGCAAATAGCTTTGCAGAACGTAAAGGCCTGGCATTCCTTCAGGGAATGCATATCACCCGCTGCACTTCATGCCAGAGTTTTATCATCTCATGGTGAGGAACTTGTTTGGTTAAACTTTAAAACTTTCACTATGCACAGTCTCCTGCCATGTCTCATGAGGACTGTTAGTGAATGTCTCTCGGCTAAAACTCAAAACTTTAGCTCCATATCTGTAAGATTCACACAAGTATAGCCATATTTGTGATGACTAAGATTAATTTTGTTGTCATGGCCATCTGGAATTGGATTAAGTTCAAAAGGTAACAAGTCAGTAATATAAATATAATCATTACTTCCTGAAATTCTTCATTAAAATGGGTTGGCTGGTTAACAAAAGATTTTGCTAATGGTTCAAACAAACAAAAACGTGATAACTGAACGATGAAGTAGCACGGGACTACTGTACTATGTATTTTTGCTCTCAGCTTCCAACAATCCAAATTTCAGCTCATTATAATCAATATCAGTAAAAAGCAATCTGGCATATTCATTTTTTTATGTTATGGTGGGTGGCCATCTTGGATTTTTGATTTGGGTTCAATATGCAATGGGGAACATTCTCAGCTACCAACACACCAAATTTCAGCTTAATATCCCTAAAAATGGCTGATTTATAGTATGTTTTTCCTTTTTAGCTCAGGCAGCCATCATGGATTTTTTATTTACCTTAGAAGTGTTAAAATCTCTCTCTCAGCTATGACCATACCACATTTCAGCTCAATATCTCAAAGAATGACTACGTTATAGTCCATTTTGTTTTCTGAGGTAGCTGTGGCAGCCATTTTGAACCAAAATGGCTCCAAAAGTGAATCAGTTTTGTTCAGAGGCCTCTCCGCTCTAGGTCATGTGACCTCACTGTGGCAGAGGCTGTGTCAGTGTTTTTCAATGGGAAAAATGGTGTCTTTGTTTGCAAATTACGTTGCCACGGTAACTCAAAATGGCAACAGAAGTAATAGCGCACATCACGGTGCTGAGCCGGTCATTTTGGTGTTAGATTTGTGGTGGTACACATTGCGGTTCGGGCCACATTAAAGTTGAAGGAAGAGCAAGATCCTTTTCAGGTGGATAATAAGCCTTTGTGGGCAGTACCCAATAAAGTAAAGAGAAGTTAAAAAAAATGAATGTGCTGAAGCCGAGGGAGGATCTAAAAACGCTCAACAAAGTTCTCTCCTCTGCAGCTGGTGCGTTGCCAAGTCGTTCATAATTCTCTGAACAATCGTGCGTTTTCATCTAAGTAAATCTTTACGTAAACGGTCGGTCCTCGGGGTTTCCGCTTGGAAAGACTTGGTTCCCTCGACTCTCCTCGACACGTTCCAGGCAATAAAACGCAACAGAGACCCAAACCGACGACACGCAGAACACGAGGAGAAAACAGAGACGGCACAGATCTATTTAAAGCTCAGCCTTAAGCGCTTCTGTCAAGTGAATCTGTTCTTTCTTTGCTTTTTTTAAATTTTAGACACGGAGTCTCAAAACGTTCGCCCGTGAGGCTTTCGTCGAGGCTACACTGGCAGCACGGGTGCATGTGTGCTCGCCTTCGGGGTTTCCCCCTCCTCGTTGCATCACATCGGGCTGAGGTTCAGACGGACCTGAGGCCGTGCGGTCATGGAAAGCCACTCGTGTGATTGTTGTTCTGCTTAAACATGACTCGAGGAGCGGAGGCTGAGAGGAGAGGACAGATCAGGACTGTCCTGGGAGACACATCACGTGTCCGTGACGAAACAGGGAGGAAAAACACGCTGCTGTGGTGTTTCGGTGCAGAAGCATTACACAAGAGACGAGCGGGGGCCGACGAGCGGGGGCCGACGGGTCGGAGCGCTCCCCGGTCAACATCAACCCGTCTGTATAAACCGTGCAGTTTGGTCAAACCTCATAAATTAGATCACGCACGATCTCATGCATTATTGTGAAAATACATGAGATGTGATAGCACTCAGAGAATGTGGTGCGGATGATTCTCAGCAACTACCACAACATATTAATACGTCCATCATCTTCTGCTTGTTCTGAAGTCGGGTCACGGGGGCAGCATCTTGAGCAGGGAGCTCCAGACATCTCTTTCCACAGTCACCTCTTCCAGCTCTTCTGGGAGGACTCCGAGGTGTTCCCAGGAAGCCACAAGGACAGAAGACTCACTATGAACAACTCAGACACGATAAAGTTCAGTGCTTTCATTTACAGTGGAGGGAAACTCTGGATTAAACAGCAACCCTGGGGAGCAGAGCAAGGAGATGGTGTAGGTCCAAAGTCCAACACAGTGGTTTCACTCAGAACGTGCGGATAGATGGTGGATGATATGTTTGGTCCCAGAATCCTTTACAATGGTGAGAAGGTCCAAGGGGCACAGGAGGACATGTGACTGTAGAGCCAGAAGAGCAGCTGAAGAGACTGATGTTCCAGATGTTCACGAGGAGATCCAAATACACTGGTAGATGGCAGGAGGTTCACTGGAAAGATCATGCAAAAAGGTAAATATTCACAAGACTGGAAACACACAAAGGGCTGAGAGCACGAACCATGGGCAGAGTAATGCTCCAGCGTCCAAGGAGAGACTTGGTCTGCCTTGGACACGCTGCCTGTTATCAGCGAAAATAACGATAAGTACCTTTACACCTGTTAGGAGGTACAGGAGGGACAGTCTGACCGCTGCATATGGGTATAACAACTAATAACGTCCATTTAATGGACTGATAACATCCAAAGCCGCTGAATTTGTAGACGGTCCAGATCTCACCAAGTCAAACAGCAGAAAAACCAGTTGTCATCATGAATCCAATTTGCTTCTGTCGAAGTATGAGGGTCCTCCTTACCCTGACTCCTGTCAGGAGAAGTTGATCAATTTTGTTGAGAGACCAGCTGATCAAATCCTTCAATATGCAGGGAAGGGGGGGGCTCTTAAGGGTTCAGCGCCAGGAGACACGTCTGTCTTCGCTGGAGGACAGAGAGAAAAAAAATCCTATTGTAAAATTTAAGCATGCATCAGGGTACCCATTATAAAATCATTGAAATCAATAATCACCTATAGCAGCCTCTGCTGGTTGTCTTGAGTCAGTACAGTGCATAGGTTCAATTTATTAACTTGTAATCTGTCTGGGACGGAGGGCAGATACCTGAATGGGCCGGCACTCTGGCGCCGGGTCCGAGTTCAAGAGCAGGTGATGAAAATTAAACTCGTTATTTAGGATGATTAAACATGAGTCTGAGAAACCACAACAACAACAACACAAAACAAAGTATAGACAACACGTCATGGCTGTAGAAGAACTGGACCCAGCAGCTAGTGTTTCTGTTTGGAGGTTTATTTTTGTTTCTTAAGTTTCACTGTGTTCAGTTTGTTCTTTTGCCTCCGTTTCCAGCTAGCATCAGTGTTTTTCTACAGTCAGTCTCTGCTCCTCTGTCACCTACACCTGTTCCCTGTTCTCATTAGTACCAGGAGCCCCAGCTTTTTTAAATTCCTCCACTTTTGGACATTCTTAAGTTGTTCAATGTTGAGCTTCATGCCACGACCGGTTAAATTAGTTTTAATTTAGCTTATGATGCTAAAATTAAAAGAAACACATCTAATTCTAAATAACTAAAACTGTCAGATGTAGCTCTCGCATGAAGCGAGTTTCATCTGGAACAGAGTCATTCTTTTCTTGTTTTGTGTCTGATATAAACTCTGTTTCACAACCGAAGGATTTTCTCCGTTTAAGCTTATTTTGACCTTGAAGAAGCAGTCGCACAGAAGAATCAACCTCTGTCCGCAGAGTTTGTGTCAAGCTGAGGAAACATCAAAGAATATGTGAGCGGGGGGTGGGGGGTGTTAAAGCAGAGCATCAGAGACAGACATGCATGTATCTCTGCTGTGGCCTGGTTAATGTCTCATCACTTATTAATGGAGACTCCCTTCAGCTAATGTGACATTACAAGACCAACGTCAGTCCTCTTTTCCATCATTTTCTTCTCCTGCAATTTTCCATATTTAAACCGCTGTGTTTGTCTAATTTTTGCTCAGTTATTTATACATATGTACAGATAATAACACTATGATCAGTGATGCGAGAGGTCACATTGTTCCATTATGGATAAAAATTTAAAAAAAGGAAAAAGTTAAAGACCTGTTCCTTCCAAAAAATTCATATTTCTTGCACCTTTGTTGCCAGACGTCATGTTGGGATGAGTTGTAACTGTTTTAGTCCAACCTTGTAAATAAAATACGTGATCTCATGTGACAGCTCAAGATCCGTTAGGGCTCAATGTATGCGTGGAAAATTAATCTCAGACACTACCACGCCAAATTTCTGCTCAGTATCGACACATCTGACTGAGTTATGGCCATTATGCATGTCCACTGAAGGCGGATGTAATATCTGTCTGTCTGTATGTATGGTCATACGTCCATTCAAACGTCTATACATTTTGTGCTGTTCTGCCCATAACTTCTGATCTGCTCAAGATAATTAACTGGAACTTTATACACACATGCAACATCACTAGATGGAGTGTAACATACACATTTCATCACCCACGCTTTGAGGTCAAATGTTGTAGAAGGTCTTTGCTTGTTTGCCATTTCCTATAGATTTCTGTATAGTAGTTTGCTGATGGACATATAATGCGCAGTATGGTACATTTGATGTTTGTTAAAGTTGTAGTGCCCATTTTCATTTGATTGGACTCTCAAAGTTAATCCGTTGAACACCCAGTGATTACTTTATGAATTTCTGAGAGAAATGTTGCTAATAGACACACAGGAGTTGATGCCAGAATTTAGTGATGAAGCTTCAGCAAAGTTGTTACTGTGCAGTTTGGAGGCATTGGAGCATGTATTGTGCACAACTCTTCATTCTTTTGGAAAGGGTTGTAACTCAGTCTGTTTTACACACATTGATTTGGTGTGGTAGTAGCTGAGAGTCGTTCACCAGAACATACTCTGAGCGTAGAACACTTTGTTTTTTATCAGAAAAGCTACTGTACAAGGCTTCTACTAGGGGGTGCACGCCAGTTTAGCTCTTCTGCTGGTCTCAAGCCCAGTTAAATAGTGAAGGTTATGTCTGAAAGAGCATTTAAAACATGTTTGCCAAAACTAACATGAGAGTTTGTCCAATCTACACTGTACCGGATTGGCTGAGGCTCGTGTTGACACTTGCTGTCACCGGTGCTGCTGACAAACATGACGGCATGTGCTACTGTTAGTCCAAGACCACGAGGAGGTAAATGTGTCAGGAGACAGACGAGGAAAGTCAAGAACGTAGGACTGAGGCTAGAGGACATGTTGGAGTGAGGACAGAGTGAGGTGGAGGAGGATGAACCACTGTGGCATCCCCTGAAGAGGAAACAACCAAAAGAAGAAGATCAGAACGGCTCTTGATATTTTTATCATGAAATGAACTTAGTTTAAAACTCTGCCATGAAATGCAGCAGTTGATGTGCATTCCTTCAAGGGATGAAGAGCCTTCACGCATTTGATCAAGAATTTTACAAAAAGGAAATGAGCGAGCTTGCAATATCAGTTTGAGTTGTTTAGATTCAGAAGAAAGGAGCTCAAACTATCAAAAAGCGGGTCAAGTTCAGTTTCCAGTGTTCTTCTGGTGTCGCTCCCTCAGGCTCTGACATGTTGGGCTGCGTGCCGCAGTGTTTCCCCACAGTAAATATTGAGTTTTATTTGAGACTGACACTTTGTTGGGCTCTTGGTATTTGAGTTTAACTTCAGTAAAGGTTGTTGTGTGACTCTCTCTCTGTAAAGGCTGTTTTGTAGTAAAATAAATAAAAAAAAATTACTTTTGTCACAAATCTCTGAATCCTTTGGGTTTAAAAAAAACATCTGTTTTCTCTATTATGTGTTGGATGCTAAATACAAACTTCATGGGACATTTTTAGACAAATCCTCACTTTGGATAAGTTAAAGTTTTTTCAGTGTTGAGTAACATCTGGTAAAAAAAAAAAAAAAAAAAAAAGTCAGAGTTTATGCACGAACCAACTTTCACAGAACCTACAAAACAGAGAGATGCTTAATAATGTATGGCAGAGGATCATAATGTGCAGAGTCCCCGCTCTGTTTGCTTTGAGTTATGCTGTGTGTGTGTGAGTGTGTGTGTGTGTGTGTGTTGCCGCAGGCCAGAGCCAGCTGAAGCGTTAAAGAGCAGACGATGTAAGCTGAAAAATGTGTGTGATCAAAAGTGCGCCTGCGTGTTCATCAGTCCATGAATAAACAACAAGCGTAACGCTGGATTTCCTTTCTGTTGACGCCTGCGACTGTTTGTCTCACGTCCTCTCTCTGCAATTTGTGACTTCAAGACTCATCAGAATTGTCTCTCGTCTGATTTACTCTCCACAGAGTCAGTGAGGTCATTTTCCGCCTGTTTTCATACTGCGCCTCTCTGCCGTGCCACTCTTGATATAATTTATTAGATTTGGGGGTAAATGGCCTATTTCTGTCTCTTCATTTTAGTGAGCTCTGTCATATTCAGTGCAGCTCTGTGTTTGTGTCTCTGCAGATGTTTACTGCAAATGTGCCGTTTTATTTTTGTAGTTTTCCTTCTTTGTCCCCTTTTACTCTCGTCTTCTCCTCTTTTTTTTTTAATCCATCTGTTTATGTGGAAGCTGCACAGAAATAGCTTGAAATAAAACTCTCACAGAAAACCACCGTGAAACCGTCCCGTTGTCCATCTTCTTGTCCTCTGGCTGTCCTTGTTGCTCCTCCTCTCAGGCCTTCATTCATTATGTTCATCGACTTTAGTTAACTTGATCAAACTTTGACCTTCTCATATCTTTTTCTTTTCTCCTCTGGCGTTTACTTTGTTCTCTCGTTACAGCCAGGGATTTGCATGAGCAGACTCTCGTGGGATTGAATAACCATTAAACATCCTTGATGTTTGTGTTTGTTTCCTTCTCCGGTCTCCTTTGTTTGCTAAACCCCCCCCCACCCACCCCCACCCCTTCAGAATCAACAGAGCAACTGTTTGCTCCATGTCCTCATCTTTAATCTTCTTCATTATACGTGTATGTTTGTGTGTGTGCCGTGTGCAGAAACCCTTGATGGCGCTTCTGGTGTTTAAGAGAAGTTATTCTCTCTAAATCAAAGATCAGAGACTGGAAGGAGTTAAAGAATCGCTTCGAATGTTATCAACCATTCAATGGCCATTATTACTTATTATCAGCCCCATACG
>JARVGV010000412.1:29667193-29678129 GCA_031762435.1 Hypsolebias longignatus | reverse complement strand
TTGTTACCGCCACCCATCACAATTCATATCGTGATATGAATTTTATGCTATATCGCACATCCCTAGTATTAGGTATTGGACAATCCCAGATCGCTGAGTTTAAACTTTTGGCTCAAGATTACAGCGATCAACTCACATGACAGATTTACAGGATTTAGGATTAACATTTATTATATACGTTTTTCTACATTCTGAGCAACTTTCCTGACCCAGTGTTGACATAAAGTGGCCTCAGAAACCCCACAATCTGGACTATCTGATCTGAAAAAATATATTTATATACTGTATATATATATTACATTTTCTTATAATTACACAATTTCTCAACCAATTTGAGCAAAGTTGGTTGTTATTCCTTTTAGCTGCACACAATAAAATTTAATTGGGAACTTAATTTTAAGTTTTATTCATTCAATTATGGCATTGTCTATTACAGAACAAAGTGTTTATTTCATGGCATTTGTCTTCTGGACCTCTGGAGAAGTAATTATGCTTAACATTTTGAAATGATAAACTTACCATGAAATAATTTGTCACACAAGGCCCAGTCTTTACCCGTTACATCTCAGCCTGATCATGTTTAAAGTTTACTTTTAAAAACATGACATAAAACAACAATCATCCAACAACATGTGAAATTAACTAACTCCTCTGAATTTAAGAAGAGGACTAATAAATGTTCTTCTTACGGGAGTTGGCGTTAGCGATCTCATTCGTCTCGTTGGGGTCCAGCCAGACCTTCTTCTTCCCGCAGCGCAGGACGCTGGAGGCCAGCCTCTTCTGGAGCCTGAGCATGCTGCGGATCACAACAATAAACACTTATTCAGAGCTAAAAATCCAAGTATGAACTCCTGCCTTCGTAACTAAACTGGTGGTGCGTTTCATAACCACCTAAAAATAAACTACTGTAGTGTCAACTAATAACTAGCCGCGATGCTAACATCAAGCTATCCACCGGTTGGTTGCTAACATGGCCGCTTCGACTGCCGTGTACAAATTTACTTCATGTGTGGGATTAGGGCAACGAGAAGACATTTATGTTAAAAATACTCATACACATGGACCTTAGGTGTTTTCATACACAATAAAAAAGTAGCTATGTGTGCATTTAAACTGTTAAATAGCGACTTTTAGTGAAGCATCGAGAAAACACCATACCTCGTGCCTGCTACTTCAATAGGAAAAGGACGTATTCACTGACAGTCCGGAAGCTACCATTTGTTACAGGAGAGTCCATGTAAAAAGCATGAACAAAACGCCGCAGTGATACATTTCAAATTAAAATATTAGAATTTTATTATTTAAGTGCCAAAATAATTCATATTAAAATATAAAACGAGTAAAATGTTAACTAAGAGGAGGCAACTTTTAGGATGCTCTCTAATAATCAACCCGTTCTCACCCATTTTGTGAAATAATGGTACTAACCGTAAATTCACAATGCATTGTGGGAGAAATTTTCTGATGACGTATTCTGCACTTTTAACACCAGGGGGCAGTGTTAACCCCAGAAACTTCTACTAAAACCATGATAAGATGAAAGTTTTGAAATTAAAGAATAGTAACACTTTTTCTTTGTGTGCGAAAATTATTAGAGTTTTTATTTTACTTTTAAATTATATATTCGCCATAAAGTCAAGAGGTTCAATTCTACAAAATGTTCTGTAGAATTGAACTCGGAGGATTAACAAGCCTTTAAGAACAACAAGCTGGTTAAATTTGTTGCATAGAAGACAACTGAACTAAATAAAATAGTCGAAATAAAATAAAATAAAAAACCCACTTAAAACCAAAAGTCAAAATAGTGTAATATTATAATCTAATTTTTAATAAAACATACTTTGTATATTATAGTCCATCTTCTTCTACTTAAATATGTACAGTATGAATATAATTGTTTATCACGTGCTTTTAAAGTACGTACTGTACATTTATATTTTATGTGATACTATCTATGCTCAATTATTTTACAGTAAAATCTATAAAGCTGTCTGAAAGGAAGGGAGGTGTAAAACAGAAGAAATGTGTAAATTACTGAAGTAGCACAAATAGAACATTTTTCTCACAGTCTGGATCAATAGGTCAAAGTGTCAAAAACAGCAAGTCATAATAAAACAATAATGGTGTCAGAAATGTGCAGCTACAAAAGAGTCACAAATTGGGAAAAAAAAAAAAAAAAAAAAAAAACAACAAAAAAAAACCTGAACAACTTCTCAGATCATTTTAAATAAAGTTAAAAAAAATTGAAGTTTCATATTTTAAAGTGGCATTTTTTTTAGATAGAAATGGAAACAGTGTGTTGGTGAGGTGGGTGGATACTTATAAAAATAACCAACCAGTAAACGACCATTTGACCAGCTACAAATTATGGACGCTCATCTCTACAGAGCAGCATCCGATCACCATGGCAACACTGCACTCTTACAGTGTGGGTGCATGAGGACCTCTTGTGTGACTTCTTCACCTCATGTAATCCAGAATCGAATCATCCTCGCTGCACAAAACATTCAGCAGAAACATCTCCTCCAGGCTGAATCAAGCACAGAATGTTGGAAATAAAAAATATTTTTATTTCTGCTGGAGAGTTCAAACCCTCTTAAACTTGGTGCAGGTGTCAAACATTTCACTAGATTGTTTTTTTAATTTATTTTTTTGTCAAAAAGGCATTGATATTTACAAATTTATACAAATACAGTATGTCAATGTTTCTTTATTGAGCCCTTTACCACAACCAAACTGATCAAAATGCTTCACAGTACAGTTAAAAGGTCCAGGCCAGCGCAGTTGATTTCACAGTGTGGGTGCAGCAGAAAAGGCCCAATATTTGTATTTGGACCTTGGGACTTATCGTAAAGATGACTTTAAGGTCCTTGTGGAAAGATATAGATCAGCTAAATAAGGTAGGGTGAGTACAGTAAGTGCTTTAAAAGAAAACAATAAGAGCTTAAATGGAGAGAGAATAAAACAGATGTGTATTCATGCTTGAGGGTGTTAGCTAAAAGATGGACCACAGAGTTTTGGATGAGATGATGGCTGAGGGAGGATTGGGAGATTCCAACATAAAGACCGTTACAGTAGCCAAGCCTTAAGCTAATAAAAAAAAAAAATTAAATGCATGAATGGCCTTTTTCAGGTCAGGATCATTTACTAAAAGATGTAATTGAAAAAAAAAATAATGCTTGACTACAGAGGCTATTTGTTTATCAAACTTCAAATCATTGTCAAAGGTTTAAAGTCTGTGGGAAACCTGGGTGTCTGAGCAGCAAGGTTAAAAGGAGCTCATCACCAAAAAATGATACACTCTATCTTTTTTAATTTAAAAACAACACATTTGTGTTAAGCCTCTGTTTAATGTTGGCAATACAATCAAGAAGAGAAGCTTGAAGATTATTGCTTCTAGCAATAAATAAGCAAATCAGTTTGTAAGTCGTCTGCATAACAGTGAGAAGAACAGTGGTGTCTAGTAATAACTGATCCAAATGGCAGCATATAAAGAGAAGAGTAGAGGACCGAGAATAGAGCCCTGTGGCATACCACAAGAAAGGGAAGCTATAAAGGACGACGAGTTACCAATCATAAAAGTTCTGCTGGTTAAGAAGGAGGTGAACCAGATATACAAGACGAGACAGAAGAACAACAAAAACAAAACATAAACAGGAAAGACATCAAGATTCTCTTTAGTAAGAAATGACAGAGTTGTAGCCATTTTGGTAGAAACTTGAAATCGGTATGTGCAGCATTGCAAGATGTCACACTCAAGAGTATGAGAATCACTCTCAGCTACTTCCACATCAAATTTCAGCTCAGCATCTGGAAAACTGACTCAATTAGAGTGTTTTCTAATGTCAGTTGGCTGTGGTGGCCATTTTGAAATGTGTTGATTTCAAATTTTAAAGCTAAATCCAGTGGTCATTTTTTGTACATTTCTTTAAAATCCTTCCAGTGGCTCACAAGATATTTTGCTAACAGACAGACATGGCTGACTCCAAATAAATAATGGCAACATTTTTAAACAAATATCTTGCACTGCCTGTCAGTGCTCAGAACACATCTTTGGGATCAGCCTCAGCTACTACTATCTCAAATTTTAGGTCAACATGTAGAAGTTTGAGCTATTTGTACAGTATATTTTTTTGAAAAACAGTTGGCTGTGGTGGCCATTTTGAATATGGTTTCCTCCAAAGGTTAATCAGCGACAAACTAACAGCTAATGGTTAATTTCAGTCAAGTTCATTATAATTACTTTGGTAATTCTTGAGATATTTTGCTAACAGACAGACGTGAACACACACACCAGTGCAAAAACAGTGTCACCCGCCTTTTGCTTTACTGAATACGATATTACCTTAAAGATTTTGATCCCACCAGTAATAAAATACATTGTAACGATCAGGTGTGAAGTGCACTGGAGTTATAAAGCTTGTGGGAGAAGAAACGGGCCGTTGGGTTCTGATGAAGCGCTGACTCGTTTGAAAGCCCACAGTGATTCTGTCCGAGCAGCTTTAAAGAAGATCATCAGCTGCATGTGGAAGGTGTCGTTATAAACTGAAGACGTCCACGTCTGACTCACGCCGCTCCATCACCTCAGGCTGCGATGGAGGGATGGAGGTGACCCTGAGGGCAACGTGGACGTCTCTGCTGCTTCAGAAGACTCCTGGAGACATGGCCTCCATCAAAACACCCGTGATGCTGCCTCTGAGAAGAGGCTTCCTCCCACTGGTTCACAGGAAGTCTGGTCATCCTGTGGGTGTTCAGTCCAAACCATCCGCTCTGATGTCATCATCTAAGAAACGGAGTGGGGGTCGTTCTCTTGGTAAATCGGCTCATCACCTGATCAATATTATCTTATCGGTGTGGTCAGCGTTTATTATCATGTTTTCGCTCGACGTTGCAGCAAAGATCCCATGAAACAAAAGTTTTCCATGAAATTCTGAGAAAATCGTCATCGGTTGTGCATCCAACCGACCAGCGTTTGGAGTCAGCTCCATCCAAGATGGCCGCCAGGACTAATCAACCTCAGCGAACACAAAAAGCGCTAACAGGTTAACAAGGTTAGACTAAAACAGCTAAAACTCCGCCCCGTCTCAGCTGAAGACGAGCTTAACCTAAGAGTTTCGAACATGAAAGGCGTTCCTTCGAGGAGCGCTGGGCCTTTGATTGACCTATTTTTGTGTCCGTCTTTATTAATTAAAGATTAATTAACGTTGTGCCACATTAAACGCTAAACAACGATTTAGGATCAAAATGAAAAACAAGTAGTTTTACACTTTTCCAACGTTTTTGTGTTTTGATTTATCTTTGAAGTATAACGTCGAGGAGGAGCTTCCAAAATACCGTATTTTTTGCCGTATAAGTTGCACCGTTTTGGATAAATTTGCAAGTCCTGCAACTAATACATCAAAGCGACTAATATATGTCCCCCCCACCCAACCCCCCTGTTTATAAACCAATTTTTGCCTGAGATATGACGATTGGGAAAATATTAAACTCTACCGTTTTCAGCCACTAGAGGGCTCTTGACATATATGGCAAGCCAAGTGTCTCATTAATAGGTAAAAGTGGCTATTAACGAGTCACTTGACTTGCCATACAAAGCACCTTGTCTTGCTCCGTAACTCCTGGAGCAAACGTCAAATCAGCTTAATTTCGCCGCCCAGGCGAAATTAAGCTGATTTGACCATTAAAGTGCATTAATTAAGGAAAAGTTCAACTGAGACACACCACTGCTATAATTTTGAGCAAACAAATAATTGTTTTTACATGTTGATCTTGTTAAATTCTTCTTAAAGTCCTCCTGTGCACGCTGCAGTCGCCATTTGGCAGCCAATCGATTTTTGGCACAACACCGGCCCACATTTCTGGGTTGTCAGCGGTGACGCATAATAGATGCGACGTATACAGCGAAGTGACATATTTAAATTTATTCCACTTTATTAAACATCTTTGGACTGATGCGACTTGTACAGCGGCAAGTACATTAATTAAATTTTTTTAGTTGACAACTAAATCTACAAAGTGAGACGTGAGTTAAAGAAAACCTGGCGAGAGAAACTGCACGGGACTCGGGATCAGAACACCGATGCTGGAAACGAAGAACTCCTCCTGCGCGTCACGGTCTCATTTTAGTAAAAACGTTACGCTCTGTGTTTCAACATTATCTCTTACAGCTTATCTGCAGTCGGGTCGTGGAGGCAACGGATCCAGGAGAGAAACCAAGACCTCCCTCTCTCCTCAGCAACACTTTCCCACTCCTCCCGGGTCCGAAGGCGTTCCCAGGCCGGAGAGGATGCATGATCCCTCCAGAGAGTTCTGGGTCTGCCTCCAGGAGGACGTGCCAGGAGAACATCAAAGTGAGGGCATCCTAATCAGATGAACCACCTCAGCAGACTCATTTTGATGTGAAGGAGCAGCAGCTCTACTGAGCTCCCCCCGATGACAGAGCTCCTCCACTCAACCGCTCGTTTCAGCCGTTTCAATCCAGGATCTGGTTGTTTTCAGTCATGATACAAACCTCATGACCACAGGTGAGAACTGGGACAAAAACAGACCAGTAAATCCAGAGCTTGGCCTTTTGACTCAAATCTTTCTTCACCACAAACAACCGAAGCAACACCCTCATTACTGAGGACAAGGCTCCATCTCCACCTCCACCCTTCCAGACTCTTCGACTCATCACCTGGTGCAAAGCAACAAAATGTGTCGGTAACACCGGCCGGACATGAAATCACTTCAGGATCTTGTTAAAAAGCAGCCGAGGAGTCTTCTTCTTCTTTTTTTTTTTTTTTAACTCTCTTGTTCACCTCACACACTCACACTTCAGCTTTATTGTCCCAGAAGGAGGCAATAAGGTTTTACAGAGGCAGTAAAATCACAAGCAAGGGGATAAACAAAAAAAAAAAAAAACAATAAAAGTACATGAAAGAGGACATTAGGACGTAAACAATTCAAGTTAAAACAGTGATAGATCAATAACGAGCTCTTAAACTCAATTATTTAATGGCTTTTGGAAGTTGATTGCACTAATTGGAGGTGGAACAAGAGAGCGTTTGTATATTTTATCTTCTGGCTTCAGGAAGCACGACTCCGTCCTGAAGGACGAAGAATAAATTCCTTAAAACAACTAAAAACTCAGCCGTTCTGTTTTAATTTAATAAAACCACCACGTCTGTTGAAGCTCAGAGTTTTATTCTTTTAGTTATTTTGAACGTATGAGCTGCTGGAGTTTGTTAGATGACAAATAATTGACAAGTTGTGCTGATTTGGTTCTGTTTCATCATCAGTACAGCACTGAAGCCTAAATTAATCCTCTAAAAGTCCTTTATCTTCAGAGGCGATCAACCTCCTTAGAACTGCTAATAAAAATAACACTTATTAATATTTTTGTCCACCATAAACTCTTATAATAATATTATAATAATCTTTAACAGCTGTCTCACTATAAAAAAATTAAATATAAATTAATTTTTAAATATAGTATATGTATTTGCTCCTTCAGTGTCTTTAGTTTGACAAGAACTCCACAATTCAGTTGTTCAAATTGGTAATTTTTTAATTCTAATGGCAGTTGTTCTAATCTGCATGCAGCCCCCGGGGGCCCAGGGGGCCGACAATAATCCTGCTTCAGTTCCATCAACAAACCGAGCGAGAACTAAAATTAAGATATTTGTGTGTTTTGAACAAGGTTCAGCTTTGCTGCTTCTCAGGAAGTAAAGAGAAGGATGTCACCGCTGAAAGTCAAAGTGGAGGGACCGTTGGCTTCAATGGCTCAAAGGGGAGTCGTGACTTATGGGAGTTTATGGGAAAATTAGAAAAAAATTGACCAAATTTAAATGGTTTTAAAGATTTGTCAGTATTCTTCCCATTTATTGACAACTCTAATGAATAAACTGCGATGAGAGAGTTTTAAAGATGATTTTTCTTATGAACGACTGAGTGTGAGGTGGGAGTGTTTGTGTGCAGCAGCGACTCTTTTAACACGTTCTGATTTGTTGCTCAGAACAATAAAAAGCTTTTTCTCTGGTGATTCAGCCCGACCTAACCCCACCCTGACTGAGGTCAGCAGAAGGTCAGAGGTGGAGCAGCTGGGTGCAAGAGGAGGAACCTGATGTCATTAGATGGAAGGTGTGAAACCAAGTCTCCCAGAGCCAAGCCTCCTCGCTGTGTAACCAACCCCAGCAGCCTTCTCTCCCCCCTGCACCCCCCCCCCCCCCACTGCAGGGGCTCAGTGATGTGGAGGCCCTGACAGCCTTCATCACTCATCATCACCGTGAAGGTGGGGTCTTCTCACTGGGGCGTGGACCTCAGCTTCCAGCTGGAGCCTGTTGAGCAGAAACGAGTCAAGTTACACAGAAAGCACAGAAACATACCGGAAATTGGAGGCTACTGCTTTCAAAATAAAAGCACAAATGCGCGTAGTGGGCTCTCATTCGTTTCAAGCATTATTTCTACAGGTTAGTCCCTTTGAGCCTCGGGGACTCGTTCAGAAGAGAGACCTGGTTTAAAATGTCTCAAATGTCCCTTTTAAAAACTGCTTTGTTCGTAATCACCATCGTGTTCCATAAACTGTAGCCCGTCATATAATATTGAACTCTTTCACGAGTTGCAAAACTCCAAATTACAAACGCAGCTTTTTTGTTAGAAGTTTATTTTGGAGCTCATCTTCTTGTTGCAGATCAAAAGGATCACAAAGTATCTTAAATTATTCCTCAAGAAATTTAAAAATGAAATGAACAGTCAAGTTATTGTTGCCCTCCGGGAGTGATGTGTTCATGTGTCCGTGCAATAGTTTTGTGAACCGTTTAAACTTGTTTTTGTTTTAATTATTTTAACAAAAGTCTCAAAGTAAAATTTGTTTAATTAACTTTGGACCCAACTCCAGATAAAAACAACTGACCTCAGAAAGCACAAAAAGTAGATGAAACTCTGCTAAGTTTTAAAAGTATTCTGCTAAAATCTGGTGTGGTAGAAGAGTCGTCCTCAACGCACACTGTGAAACTGTTGGCATTAACTGCTGTTCAACCGTGTTAGCGAAATATCTCACAAATCACCAGATGGATTTTAATGAAACTTTGTTTTCAAGTGATTAAAGTTGGGAGTTCATCCATTTTCATGAAGGCTGCCACAGCTAAACGTGATCCGAACCCATCAGTTTTACAGATGTTGAGCCAAAGCTGGATGTGGTAGTCGCTGAGAGTCATTCAACACGATGCTCCTTTTAGAAAATGCCAGACTTTTTATTTTATTTATTTATTTTAAGACTTACATTTTTGAAGCACACCAAGAGCCACAGTTCATCCGAACCTCAACACTTTTTAATTTATCTCCGACAAACTAATTTGTGTCCGTGACCGGAAGCGGCCGTGCGTAATTACGCAGCCTTCACAGCCTCCGTCAGAGCTCGGTGCGGCTGGAAGGAGGCAGCTGGTGCCATTATTTCACCAACCAGTCCAGATAGATTCATCAGCGGCTTCTCCATCCCTGGACCACCTGAAAAACAACAACAACAAACAAACAGTCAGAGAGATGAGAGTGTCGGCTCCATCATAAACCAACTGCAGCAGATTCTCTGAAGTCAAATCAAATGGTACAGAAAAGTAGTAGCATGTCCAGGACGCCTTCCACCCCGACCCAGGAGATCCCGATGGGCATGATCGACCACCATCTGCACGCGCAGGTAAGACACCTCAGATCGAGGCAAAACCTGGGAAAAGCGCGACATCCGTGCGTGTTTGATGCTTTTTAAGAGGCAGCGAAGACACTTCTGATGAACAGGTTGTTGCCTCCTGAGTCTGAAACGCTCGTGCTCACTCGTTTAGATCATTTACTCTAAATGTTTTTTTTTTTTTATTTCCTCCTGAGCGGATCATTTTATTTACAGCTACAGCTTCGATCTGTTCAACATGAAACCCTTATCCAGCGTGTAAAAAATGATTCTCAAGGAAAAAACATATGTTTGTTTAATTTGTAACTAATTAAGTTGATGTTCAATTTACGGCTCTGACCAAACGGAAGTGACTTTTCATCATCTGGGTGTCGACACAGTTTAGATTATTTAAACTGAATTTAAATAATTTCAGGGTTTTATGATGTTTTGTGACTGCTGCTGAGATAAATGTGACTGTTCAGCATTTTGATCCTGTGGTTGTTTAAAAAAATAAAAATAATAAGTTGGTATTTCTGTCGCCAATTAAAATTTGATTTACCTTTAATTTCTGTTTGGAAGATAAAACTGCTCCCTGAAAACTGCAGAGCAAAAACCGAATTTGTGACAGCACCGGGTCATGTTTGGGCCATTCCAACCCATTTTATCGGTCAAATGTTAAAATGACCAGTTCTTTTTTTTTTTTTTTTTTTTTTCAATAAAGCTGCTAAAATTCAGTTTAGTTTATTTAAATAGCACTAAGTCACAGCAGAAGTCATCTCAGGGCAGCGTACAGGAACACTCATACACCGGTACATAAAAAGTCAGTAAATAACATTATTTATCTGAGGAGTCAGCAGATGCTTTGAATCTAACTTCATCACAGATTCATCCTGAGCAAGCATGAAGGCAACAGTGGAAAGGAAAAACTAAAAGTTAAGCTTTAAAGAACAACACAAAATCATCTTAATAATTAGAACTTGGTGAGTTTCAACATTCAGAAATTAATCAATCAGACAAACATTTAACATAAAAAACGTTATCAGTTCTGCTACTTTTAGCATCTAGCTAGCTATCATTTAGCTACTTTCAGCTTCTATATACTGTACAGTATTATTTCTTATCCTTTTCAGCATTTCGAAAATATATAGCCAATGGGCTATTTTTAGCTGCCTATTACAGTAATCCCTCGTTTATCACAGAGGATCCATACCCTGAAGCCCCGCAATAAGTGGAAAACGCCAAAGTAGGAATAGTAGTACAATAGTAGTAGTTTATTTTAGTATACTGTATACT
>JARVGV010000412.1:29604338-29630935 GCA_031762435.1 Hypsolebias longignatus | reverse complement strand
CATTTGTGTTTTATTGTATGGATTTTTTTGTATTTTAAAATGAAATGAATAAATTTTTTGAAATTGAAATTGAAAAATTGAACAGTGGCTAAAATTAGCAAAACAGAGGCTAAAATGTGCTGAACATAGGTTTAAATGAGCTGAACAGAGGCTAAAATGAGCTGAACAGTGGCTAAAATTAGTAAAACAGAGGCTAAAATTAGCTGAACACAGGCTAAAATGAGCTGAACAGAGGCTAAAATGAGTTAAACAGAGGGTAACATGAGTTATACGGCTAAAATGAGCTGAACAGTGGCTAAAATTAGAGGGTAACATGAGTTAAACAGAGGCTAAAATGAGCTGAACAGTGGCTAAAATTAGTTAAACAGAGGGTAACATGAGTTAAACAGAGGCTAAAATGAGCTGAACAGTGGCTAAAATGAGCTGAACAGAGGCTACAATGAGCTGAACAGAGGCTACAATGAGCTGAACAATGGCTAAAATGAGCTGAACATGTTTTGAAATCTAAATACTGTAAATGCAACATAAACAGTACAATTTCACTGATGAACAGGTCCGGTAAGTTCCTGTGAAGTACCTGTACTGTACTGTCTGGTAAGTACTGCGTGTTTTTCTCTAAATTTTCCCCATCACGTGTTTTCCTTTCCTCAGAGAGAACAAAACAGTTTCACTTCCCTTGACCATATTTGGCTGATAAACGTCACTACGCAACAAGCTCCGTCCACGGTTCACGGCTGTCGTGAGGCAACTTTCAAGTACTCCTTAAAAAAACTCGGAAATCAGAGATTTGTTCATTTGCGGCCGTGAAACCGTTCATGCAATATCCATGGCGTCAACGAACTTTGAGCCGTGCTGTTTTGCTTAGTTTCACGTTTTAAAAGCTAACACAGACTTCACTATAGTTAAAAACACACAACAGTGATACAAAACGGAGAATAAATATTACAAGTAATATATTTAAAAATACTGTATAAGAATAATTAATACTGTAAGGAACAAGATTGTCCTAAAAACATTTAAAAGCTGTTCTTATTTTTTTTTTAGCCAGTCATTACTTACCCTAAAAGCGAATTTTAATCATTTATGGGTTTTGTTTAAAGGTAAAACAAATTTAAAGAAACATAGCTGAAAGGAGTGTTGTAGCATTATGAAGTTAAACCATTATGTAGACGGAAAATGATCAAATTTAATGCTTAATTTAATTAATTAGTAAGCTACAACTTATAAAAATGTATCTATTTAACTTATATGGCTAAACATACAGTTGATTAGAAATTCAGGTCTCGCTTGTAAATGTGTCCCCGAGGCTCAATAGGACTAATTTGTATAAATAAATGCTGAACTTATGATTATTATAAAATTCACATTAATTTTTTTAAATTAATCTTCAAATGGTTTTATTATTATTGTTAATGCAAACAGCTCGAGTTTTAGTTTGGTGAGCAAATCAACTCGCAGGTGGCTAAAACGTGCCAGTCGTCCCGCACCTCTTTGAGTCCTAATATTTCCCACGATACATGAACGCGTCTGCGCTGTAAACCATCGAAGCGCCTCCTTCCTGTGCGCGCGAGCGGAGCTGAAACCGGTATTTAAGGCTTAAAGCGCAGTTTTCTCTCAGTCAGCTGTTGACAGAAACTCAAGTTTGTCTCCTTCTTTATTTATTTTCCTGTTTTTGTTGTGTTTTCCGTCACGCACTTGTTGAACATGGGCTTCCTGCTGACCAAAATGATGGCCGTGTTCGGAGACGCAGGTAAAAATCTGCTTCTGTGGCACTTAAAAGCTTTTTTATTTATTTGATTGTAACGAAGCCACTTTAAGCCTTGTAAGGGTAACATCATTCAGAGTCAAATGTTACAACTTTAACCTCTTTAATGGGATGATTTTATTTATTCAGAATCAAATGTTACAACTTTAACCTCTTTAATGGGATGATTTTATTTATTTATTTATTTACCCTTTATTTAATTTAGTTTAGCTTCATTTTGGGGCTCAGGCGTGAGAATTGTCTGCTCATCTCTTTATCTTATCTCTGTGAAGTAATGTTACACAACTCCTCAGCTGCAGAGTAAGCAGGTTTTTTTGAACACTTTGGACTTTCCTACAGAACACAAAGTTATCATTGTGGGTTTGGACAACGCTGGGAAGACTACCATCCTTTATCAGTAGTAAGTGTTTGAACTTTTTCAGGATTTGATCTAAGACTTGAGCAGTTGTCTCTAATTTATTTTGGTGTTTTCTCCCCCAGTTTGACAAAAGAGGCCGTCCACACGTCGCCCACCATCGGCAGCAACGTTGAGGAGATCACAGTCCGAAACACACACTTCATGGTTTGGGACATCGGAGGGCAGGAGAGTCTCCGGGCCGACTGGTACTCGTACTACTTCAACACCGAGGTACTTCCCTCCCGTCACCGCCGCTCTTTAACTGGACCAAGCACAAACTGGTTCTGGGCTAAAGGCGTCTGGCACGTCTCTTTCAGATCGTCATTCTGGTCGTGGACAGCACGGATCGAGAGAGACTGACCGTCAGCAAAGACGAGCTGCACCGGATGCTTGCACATGAGGTGTGAACGTGTTTTCCGTTGCCAGACACCAAACATCAGCCTCCCACGTGCGCCGTTAAATAATAGCGCACAGTGTTACGTTGCTTTTGTACATCTTAACGGCGAAGCCTTTTTCCTGGACGTAAAAGTCTTTTGTGATTATGCGAAGCGGCCCGGGCGTTGTGACGCACTCCCAGGTGTGACTCACTGCGTCATGAATGTGAGACGGGTGAACGAACCCGTGACGCAACAAAACGAGGAAGTTTCCTTCCACAACCCGTTCTGCTGTGACAGCGATTTTCTTTGAAGCACCGGAGTTCTTGTTTTAGCGTTTCTTCTTGTGGACGTGCGCTTTGTGAATGTAAGAAGTAACACTCGCTCTTCCTGTTTTTGTTTTTTCACCTTAGGACCTGCAGAACGCAGCCGTTCTCGTTCTGGCCAACAAACAGGACGTGAAGGGCTCCATGACGGCGGCGGAGATCTCCCAGTGCCTGACGCTGGACTCCATCATGACCCACTCCTGGCACGTTCAGGCCTGCTGCGCCCTAACCGGAGAGGGGTGAGCGCAAACCCACGTCGCTTTTTACATGGGAAAACGAACGCTTCACGGCGCGCAGCTTTCTCATCCCGTCTTTCCTTTCTGTTCCTGCAGGCTTCCTGCCAGCCTGGACTGGATGAGGTCAAAGGTCGCAGCGAACTGAGACCCCCCTCTGAGGGATCAAACTTCATCCAACGGAGCCGAGAGGCCTCGCTGCCGGTGTGATTCAGTGTTTCAGCACACCTCCAGGGGTGTGTTGTCCTTAAAGATCTGTTTCCTGCTTTCTTTATACCTCAGCTAAACCTGCAGCTAAAATGGAAGTTCAAGTAGCCAAAACATCCTACCTGACCAGAAATACATTCCACTTGACATCGGGACACGTTCTCGCTGCTTCCAAGAAAATGTCAGTTATAAAAAAAAAAGTGGTGTCAAATAACTTTGACAGTTATTTCCTGTCAGAGCAACTGTTTATTTATTATTTTTTTAAATTTAAATCAAATCGACCTCTTTTCGTGTTCCACATCTTTTCTCGTGACTGTTTCTGTTTTCCAAGCCTCTCAGTGTTTTCACTATAACTGAGACAAAACTAAATTCTGTGAAGTCGATCTCAGACCCTCTGCACTGCTGGTAAATGTGATTTTATTGTTTTATGCCAGTGAACAACAGCTGTTTTGTTCTGAAAATGTTTAATTTATATAAATGTATGTATATACTGTATAGATATTTTAAATGAAAGCTTTTTGGTTGTATTTTTGTATATTTCAGCCATTTCCTGAATGGGGAATGGTACGACAGCTGCTAAGGACAATGAGTCCAGTTTAAAGTGTATTTATTGTACATTTTTTTAAATAAATATATTTTATTGTAAGTTTTTTATTGGTCTGTATGTGAGTGTCACATTCTTTGTTTGCAAAAAATGAACTGGGAAGATTAGAGAGTTTTGTGAGTGAGTTCAAAGCAAAATAAAGAGAAGAATGATGATGATCATCTAGCGACACTCAACACTGTCGTCCCACATGGATGTGTCCTGAGCCCTCTCTTATTCTCTTACTGCTCATGTATGAGTCCTCTGTGAAGTATCTCAGATTATAAACCTTGCATTGACGCTGCTGTTTTTGGTCTCATCTTAAGACGTTTAGGGGGAACGTGGAGGAGCTTGCTGAACGAAGCAAACAACCTCAGCGTTAATGCAGCAAAGACAAAAGCGATGATGGTAGATTCAGGAGGAGAGATTACACCCCTCCTCTCATTGCCGGAGGTCAAAACACCTGACTATCAACCAGCTAGGATGGAGGTGGATCTAAAGATGAGGGCCTCATTAGCAGTAATGAGGGAGTCGCTCCGGTCTATTGTGAGCTGAACCAAAAGGCAAATATCTCAGTTTTATTAGTTCATCATAAGGACCATGACTGAAGGAACAAAATACTGGATACAAGCTGCTGGAATGAGTTTCCTCTGTAGGGTGGTTGGGTGATGAGTCATCCAGTTGGAGCTCAGAGTAAAGATCACTGCTCCTCCACGTCAAAAGATCTCACCTGAGGATGGTTCGGGCATCTGATTAGGAGGTTTTCTGGGCGCCTCCCTCACAAATGGTTTGGTACATCCCACTGTAAGGAGACCCAGGAGAAGAACCAGAACTCGACAGAGGGAACATACATCCTCTCTGGCTTGAGAAGGCTGTCTCGATCCCCTCAGGAGGGGCTGAGGGGATGGAGATTGTCTCTGGGGAAAGAAATGTTTGGGTTTTCCGCCTATATCTGTTGCACCCACAAACCAAGCACTGATAAGCAGTAAAAAAAATGTATGGATGTACAAAGCAATGAAGAATGCCATCTTCACCAGATGACATTTATATCAACAAACCCAGAACCTCAGTTTAAAATATTATAACAGTTTAAAATATTATAACAGGCCCCACACATGCAGGCCATGAACTATTCCCTCCTTTCTTCTCTGTCAGAAGGTCAACAACTCCCTCTGAGTTCTATAATTCATAATTCACTTCCTCTAAATTATGCTCTAGGTTTATTTATTATTATTATTTCAGGCATTTATTAATAGATTTAGGGTTATTAACTATTGCAGTATGCCCCGAGGAGTACAGTATATTTTGTTCTCACGCATTTATCTGACATAATGAATGACAAAATTGGACGTAAAATAAAATGTTTCTCTGCGACATAACAACAAACTCATTTAAGCTCCTAACGCTGCCGTGAAAACAACAGAGTTTAAAAACAAATGTTTAAACAATCAAACATTTAAATGAAAAAAAAAGTTGTAATAAGGGGGCATCCGGATTTGAACCGGAGACCTCTTGATCTGCAGTCAAATGCTCTACCACTGAGCTATACCCCCGCTCGGCTTTAATGATGTCGAGGACTTTTTTTTGTAGATTTATTACACAGACGCTGACAATTTAGCTTTGGATATAGACTTAATATCTGATATTGTTTGAGAAAGACAAAATCTGACAACGATCGTTTCTATAAATTATTAATTTTGGAAATCTGATATAAATTTGTCCTCTAGGTGGAAGCACGGGCCTATTTTCTATGGTGAACTCGGCTCAACACGTAGCCTATGCTAAGCTAAGCTAGGCTAAGCTAAGATAAACAAAGGTAATTACTGCATATAATTCCGTCAAACTTTTCTTGTGTTTAAGAGAAATTTTGGCAAAGAAACAGGAACTAGCTTCTATTTTATTTCAGCAGCACAAAATATATCAGTGACATCATCATATAAATGTATTTTCAGTCAACTCAGTCTCCTTGGCCAGATCTTAACTATGGAGCAGGTATTTTGAATATTTTTATTACAGAAAAAACACATCACAGCATCCAACTGTAACACTTTGCCCTTTTGCTCCTTGTTTCTTTATAGAAATGTCAGGGATTCAACATAATGCCAATAAAGGCTACTTATTTGAAATGCCAGGGCAACAAATATTTGATATTCTTCATATCTGAAGACTCTGAATGTCCTAAGTAAAGGAAAAACTTTATAAAAAAAATCCAGATGAAACGTCAGACCTGCTGAATGCAGATTTTGCTGACCTCTTGTGGCTCAAATGACATAAATTCAATAAAATTGAATTGTAACTAAAACTCAAATACAACTTAACTGTGCTGCAATATTCTTTATACAACTAAATGTTTGTTTGTATTCATGATCAACACTGACATAATACTGCTAACCTTCTGCTGCAGCTTATCAAGGAAACATTTGGGAAACAGATCAACAGGAAATTCCCTACATGAGTAATTGCTCAGCTTTGACATTTGCATTCCTTGAGCTGCAAAAATCACTTACAGAATAAAACATGGTTTATTGACCTGGCTTCCCATCACTTGCGTGTAAAATAATCCAGAATAAAATGTGTTTTTGTGTAGCTCACAAGGACCCAAACACGTTGACTTTTAATTGGCAGAAATTTTTAATTATTTTTTCCAAAAGCTGGTTTCTCTCTGGTAATTGCAGATTTAATTCAAGCTTCTTCTTTTTCTTGCATCAGAGCAAGAAACAAATCTGCTTTACTGAATAAACGCAACGTTTTAGCTCATTACATGTAAAACTGACTGAGTTACAGCCAGTATGGTGTCGGTGAGTCATTTTAAATTGCTTTGCCTCTAAAAGCTAATCGATTCTAAATGTTCATCCAAGCAACATTTACTGAAAATTTCAGTAGAATCCACCCTGTGGTTCACAAGATATTTATTAACAATGATTTCTAATTTTAATTATACATCTTGCACAATTAGCAGCACTTATTTGTTGTGAACAACTCTCAGCTACTACCACACCATGTTTGTAAGTAATATCTGTCAAACTGACTGAGTTATAGCCGTTTTTTTGTGTTGGCTAATGTTGATTAGCTGTGGCGGCCATCTTGACTTGGATTAACTCCAAAACTTAACCAGCTGTGAAAGTTTACCTAATGATTATTTCCTGAAAGTTTTATTAAAATCCCACCAGTTGTTCATCAGATATTTTGCTAACAGGCAGATAAAGTGAACACGGAGTAATAATCGTCAATTGTGAAGACGTCTTGCACAATCGGTTAGCGCTCTTGTATGTGTTGGGGATGACTCTCAGCTACTACCACACCAAATTTTAGTCCCACATGTGTAAAGTTACAGCACGTTCAGTGGATTTCAGTCAGTTGGGTGTGGCAGCCATCTTGAATTGGGTTGACTCTAAACATTAATTACTTGTCAGTGATAAGCGTAGGGATAAGAGGAGAAACTTCACACCTGTTGTGGGGCAAGAACGCAACAGTAAGCCTCCCCCGCTGATCCGTTTGTCTTTGTCATCACCATGACAACCATGGAGGAGGAGAGAGGGGTTAGAAACTGGGTGGTGTGTGGAAGAAAGACAACGCCGGGCGGAAAGGAGGAGGAAATTTGTTTTTGCAGAGAGGAGAGGAAGCAAGACTGGAGACTTTATCATCTTTTTGTGTGTTTTTTGCAGGTTAACATGCTCCTCGACTCGTTCCTGTTTTTTCTCTGTTTCTCTCAGACTGTTCAGCAGCAAACAGGTGAGTCCAGTGTATTTGTATTTTTAGTCCATATTTTTTATTATTTACGTGCTTTTGTTCTTTGTTTCCTCTCTGATTTGTGCACTGCAGGTGTTACAGATCTTTCAAGCTGTTTCTGAAATTTTAAAGCTCTTTCACAGTTCATTTACCGGTAAATCTCATTCCCCACCCCCCCCCCCACCTGTTTCCCTTTAGATCACAACGTCAATGAATAAATAACACATTTGACATTTTTCATGCAGACACCGTTTATTCTATTTTAACACGCTTCAAACCACAGGATCACAGGCACGTCATGCCTCTTCTGTTTAAATGAACTGGTTTACAATAAAAGTTGCACAATAAAAATAAAAAAGCCACAATTATGCAGCCCACAAAGATCCAGTTTAAAATTAGGGCTGGTTTTCTTGCCTTGCAGCTACAGATGAGGCTACATTTTTAGTTTCTGGAGGAAAAATAGTTTATTACTGAATTCTGCTTCTCTGTAATGAGAGGTTTTTGTTTTGTGTCAGGGAGACTTACAGAATCGGGATAAGTGGATTTTTAAATGTATTTTCTGTGGTTGAAGTGGAAAAAGAAGCTGTCAGTGAAGGGACTAATGATAACTGTTTGCTGCAGAACAAGCTGAGGAGGAGGAGGTGGGTCGGCTCTGACCCAGCATCATTCCTTTTCACTTATCAGCTTATCAGCTTTGGCACTCGACGCATAAACAGTCCAGTTTTATGAAAAATGACTGGAGTCCTGCGAGAGTCGCTGACATCATCTGAACCAGACTGTAAAAACAAAAAGAGCTGAAAATGAGAGTTTTTCTTTCTAACCACCTCAGATTTGATCCTTTTGTCTCGCTGAGTAATTTGTTCATCTAAGTGTCTGGTTGGGTTTAAACGAGTGTGAGATTAAATCGCCGTTAGTGGATTAAATCCAACATCAGTTGTTTCATTGTCTGAATGCTGAGTCAGTTATTTGTACAATTGTTGCCATCTAAACACCTTGTGCTGTTGTTAATATGTCAAAAACAATCGGCTCATTTATGAGATGGACGCTGTGATTTTAGTTTTTCTGTAACTTTTATACTTTTCTAATAATTTGAATTTGTTTACAAATCTTTTTCTGCATAGAAACACAGAGATTTATTTAATTCCTTCAGAAACGTTGTTCTCGTGCACATGGATCTCTGTTTATGTCTTCTTTTGTTAATTTTAGCTAACATTATGGCACTTTTGGCTAGCCGTTTCTTATTTGTAGCTGAACTTTTGCTACTTTTAGCTATTCTTCTGCTTACTTTGATTTTTTGGAGTTTTTTTTAACGACTTTTTCTTTTTAGCTAGACTTTTACTATTTTTAGCTTTTAACTAGTCTTTTTTGCTACTTTTACACTTTTGCAAGGTTTGTTATATTAGCTACCGTTCTGCAACTTTATATTAGCCTTACAGTACTTTAAATAGCCTTTTACCCTTTTTAGCTTTCAGCTAATCTTTTGCTACCTTTACCTTTGCTACTTTTAGCTTTTTAATAGTTGTTTGCTACTCTTATCTATTGTTCTGCTCTTTTTAATTAGTTTTTTGATACTTTAAAGTAGCTTTTTGCTACTTTTAGTATTAAAATAAAGTTTTTGTACTTTTGGCTTTTAGCTATAGTTTGGCTTTTAGCCATATTTTTGCTTTTGTAACATTTAATTAGCATTTTTCATCCTTCTAGGTCTTAGGAAATATTGTACTTCTTAACTTTTATGTAGCCTGTTCCTACTTACAGCTTAAAGTTGACCTTTTGTTATTTTTTGCTTTAAGCTAGCCCAGCTAATTTTAATTATTTGCTAGAAGTGTGTTACTTTTTGTGTTTGTTCGGCTCATCACACCTTCCATTTTGTTTTTACGAACTCACTTTTGCTCGTCCATCTTCCTTCCTTCTTGTTTTAGTTTCTTATTTAACAAACTTCAGCATTCATTTATTCAACCTGCATGACTGGAAAACACCTGTATTTTCAAAATTCAAATATTTCAAGTTTGACTTGTGATTGTAAAGCATGTTTGGCACAAAGTAAAAAAACTTCCTTTAAACCCGTGAAAACTGGGAGAAACACTGAAATGTTTCAATCATTTATGTCTTCAGATAAAGAAAAAGCAGAACTAAAGTCCAGACAGTTGATTTCTTCAGCTGAAGATAAGCAAAACAATCTGAGCTCTTCTGATTTCTTAACAAAACTTGACCAACTTTGATTTTTTAAATCAGTACCAAAGATTGCACTGGACCATTTTAGGATCCATGTCTGTTACCAAAACGTCTCACGAACCACTGGACCTGGTCTACGACTGTCAACCCAACTGGAGACGGCTGTCACAGCTAATCAACATTAGCCCACAAAAACACACTGTCAGTAGCTGAGCCATTAACAACACATACTCTGAGCATAAGATCATAAGAATCAGGACACTGAGGGCGAGCCATGAGCCTCTGCAGCATTCAGAGTTAAATCTGTAATTTAGCCGAAGTCCAGACAGGAATGAGGCAGAGTCTATTTTGGTGAGGAACAACCGGGGATTTGCATCACTTCGGCTGCATAAACTAAATGTTTCTTGTGGGTGATGTTTGCGATGCCAACTCATCCAGCCACTGCTCAGGAAGGGTGCGTCCTTTCTGACCACACTCAGCTCACCATGCACTGAAAAAACAAAGAAAAACAGCTAAAAGCTAACGTTTGGTGACTCCTAAAAGAGCATGCAGAGGTCAGGTTTGAGGCCAAAGCCTCTGGTGCTTCAGAAATAAAAACCTCCCTGGTCTTTTCCACATCATCCTCGGCCTCAAACATCTTTGAAACATTTACACTTTCTACTCAAAACCTCATTTACGTAAATGCTTCACCAGGTGGGGTTTTAACTTTTATAATCCAGAGGATTATAAAGTTGTAGTCGTCAAACTTCATAAACGTTACACCTGACCTCAGTAGATACTGTGTTGGGTCTTGGAGTACATATTGAGCCCATATCAGGTACTAAAATATCATGTTTCAGCTAAATGTTTGTAAAATTAACTTATTCACAGGCATTTATATGTTGTTAAGGTGGTTAGCTTTGACGGCCATCTTGAATTGACTCCAAATCAGTTATACTTCCAGTGACTACTTTCACAGAGTTGTTAAAATCCAGAGAGTGGTTCATGAGATACATGTATTTTGCTAAAAGCCGTCAGAGTTGACTCCAACGGCTAACGCTCGGAACTTGGAGATGACTCTCCACATCAAAGTTTACCTCAAAATTAATCAAACTGAGGGCTCAAAAGAAAACAATGACTCAAATCTCAAACTATTAAAACACTGACTAAGTAGAAAAAGAAGCAGCATGGTAGCTGGAAAAATAGCAAAATAGCTAAAAGTAACTCTAGCTAAGAGATAAAAATAGCAGTATATAAGCTAAAAGTAGTAAACGGTTAGCTAAAAACTTATAGGAGAATGGTGGCTATAAGAAGATAATGCTATTTAAAAGCTAAAAATAGCCGAGCTTAAAGTAGCAAAAAACTTGCTGAAAGAAGTAAAAGGTTAGCTAAAAGCAAAAGACTAGCTAAAAGCTAAAAATGTGACAGTTACTAAAATTTTCAAAAGTCTAGCTAACAGAAGCTGTATGCTAAGCTAAAAGTAACAGAATGTTAAAAGTATCAAAAATGTAGCTCAAAGCTAAAAAATAGCAGAACGGTTAAAAAAAAAAGCTTAGAAAGCTATCAAAATGCTAGCTGCAAGTAGCAAATGGCCAACAAAATGTAAAAGCAGAAAAAGGCTAGCTGAAAGCTAAAAGTAGCAAACAGCTTACTAGCTAAAGGTTGCAAAAGTCTAGCTAAAAACTAAAAGTCAAGAAAAAGATAGCTAAAGCTTGTGTCAGAGGACAAAACCAGAACCAATATGAGGTACATTTTAATATTTAATTAAAGGAACTAAGAGGAAAAAATCTGCAAATAAAGGTAAATAAATATTTAATAAGTTAAGGACAAACCATCGCACATCTCCTGAATGAGCTGAACATTTTGAAATATGAACAGCTAAAATCAAATAAACACAAAAATCCAAAACAAAGAGATGTTTCTGTATGAAAAAGCTACGTGTTTGTAAAAGAAATGAGCTGAAAGTGATTTTTGTTTTCATCTAAACTTGGTCCTCGGCCCTAATTTTGCTCCGTGACCTCAGCAGATCTACACCCCAACCTTAGGTTTGTGCACTCCTCCCATCTTTTATGAGCCAAATGATCTGCTGCAGCACAGACCTCCACTTTATGTAGACATTGTTTTTCCTCTTGCAGATGCCACGACGCAGACCCACCCCTCAACAGTAACACACGTTTCACACACCACATACAGTACGTGGTGAAGAAGACATTAGTGCCTTCAGAAACTTCTTAAACTGTAGCTGAGACGACTGGAAAATGAATTAACGTTACAATAGTCTGCATGCAAAGTGACATTTAAAGCTCAGCACAGTCTGGAGGTTTGGATGAGGTCAAACCAGGAACAGCTGGCCTGCTTGTGTTCACGTCTCACATCCAAGGCAGAAACAAAAACATCGAACCACCAACATCAGCTAAAATGATGCCAACAGGAGCCTGTTTTAAGATGCTTGTTGGGAAAATAAATGTTGATGTTCTAAAACTTGTCAGGTGGATCAAATGTAAAACATCTTATGAACCACTGGACAGAACAACGTTCAAAAATTGATCATTGGATGGACATCAACCTTAATTAACGTTAACTGAATTTTTGTTTGTGAATGTTTCTGTGCAGTGCCCTGAGATAACTTCTGTTGTGATTTGGTGCTAAATAAATAAACTGAATTAGGCTAAAATGTGACTGACATGAGAACAAGTCAGAAATCAATTGAGTGTTTCATCTTTCACTTAGCTGGGAGTTTAAACTGACATTTTTCATTCAACCTTCATTCACAGGTTATCTCATTAGACATTAGGCTGATGTACACATGCAAAGGAGTGTTGTCTTTATAGTACTGAATGCATTTTTAACTTTAGTATTTATATCCTGGCTCTTGTATATGCACAGCTGGGACGTCATGAAGAAACATTCAGCTGGTTTGCTATATGTGTACAGTATATACTGTATATAGTCAAGGATTCAAGGTTCTTTGTCATACACACATGGCACATATGGCAGAACGTGATTGTGTAAACATGGTACCAATTATTACATTGTACATATGTATCTTTTTTTTTACTTCAGCTGTTTGGAATCCTTTTATTAGATCTGTGCTAGTTACACTAAAATCCAATGTTTTCCACTCTGCAGTGAACTTTTAAAGCTGTGCCAAAAGCTACCTTTTCTGCTTCAGCAACTTCCGGTGTTGCTAGCTAGCTAGCATTAGCGTGATCAGAACAACAAAAAACGTCAAACACAAAATTAAAGTTCAGGAAATGTTCGAGCCTCGGTTGCCCAACCGGACCACTGCAGGCCCGACAGGGTCACCTTGCTCGGTTTTAGTCTGCTCAGATTCAGATTCCCGGCTAAAAAACCCCGGAGCAACAGAGACGAACTCTTCGCGGCAGCCGGGCTGACCACGGCGATGCATTCACGGTGTTTCCGCCAGGGAGCTGAGCTCCACGGGGTGACTATCCTGGCTTTTTTCCCAATTTGAATTACGTCAAATACTCTCAGCGCGCCGTCAAAACCCTCCTGTAGTTCGCTGAAAGCCGGGGAACAAAACAGCAAACGTTCAGTACAGGAGATTCCTAAAGTAGGGTTAGACGAAAGACTCTACAACCCCGCGCAAAAACAGCGCCGACTCCGGTTTATATAGGCCAGTCGTGACGTAACTACGGCGTTCTGTACAGTCCAAAAAGCGAACATTATCATTTTTAACGTTTTTGCCACCCAATGTTCGCACAAAAATAGGCCTTAAATGAGGAAAAATGTATCAATACATTTCAGTACAACTCTAAATTACAAACGTTTAAAACTTTAGAATTAAAAATGAGAAATTATGTCACAAAATGTCACATAATGACAGCATAAATAAATTGGCAATATTTTAATCAATTTATTTGTAAAAATAATTGTTTAGTTTCTGAAATTTGTTTCTATGTTTTGTAGGATACCCTCATGTTATCTAATTCTGTTACTGATTTGTTGTGATTTTCTTTTTTCACAGAGTTGTTCTCCAAAATCTTCCTTTTTTATTTAATTGCATTTTTGCAAAAGCACCAAAATTTCATCTATGCTGTATGTCAGTATGGGCTTTTGTTTCTGTAAACAATTGTTAAATTCATTGATTGGTAGCTTAATTTACTGAGAACTAATCAATCACCTGTATTTCAGGTTAACTTATTATTTTAAAGAGAAAGTATACTGTACTTTCATTTCATTTAAGTGAGGGCATTTGGAACAGCAAAACCAAGACGAGGTCGTGTGAGGACGACAACGCCTTCAGGTTTAGATCAAATAATCAGTATAAATATAACAGCAGACATGAATTTTCCACGAGCAATAAAAATCACAGCTTTGTGGGAAAATAAACACCTAACAGGAACCAGAAATATGTGGCTTAAAACCGAGACAAGCCATCAATTAAAACACACAAAACTTTAAAACAAAGCCTACCCACCCTGGTTTGCTTACTAGATATGGTTTCTTTTGATTGTGGGGTTTGACAAGGCGTTTCTAAAAGCAGGAAAAATGTTTTTGTCTTCATTCAACAATGTCTCAAACTGACAAGGCAGACACACTCAAAAGGTTTTAATTTCTCACAAGGCAAGCTGTTTGAAACCACAGCTGTAAACATCAGAGGGTTTCAGTAAAACTGCCTTTTGAAATGTTTGAAACCAGCACACTCATAATCTGATCCAAGATTAATAAAAAAAAAAAAATGACAATGATGTCCCATTTTCCTCACAGGTGACCTGTACAGCGTGACCTCACAGTCACATGCTGGTGACCGAGGCCACAAACCGTCTTTGAGGAGGATGCGCAGGGCCTCTCAGGGTGGAGGAGTCACAATCAACACCCTGCCAGATGATGTGACACATGTAGTGGTGAGTGCTGCACCGCAGGGTTTCCTAAGACGTTTGAAATATTTGTCTTTTTGCTTTGGAACCTGGTGTTTGTTTTAGTTGGACTCAAACAGTGCCCTCTTTTGGAAACTTTTCCACAGACTTGGCAAAACACGAACCAGGATTTCAATGTTCTTGGTGTTGAAGCTGTTTTTTTTTTTTTTTTTTTTAACTTCTGATCCTCCTTCTGTTCTGTCTGAAAATAGGACTCCAACAAGTACTATACGTGGCGAAGCTTCGGCCCTGAAGAGCAGCGGACCCTCGACCTGTGGTTTGATATGAGCGACGTCCGGCACGGCCAAGTCCGGGTTCACAGCCTTCTGTCCAATTCATACAAACAAGCTGTGGTAAGTGTCATCAGTTCCACTTCACTGCTGCTGCAGAACCAGGGTAGCATGTTGACCTGAAGACAACGACTTCCTCTTTTTGAGTTTTCTCAGATCTCAATTTAAAGTGTGATGCTCAAACCTCCTTGGATTAAAAACTAAACATCTTAAAAAAAAAATCAAATCTAGTATTCCTTTAAGGGGTGCACATCGCCTGTCGCCTATCAGGCCAGAGTTTGAAACTGAACTCCTATCATTCTGAGAAATGCTGAAGCTGCAGCTGTGAAAATAATTATAATAATGAAAATAATTGTGAGTTGTTGCACTCTCGGCTACTTTCGTTCTGAGTTTTGGGTCTAAAAGTGACTGAGTTATAGCCAATTTTGTGTTTTCTAAAGATACTTAGCTATGGCAGCCATCTTTAATTGGGTTGACTCCAAAAGTTAATCAGTCATGGAGTTATGTTTAAATATGGTGAAAGAGTTCCAGCTGCCAACTATCAACTTGCTAGGATTTGCTCATCGAAAAGTCAAAAGTGTCTCAAATTAGCATTAAAAATATTTTATTTTCATTGCACCTTGCTGCTAGTATTAACATGTTAGAGATGAAAAAAGGCCCTGGAACCATGAGGGATAAATGTTCTTTAATGTTCCATGTTGGTAAAACTGTGTATGTTTGTGCACAAAGCTAATTCCTATCTAATTGCTTTGCATTGCAATCACAATAAATATTTTCTTTATGCTGTTCTTTCTTCATAATCACAAGAAATGAACATCCAATCTTAATCTATATGTAAAGGTCATGAGGATAGATGTCTTCCTGCAGAGTATAATTGACTCACTGAGCAGAAGCTAAAAGGGGGCACCCAGATTTGAGCTGGGGACCTGCTGCAGTCAAATTCTCCACCACTGACCCCCACTGTTTTAATTTAACACAATATTATGTTTTATCCTAAATGTGTTGGACTGCAGATCTGGATGAGCTGAAGACCAAATTAAACACCATATGTAAAATTTGGGTGCTAAATAATAAATAAAAAAAATTGACCATAAAACCTATAAATTGACATCATGTTCATTTGGCTTGTGTTTGGGTCGTACCAGAATATTTCCTAACCTCAGGAATCATTAAATACGTCTTTTAAAACAGATGTTGGGTTCAGGGGCACCCAGAGTTGAACTGGGGGCCTGTTGATGTGCAGTCAAACGCTCTGCCGCTGAGCTACACGCCCTCCCACACTCATATTCATACATATAATAAATATATAATAGTATATCCAAAGTGTGGAGGAAAGTTTCACTGTCAGCTCAAAAATGTTTCTCTGAAAATTTACTTTGGTCACTTCAAATAACTCAAAAACCTCAAACAAGTTACCGTAAGTAAAAACAGACGTTGCAAAAAAAAAAAAAAAAAAAAAAAATAACAAAACATTTTTTTGTGCGGATTTGTGTTTGTTGTTTTTTTTTTGAAGTAATAAAACTAAAACATTTGGGTTTATTATCTTTAGATTATTAAGTGCTCTGATCCGGTTCTTTATTTATGTTCTTGTTCCATCTTCGCCGTTTGATGTTCTTGCTTCAGTGATGTCAGGGGGCAGAAACTAAGGGTCCAGTTTGGTGACCTCAGGATTCTGTCTGCTATTTGTGAATGTTGTGGTCCTGTTGGGGTCATTTTTGTGCCGGTATCTTCAGCTCTCACTGGAGCGGGCTGGGATGAGGATTAGCACCTCCAAATCTGAGGTTATAGTCCTCAGTCAGAAAAGGGTGGATTGCCCTCTCCGTGTTGGGACTGAGGTGCTGCCTGAAGTGGAGGAGTTCAAGTATCTCAAGCTGTTCATGAGTGAAGGAAGAATGGAGCATGAGTGTGTGGCTTCCTCAGTATTGTGGACTCTGTGCCGGTCCATTGTGGTGAAAATGGAGCTGAGATGTACAGAGAAAATCTCTGTTTACCATTCTACTGGCCTGTGGTCACAAACTATGGTGTGACCAAAAGAACAAGATTGTGGATACAATCAGTTGAGTTGGATCAGAGTCTTCCTGGAGTCCAGGATGTGTTTTGGGCATGTCCAACAGGGAGGAGACCCTGGGGAAGATCCAGGACGCACTGGAGAGAGTATTGTATGTCTCTCGATGGTCTGGGCATGCCCTGGAGTTCTCCCAAGAGCTGAAAGAGGTAGCTGGACCTCCCTGCTCAAACTGCTGCTCCTGCGACCTGACTCCGATACAAGTGGAAGATAACGCTCGGGTGGTCGGACGTTCTGGTCCAGCTCCTCGCGTACCAGCTGTGTTTCATTAGTAACCAGCACACATGTTCCACCTGGTTCACTCCTTGGTCCTCAGTTTTTGTCAGATTGCCTGCTTACATTTTGCCGATGTTCCTGTTTGTTTTGGTTTCGTGATTGAAGATTCTGGTAGAGCTCCTGGACTTGTTCCCTTTGTTTCTGCATTTGGGTCCTTACTTCAAACAAAACCCTGTTTTTAAATGTCTGTATGGACACAACCTAAACCAGTCACCTGAACGCTCACTGTGATGGTTTGCATATGTTTTTTTCTTTTCAGAGAGTCGCCATGTCGTTTGACTTTCCTTTCTACGGCCATTACCTGAGGCAGATCGTCATAGCAACAGGAGGTATCTTTTCTGCACACGCTCAGAGAATAGACCTGCAGTTGTTCACAAGGCATACTCATGTCTTCATCTGGTGGTCTTCAGGATTTATCTTCACTGGGGACGTTACTCATCGTATGCTGACCAGCACACAGTACGTCGCCCCACTTATGGCCAACTTTGACCCCGGTCATTCGAAAGAGTCGACTGTGCAGTATCTGGACAACGGTACGAAACCATTTGGCGTTTCAGCACTTCACTGTTACGTATTCTCACGGTCGGACTGGTTTTAGGGGAAGTTTTTGTGGTCCAGTGGGAGCGGGTCAGGCTTCCAGGCAAAGAGTGGAAGGGCGCCTTCACATTTCAGGCTGCGCTTTACAAAACAGGAAGGATCACATTCAGCTACCGAGACGTGAGACAAATCTACCATCTCTGCTTTCAAAATCTGATCACGTCACTCCTCACGTCAAAGGAAAATGCCCACATTCTGTTTTCTGTTCACCAGATCCCGCTGCCTTTGGGTGAGATCGGGTCAGAACAACCAGTGAAGGTCGGTTTGTCAGACGCCTTCGTGGTCAAGTCTTCCTCTTCTCAGTCACCAGGTTCCTGATGATTACCGCTTTCGTTTATTCAAGGATCTAAAGAACCTTGAGGCAACACTCAACATGAATCTTTCCTTCTTCAATTAGACGCAGCTCATCAGACGATCCATGAATACCATCGGGTCGAGATCGACGTGACAAAGATCACCAATCATTCTGCTGTAGAGCTCACACCACTGCCAAGTAACTAATTACCCAATCTCCAAGTGTTTAGGACGTTATAACATTTATTTTACTTCTTACACGTGCCTATATCAGCATCCAAACAAGGAAATATCTACAGGTTTCTGCTCTTCTGCCTCCGTTCAGCCTGCCTGCTACTCGACAGCTGTGAACGCTGCCTCTCATCCAATCAAACCTACGGTTGCAGTTGGTGCAACGTTCTCCAGAGGTGAGACCAAGTCCAGGTTGTACCGCTGGTCATTTAAAATCCCGTTTGAAATACCTGCGGTGTTTCAGGTGTTCGGACGGCATGGACCGACACAGGCAGGAATGGTTGGATTATTCCTGCTCGCAGGAGGTACAGCTTTAGATTTCACATTATTTTACAGCTTTGTTCGACTTTTTATAAACATTATGTTGTTCTGCGTTTGGCAGAGTGAAGGTGCAACCTGTGAGGATTACTTCAGGGACGGCGGCTTCACCGTCTTCTCTGCGGCACCAGAGACAGAAGATTCAACATCGACGACTTCTCTACGAAACGGCTGTGAATGTGGTGCAGAGGACAGAGGTGACCACAGAAACAGCTAAAGAGTGAACGCTGAGAGATGAACAACTGCTGAAACAGAGTTATTAAAGCTAAAAGAACCCGAACCAAAGTCCAAAAGGAGCAAAACACTAGCTAAAAGATAACAGTAGCAAAATGTTTGCTAAAAACAGCTAAATGTTAGCTAAACGCTGAAATTATCAAAAACGCTAGTGAAAAGTGAAGGCAAATTAAAAGTAGCAAAATGTTTTTTTTAAATCAAAAGTAGCAAAAACTAACAAATGTCAAAAGACTAGCTAGAAGCCAAAAGTAGTAAAAACATAGCTGAATGCTAGAAGTTGCAAACACTAGTTAGATGCAGCAGAGGCTTAACAAAAGCTGAAAGTATCAAAAAGCTAAAAGTAAAAGTAACAAAATGCTTGTTAAAAAAAGAAGCACAATCCTAGCAACAACATAAAAACAGCTAAAGTTGAATAAACACTGAAAGTGTCAAAATGGCTAGAATAAGAAGGTGGAAAAGAGACAGCTAAAAAACTAGTAAAAGCAAACAACTAGCTAAATGAAGCCAAAGGCTAGCTAAAGTAGCTACAAGGTATCTGAAGTGTTGCATAAAAGCTAGTTGAAAGTTTTAAAGGCTAGATAGAAGGTAGAAACAAGTAATATTAGTAAATGTTAAAAGTAGTAAAACTAATTTAAAGCAGCAAAAGCTTAGCAAAAAGCTGAAAGTATCGACAAAAGGTAAAAACTAAAATTAGTAAAATACTAATATCAGCATAATAGACGAAAACTAAATGATACCTGAAATTATCAAAAGCTAGCTAGAAGCTATAAGTAGCAACAAGCTGTCTAGAATAAAAAAATAGCAAGTGGCTAACCAAGCTAGCTAAATGCTAAAAGTAGCAGAATGCCAGCTAAAAGTATCATACAAAGACAAAAACAGAGCCAGTTTGTTTAGGCAGATTTCAAAGAGAATGATGTTTGTGAATGGATTGAATAAAACAATGTTTTTTTCTACGTGGAAAGTATTTGTAAATAAAATGAAATATTTGGAAAAGTGTAAAAGTTACAAAAACCAAAAGTCACAGCATCTATCTCCTGAATGAGCTGGATTTTTTGATGCATGAACGAATAAATAACACAATACAGGAGAAGTTTGATACCTAAAAATGCATTAAAAACTAGAAACTCAAGCTTTTATTTTGACACTTGGTGGACAAATGTCAAACTCTGATTTTTATTTTTGAATTCAGATGACACTCAGCTTCACACATTCAGCAGTGGTGAGTCCTACTTTTATAAACTGTTATCTTCAAGCCCTGTTGGACTGGATTATGATCTCTTGTTTTAATCTTTGCAGCAGATGTGAAAACAGGCTCCTCCATGAAGAACAGAAGGTTTTCCAACACTGCAGTGGTGGCTGGGATAGCGGCAGCTCTGGTCTTACTACTGGCTTTGGTACTCGTGGCTGTTTTCATCCACTGCCATCCTGCAGCTTCACCGCTTCACCTCATCCAGGTAAACTGAAAACAAGTACCGGTTGTTGGGCTGAGAGTATCCACATCGCAGTAACGGTTTCATCACATTATGTCTTCCAGAGACGCAGGAGCTACTGGCCTTCCCTGAAGTTTCAGAGGCAGCAGCCCGGGTACACAGAGGTGGACAGAGAGGGTCATGAAAAGTCCAGCACTGCTGAAGCTGGGAGATGCTAAAACTAGATATCCCAAAACAAAAAGTTTTTTTTTTGATTTTCTAAATACAGTAAACTATGATTTTTCACAAAAGTGTTGTTTTTGACATTTTATAAAATGAAATAAAAACTGAAAATAGGACCCAAATGACTGCTTAAGTACATGAACAAAGGGAGAAATATATAAAAAGAAAACACAAATAAAAGTAGCAGAAAATGTGTTTAAAAGTACAGAAATTGTGACATTTTGTACAAGAAAAGTTAATTTCTGATGTTAAATATTGCATTTTTAATGTAATGTTATATTTCATAGTATCATGTTTTTGTTTTTTGTTGTCCACTTAAAAAAAGAAGCTTTGTTTGAAATATTTTAGACTGCAGTTCATGACGATGTTTTGTTCTGGGTTTTACTCGTGTGTTTTCAGAAATGTTACTTTTTGAATCGTGTTCAGTAAAACGTTCATGTTTTCAACTCAGTAATCAGAAATATTTTGTGATCTACTTTACTGTGTGGGGTTTGTCTTTCTGTTAGCAAAATATCATGAACCCCATTTTAATGAAACTCTCAGGAAGTAATCATTGGATGCACAGCTACAATCGATTAACTTTTGGAGCACCTCCGATTCAACAAGGCTGCTGTAGTTGATCGATATCAACAAACAGGAAAATGTCTATAACTCAGTCAGTTTAATATTTATTGAGCTAAAGTTTAGGGAGGTAGTAGCTGAGAGTCATCTCAACACATTCTGAGTTCTAGCAGATAATAGATTACTGTATTATTGGGTCAAAACAGGCACAAAAAACCCCGTTTTCTTTTTATTATTTGCACCAGTTTGCCAGCAGGTGGCGCCCTCACCCAATGTAACACCTGGACATCACGCAGGACGTGCGGTGAACGTGGCAGATGAGATTTGGCAGCATTTTTTTTTTTCTTTTTGAAGACACCAAAGGGGAAAAAAAAAAAAATCCCGCATGAGTTTTCTATGAAAGCACAAGAGCTTGAACAGATGCGCTCAGAATAAAAATAAACTCAGCTCAGCTTAAAATAAACATTAGGTTTCAAACCAAGAGTTCAGTGTAGGCAGCACGTGCTCCTCCTAGGTAATAAAGGCTAATTAATCACAGTTAATGAAGCAAACCCGCCCCAGTGCTGCCTGCATGTGTGCTCGGGCACGCGCTTCGGAGGGAGGGCAGCTGGAGCGCGCCTCCCGTGTCTGGTTAGTGACAGCCAGCTGTGGCGGCTACAACAACAACCTCCTCTCCGCCTCACGCCTCTAAGGTTCGGTTTCTGGTCCGCTGTCGACCGTAACCCCGCTCCTGAAGTTGCCTCCGAACCGAATCCTCGACGGCAAGGCTGCGACGACCGGTCCAATCCGCGTTTTCCGGGCGAGAAAACTAGAAGAGCCTCCGACATGAACCCGTTGTGTAGCAGATGTAATCAAGTCGTTTACCCCACGGAAAAAGTGAACTGTCTGGACAAGGTAAGAGCACGAAATAGACTAATTATTTTTTATTCTTTCAATTACACAAATGGGTTTTTATTCTCCTGTTAGCTGAGCTCGTTTCTGCCCCGCTGAAACCGAACGGCGCACGTATTTATTTATTTATTTCGGTGAATGAATCGGAACAGCCCAACGGAACAGGTATTTCGACGTCAGCTAAGCTAGCTGGCTAGCTAACGTCTGGAAACGCGACAGCGCGGTGTTTTTATTTTATCTTTATATTTTAAAGGATAAAGGAACCATATGTTAACGCTTTGTTCTCGAAACCTGGTTTTGGGGTGTTTAATTTAGACAGGTTCGGTCACTAAATGTGTCTTTTCACCCCAAAAAGACCCCAAAACGGTTCTTCCCTCAAGCGGAGACCTGGTCTGGGGCCTGACAGGTGTTGTGCTGAAAAAGGCGAACCCTGGTAATTTGGGACACCTTATTTTTCCGTTTGAACAACTTAAGCGCCACTGTTTTCAAGTAAATATGTCTACATATAAACATTTTACAGGTGCTTTCGGGCTTTCTATTGTTTAAACGACACGAGATCGGATTAAACGCGTTTTTACGACTCAAAAATTCACTCGTTTGGCTGTAATCCTAATCGGGAATGATTAGCGAAGCAGGTTTAGTTTGTCACCCAAAAGCCTAATCTCAGTCAAAGTGGTAATCTCATCAATTTGAACCCAAACATTTACTGTGACGAGGTCGGCCTTTTTTCAGGAGAGTCACAAGTGAAGGAAACAAAAGTCTTGTTCCTGTTTTCGTTTCCATTTTTTTTTTTTTAATTTTAAAGAAGGAAATCTAAAACCTCGACTGCTGCATTTATTGAAAATGACACAAATGTTCAAAACTGCAACAAGATCAAATGCACAATAATAAAAACCCGGGTGTGGCCTGCTTGCTTTGCATATAAATGGCAGTGGCTGTACAGCTTTTATAAGCAGATAACTTGTCTAATGGACACCTCAGGGACTGATGGAAATCAATCCCTGTTGAGAAGTGCTTATCTCTCAGGGTTGAGGTGAAGAAAGAGCTCACGAAGCACATTATCTAAAGTAACATCAGCTCTGGAATGGATGCACCACCAGAATATTTCCCATTGTGATCGGAGCTCGAATTGATTTACTTCGGAAACCCTTGTTACAGGCGAGCAACCCGACATCTTCGTGGGAGTGATGTCAGTGTGGTGGAAATCAAATTGCCACTGTACGCGCTCTGTAATCTGCTCTGAAGTTGAGTGCATTCCAGCAGACAGACACTCCCAGTAAACATGCGCTGTCCCGGGCTGCGTTGGGCCGTTTCCTTCCTCTGAGCAGAGCAGGCATCATCACTGGCTGCGACTCACTTTTTAATCTAACTTTGTCACGTTGATGCTCTTGTTTATCTGATTTTAATCAAACCTACAGAAAGCATGCCCATCCGCAACCTGTTCAAGATGGCTGCCACAGCTGCTTAACCTTAGCCATGGCACAAATGGCAGGCTGTTTTAAAGTTGTCAACTTGCTTTGTTGATGCGTCCTCTGAGCACTCCTGCATGAGGTGGTGCAGAATTCCTACAACTCCGTCGTTTTAGTTTCATGCATAAAGGGCGGCGGTTGACATGCATTACGGTCACCTTGCAGGCTCCTTTCTGTAACGACTGAAGAGGCTTGAGGAAACCAGCTTATTTGAATGTTTGTGCAACAGGGCTGGGTTCGGCTGTGGGAGCGCGCTGCTGAATGCACACCAAGACAGGAAGTGAACGTCAGCGCCAGCTTCTTCTCAGTAACTGTTCTGCCTTCTGATTTAGCTCTCGTTTAGGGCCTAAAATACCAGCCGGGTCTGAAGAGTTATCGAACGGGGTGGGATCTGCCAGAGAAGCGTTTCGTAGCTGTCAAAGTCAGTTTAGTTAAACTTGTTACAAGAAAAACATCGTGTGTGAGCAGACCCAATTTTTCTGAGACTAGTAACCATTTTCAGTGCATCAGTGGGACAAATTTTTAAAATAAACTTGTATAAAATGGTTAAGTTTAAATGTATTGTCTTTGGAACTCCTCTTTCCTGGAGTGTCTTAGGGATTACTGTTGTATGACATCACAGAACGTCTGCAGATCCTGATCGCACGCCAGTGAAGGTGGAGTGATTCTGCTTTTTGCCCGTGCATGTTTGTTTGTCTATACTTTTAGCAAAATATCTCATGAACCACTAATGAAACTCTGTTAGTAATCACTGGACGTACATCTGTAACTGATTGACTTTAGGAGTCCAACCAATTCAAGATGGCTGCCACAGCTAATCAACATGACCTTGAACAGAAATTGTATGAAATCTTGTATTTTTACAAATATTGAGAAATATCTCAAATTTATTTGAGATTTTAGTTAAAACTTCAGCACGAAAGGTGGTGGGCGATATGCATTCCTCCAAGGAGTGATGAGCCTTTTAGTTAGAAGGTTTGCAATTTTTAGGCACTTCATCGGTGTCAGATTTGAGTCCAAGTGATGTTGGTCAGATGTAGGACCCTTGTCCTGAGTGGTTAATCAGCATGAATTCCTAATATTATGGTTAAAATGTTTTTTATTTTCTTCACATTAGATTTTTTAAAATTGGTACACTGTATTTTTTTTTTTTGCTCTGAAATATGTTTGACTTGGGAGTACAAGATCAGTATGCAAATATTTGTATTGAAGCAATCATGTAAAGATTTTATTTTCAGAAAAGATCCATTTGCTCCAATAGTCGTGTTTCATTACTAAGTTAAAGTTATTATCTTATCAAAAGTACTTGTAGTAAAATGAGATGTTCAAATATCAGATTAACTGTTTTTTTGTGAAAAACAGATGAGAAAAGTGTAATTTTGTTCCTCTAGCTGTTATGATTTCACCGTCTGTTCTCAGATTTATGATAAACTCTGTAGGTCAAGATGTTTTTTTATTTTATTATAGTTTAAATGTTCATTTGATTTAGTCTTTTTTATGATGGTTTAAAGTATTTTGCAGTCCTCTGATTTACTCTGCAAAAACCTTGAACCATCCCTCATTTTTTAATTTTCTTTTTTTTTTTTTTTTTGTAAGTAATTTTTAAAAGTTCTCTTGTGCAATATATCTGCAGGAATAAATATAAAGATTTTCTTTAGCTACCGTACTCGTTTCTTTTTCAGCCATTTTTACCCAATTATTGTACATGAACACTTTCAGAGATCCTTTTTTATTTTTGGTTTTAGACTTCTGTACTGAGTCTTTGAATCACTAAAGCTAAAAAAAATACACAAACTTAAAACATATCTCACTAGTTTTATTGTTTATGCATAATATGCAACTTTAAAAGAACTAGGGTTGGGTTGGATTTTCAGGCACGTAGCAGAGATGCTGTTTACTCAAGTCTAGTGGTAGCATTTACAGAAGATGCTGAAGGTACCACTTTTTAACAGATTAAAAAAGTTCTCACGCTCCATAGATGTAAGAAATACAACCCTTGAGCTTAGCATGCTTTTTTTTTTTTTTTTTTAAAAGAAAAACTTTCAAAAGACCTTCAGAAAGCTTAAAAAAGTACTTCTAAAGAAGGGGAAATACTGCCCGACTTGAGTTTTTGCACAATTTCTGTTTTGACGTCCACGTCTATGCCCGTCTCAAGTTGTCTTGATGGTTAGATGCTGTTCTGTGTAACTGCTGGGTAAGATATCTGGATAAGAAACAAGCCGCCCTCGTGCTGCTTCTGCCCACTCTCAGGAAATCGCTGCAGAAAAAGGCCAAAGGTTCGACCACGTTTGTTTTCAGGAGCACTGTCCAGCCATTACTGAATAAAAACGCTCCGTCCTGTGGATTATTCGTCCATCCATCCATTATCTTTAACCACTTCTTCCTTTTCGGGTAGTGGAGGTCAATGGCGCCCATGTCCAGCAGTCACTGTGTGCGAGGCGGGGGGGACACCCTGGACAGGACTCCAGTCCATCACAGGGACAAACGAATGAGACAAACCATTCTCTCTCTTTCTCTCACACCTAGGGACAATTTAGAGTTACTAATCAGTCCAACATGCAGGTTTTTGGTCTGTGGGAGGAAAAAGATGGCTGCCACCGTTAAGAGATCTTTGCAAACATAAAAATAGCTTTTTTTTAAAATTCAACACATATTGAGCTGAAATTGGGTGTGGTAGTTGTTGAGCATCATTCCCAACATTGACCCTCGACATTAACATGACATTGCACAAGATTACCCACAATGCCGTTCATAAGGTTTGATGAAAACAGCCACAACTATTATGGGCACAAATTCCAGTCACATTTTGTGCTTTTAAATCAGAATGTGTAATTGTGAATAAATTTTGAGCCTTGTAAACCAAAATTTCTGACAATTACATCTTTATGCATCCATAGATAAGAATTTGTGTGTTTAAAAAGATATACAGGTAGTCACCGACTTACGGCGCCATCGACTTACGGCATTTCGGACTTACAGCGCCGCCCCCCCAGTGACGTCATCACACCTTACGTTGTCTTTTTTATGCAGCATTTTATGTTTTTATCGTTTTTTTTTTTTTTTTTTGGGTATTT
>JARVGV010000412.1:29587593-29598331 GCA_031762435.1 Hypsolebias longignatus | reverse complement strand
CCCTCAGGAAGGAGGTTGAGGAGCATTAAGTGCAGAACCACTAGACTGAGGAACAGCTTCTACCCTGAGGCTGTTAGCTCATGAATATCTAACCAAGAAAATCACTGTGAAAAATCACATCATGTTGCTGCTGATCCGTTTCATGTTGTGTTCATTCATACTCATCTGCTCACACAGACTCATGTTCGTGCTGCTGTTTGGCGCATTGTTTTTATACTGCTAATGCTTAGTGTATTTTTAGTCAACGTTTTTCTTAATTCATATCTTATTACCGTTTTATTTTAAATTTTAATACTTTTATTGGATGAAACTGGGACGCTGTGTACACAATTTTGTTCCACCATATGTATCACATGTAGTAGTGTGTATGACAAAAAGAACCTTGAATCCTTGAATGTAGACTGATCACCTGAACTCAAATCTGTTCTAAACACAGGTGTGAAGAGCTTCAGCACACATTGAAAACGCTTTCCCTCTAACCATTTTTTCAGATGGTCTGACATGACTCCACTCGAGCTGCAGTTATTATAAATAAAAATAAAAAGTCTGCTTGTGATGTTACCTTTACAGAAAACTGACATTCTATAAGTTAATATCGTCACTCTTTGCTCTAACACTAAGCTAAGTTATTCATGGCTGAATTACCTTTTTCCCATATTGCGTTTTGTTAATCAAACTCATCAAGAATTTTGTGTGACATAAACAGCTCTGAAAGACGGAAAAATTAAAATAATATTTTTCACGTCTCAATGTACCTGCCGGCACACTATGCAAAGTGTTTAGCGTACACATTTAACTACCAGTTGCGAACGCTCTTAATTAGAATTGTCCACTTTTCAATCAAATCACTCAAAATGTAAATATAGTGCCAAATCTAAACAAGATGCTGAAGTTTGTCACCTCTTGGATGTATATTGAGACAAATGTAATTTTCTATTAATGCAACGACTGTCCATCCGATGGAATGTGAAAATTAAGGTGTTCCTATAGTAACTAAAAGTCAGTGTATCCTGTACCACTGCCTACTGAGTACAAACTGCATGCCAACTATGAAAAGACTGTGCAACATTTTAGACACTACTGATATAGATGATTTGGACACTGGTAATGAAAAGATGGATTGTTGCATGTTTGATTTATTTATTTATTTTTTAAGTTTGAAAAAGCACAAATGAACAGGGAACTCGGGATGATTTGTGCTTATTTATAAATCAAAAATTAGCAGTGTAGTCTCATGAAGTTGCAACTGCTATTCACAAACTAAACAGATGTGGCACACACACAAATTTATTTTATTTTTTTGCTAGCCAAGCCTACCTCCATAGGAATAAATGAGGCATGCATTTAGATTATTATTATTTTTTTTGTACTGGGCTATTCAATACATGTGTAATTGATTAATTTTTGGAAAGTGCATAGTGTTAAACCAGACAGGCTCCCCTTAAGATGCTGTTCACACAGCTGATTTTAACAGACATTGAAGCTGATTTGAGATCAGCTAATAACAACAAGCCTTAAAGCAGAGACTGAGTTAATAATCCCCACTTCATCTCTTCCATGTCAAAGCCCTTTCGGCTTTCCATCAACCATCTCCGCTTCACTTAAGACGTCTCTTCTTTACCGGCTCACCCTCCCCTCTTTGTGCTGCAAAACCCGGCCATTACCCCACAGTTCATCCCTCACGCCCACCCAAGACCTGTCACACTGCTGTTTCCATGACGACACAAACGCAGAGACAGCAGGGTGAGATGCCCAGAGAGACAAGGCAAACAGATAAGGAGAAGAGTGCAACATGTCAAGAATACAGTTTTGACCCCGTGGTGTGTGATGGACAGGTAACCTACTGTAATCTGATCTGTTGAAGCTAAACTTCAACAGAAGTCACGTGTTTACACGTTTGTTCTTTAAACACAATGTACTTCGTGTATACTTCCAGTTCAGTTGAGATTTTAACTTTCTTTTGTACTTCCAAATGTCATATAAAATGTCTCTGTTATTAGGACAGATTGTGTCCTGCTGCACTTGGGTCAAAATGACACACGAGACCAATGGATCATTTTGACCTACGGACAGCAGGAGCGTTAATGCAGCGGTCCCTATTATATCGCGGGTATTTGGGACCACAACCACCCACAATAAGTGAAAAACTGCCATACAGTAGTCAAGTTCAGTAAACTTTGTCATGACAAGTGCCAGGCTGCAATCACACTCCTGTTACTCCTGTTACTCCTTAAATAAACAATTTAAATTTGAATAAGGAAACGTTTTAAATAAACAATCCATTCTTATTTTGAAAAACCGTGATAGAGCGAGTCTGCGATAAACGAACCGTAAAATGGCTACATTTGGGATCACTAGTAGAGCTGTGATCCCAATTTATCAAATTTGATTATCATCATTATATCAGTGAGAACAAAATCCATATCAAATGGCTAAAATTTTTCATAGACCATTTAATTTCTATGTTCTGTTGCTAATAATTGGGAATTATTTCATGTTGCTGTATTCATTCATACCCATCTGCTTGTGCAGACTCATGTCCGGGCTGTTGTTGTTACACCGTATTGTTTAGCATTACAGTATTAGTGTTAGCGGATATCTTAGAACTTTTAGTACAGTTTGGTGTTTGTTTAGCGTCTTTTTACACCTTATATTTTTGCTATTGTTGGCTATAACTGGGACCGAGTGCACATAATTTTGTCACACCTCATGTACCACATGTGATGAGAATGACAATAAACCTACCGGTACTTAAAACTTGAACTAATAAAATATTTGGTCAATCCACCCAACTCAGTGGCTTTAATGTGCACTTTAGATTTTTGATAATAACGATGACTAGGTCTAAGTACCGAACTTCAGTTCTTTTATGGTACCGACCAAACTGTTTCGGTAGGTATACCCTGTATGTATCAAAATATGCCTCATCTTTCAGTGCCAAGTTTCGGCGATTGACTGTAACGTTACTTTACAGCCGATGCCAGTGCTACGAGTTGCAGCCACCAGGAACAACACATACATGGTTACGCCCACGGACGGGGTTCACGTGTATTTATGGCAAGCCATAATATCAATTAATAGCCACAAACAGCCACTTGTGGCTATTAATGGATATTATGGCTTGCTATAATATGTGTTGTGAACTAGTTGCGTGTGTCAGCAACATGTAGGGCTGGGCGATATGGACCAAAATTGATATTGTGATATTTTTATGATATATTGTGGTATTTTTTTCTTTCCATAAAATAATACCAAAAACATATTTCTGAGTCAAAGCTTTGTCCCAGTTGTCACACAGGCACAGTTATTTAAAAAACAGCTGTAACTCTACAAAATAAATGTCTAAAAAAATAAACTACTTATTACACTACTTTATTTTTCAGACATTTATTCACATATATTAAATAATCCTCTTCAGCTGAGGGTAGCTGTGGCTGAGAGGCTACAGTAGTCTCCTCCAATGGGAGAGTTGGGGGTTCAATTCCACCAGCAGTCACATGCTGAAGTGTTCCTGTGCAAGACACTGAACTCCTCGTTGCCTGTGATGTGTGTCCCATCAGTGTATGAATGTGATAAAGTAATGATTAATCCTTGTACAGATCTAGTAGAGTGCTGTATTGTACTGTATAAAGTTACAGCTGTAAATGTGCCTGTGTGACAACTGGGACAAAGCTTTGACTCAGAAATATACTTTTGTTATTATTTTATGGAAAGAAAAATATATCGAGATATATATCGTATATTGCGATATATCATAAGAATATTGAGATATTAATTTTGGTCCATATCCCCCAGCCCTAGGTTGAATGAATGAATCCTTATGCTCACTGTTTATGCTCTCTTCACAGGAGCCTCTGGTCCTGATGTGAGGAGGACAGACAAAAAGTGAGATGAGTGCCACAGGCCAGTCAAGCTTTGTTGAGTTTGCTGCTTTTTTCTACAGTGGAGACTACATGGTGGAGGTAAACTGTAAAGGATTTTGTTGACCAGTTAAGCCTTTATCTCTCAGCCTAGATAATGGTTTTTGAGCAATAATAACACAACCATGTTATTGTTGATGTTTTGTGTTCTATGTCAGGGAGATGATAAGTGCCCTAAACCCCAGAGAAACGCAGAGAAGATTCAGGAAGAGATACAGAGGTACAGAAGTCTGCCATCAACCCCAACTTTAAGCCCTGTTCGCACAGGGTTAATTATACCTAGGGACCACATGTTATTTGTAATAATTATGGAGATTGTCTGTGTTGTTAATCCCGTGTGAATCGGCCATGTCAGTAATTTGTAAAATAAAAATTCCCGTGCAAATTACCTACATTTTGCTGAACTCTGCGGTCCTGTGATAATACTAATCAAATGTGAATAGGCATCTCTGTGATTTGGACAGAAATGGGCAGGAACCAATAAGTAATTGGGTGTTTTTTTGTTTTTGTTCAAGCAAAATCATTTGGGAAAAAAAATATAGAACAAGACTATTTTAAAAGAACGCGTTGCACGCTTTGGCTTCTATGCTGCCATTTCCTTCACCACAGTGCGAATAGGGCTTTAGTAACTATGTTTGCATGTGCAAAATTCTTTGACCGGATTGAAATGTTTTCAGATTAAATAATTTGAGTGTATCGTTTACATGGGCACAATCTGTTCACGATGAGCGTTTACATGCAGCAGGCTTTTATTCTGAATAAAAGTACTGACATGCGCCAAGTGGTGACCGCTCCTTAAAAAACACTGAAGTAGTAGTTCTACTTCCGGGACAAAAGTAAACAAAACTGAGCAGCCAAAATGGACTCGTGGCAGGTTTTAGTAAGTCAGTCCGAGTTTCTTGTGGTGGAATGAAATTATGTATGCAGGGTCCCAATTACATCCAAAAATAAAATGTAAAAGGTAAACAGTAATAAGATCTAAGATATGAACAAAGAAAAACAACTAAAAATACGATAAGCACTAATAGCATAAAAACAATACGCCGAACAGCAGCACGAACATGAGCCTGTGTGAGCAGATGAGCATGCATGAACACAGCAACATGAAACAGATCAGCAGCAACAATCCTGGTTAGAGATTCATGAGTCTAACAGCCTCAGTTTAGTGGTTCTACACTTCATATTCCTTAACCTCCTTCCTGAGGGGAGCAGGGCAAAAAGTGTGTGTGCTGGGTGAATGGGGGGGCCGACTTCAACAGACTTCTGCGCAGCAAGTAAGTAAATAAAACTTTAAAGGCAGATTTAAAATGATGAGTTTTTAGCTGGCCTTTAAAAGAAGCCACTGAGCAGAGAGTTTGAGGAAGGGAGTTCCTGAGTCTAGGAGCCACAAAAGAAAGGGCTCTGTCTCCTTTAGTTTTCAGTTTAGTCTGGGGACAATCAACAGGACAATCAGTTTTAATGACAGTAGAAATGCTACTGCACTCCTTGATTGAGCTACAGGTAATACAGATCATTTTGAGCTCTTTCAAAGTTTCTAGTCGCTCACTGACCGATTGTGCTTCCCCGACATATAAGCATAAGCCAGGCAGAAATACGTGAGGTAGACAGACATAGGTCGCACATGCACACACAGTCAGGTCAGTTTTCCACAATTGGAAAAAAAAGAAAAATGGATTAAGTGTTTACATGCACACTGTTTGGATTATGAATCGGCATAAACCACCCGTCTCATTCTAATAACAAATTATTTTGGATCGAGCTGAATCAACAAAGAATAATTCGAATGGAGCGTTTACATGATGCGTTTTTATTCCAAACGGCCGTTTGATCCGATTACTTATGTCCATGTAAACATGGTGTTTCCCCTAGTTAACTTGCCATGGTGGAGCAGTGGGCAGATACAGTATATAAGCACCCAGGGAGCAATTGGGGATTAGGTGTGTTGCTCAGAGACACCATGACGTGGGAAGGCTGGGGATCGAACCTGGGACTTTTGCGTCCCGAGTTGGCTGCCCTGCCTCTACTCTCTGGTGCGATGTGGAGTGGAATCGATGAGAATTGAGACTGTGGCAAAGCACCATTAGTGTTTCATTGCGGTCCCAGCCCCATGTTTGGGACCACTGTTTTATTGATGTATTCTGTAATTATTGACTTTATACTAAAACTGTGGTGCTGACCACCTTGAAATCTTCCTTGAGTAATTTTATCTTGTGGACCTTGGTGCTTTTTAAGCTCCTCAGATGTTTTTGGGACAGTGTTTGTCGCTTGAGATGATCGTTATCTGTGTGAAGATGTGGTGTAACGAGAAATGTTCTGGTGGAATGTGGATTTGGCGGTTTGAGTGAGTCTTAGGAATAGTTTACCAAACAATTGAGTTCTGCAGGCTTGTTTTATAATGAAGGTCAATGTTTAATCAAAGAAACAACAGAAATGTCAAAGTCCATGCTTGGCTATTAAAACAGTGTCTTCAGATTTTAGAAGTGCTCAAACTCACGTTTGCAAGGGGCAAAAATTTAAAAACCTGCTCTAGAGCCATATTTTTTATTTTCAGTGTTTTGTTGGGGAAAAATAATTCATATTTCTTCTGTCCTCCTTTTTCTCTGGGATATACCCTGATACGCTGAGTGATGTTACCATGTGGTCCTAGTGCCTGACGCTGACATGGTACAATTAAAATACAGTTGAAACATCTTCAGAAATATTTTACCAAAGTCATGAGGTGGGCTTCTTTTTTTAAATTTTATTTATTATTTATTTATTTATTTATGTTGTTGGAACGTTTGTTTTTGTTTTCTTGATGAGAATTCATGTGACGTTTGTTTCGCAAGGTATCGTAGCACCCCAAGTAATAATAGCTTTTAAAATTAATGTATTTATTTAAAAGGTTAACGAAATGTGTTTTGAAGCTAATATAAATCACAAGAAAGCCACGAAGGGCAGTGTTTCCCCTACTGTCCACCATTTTATAATTAGGTGCCCCACCTTATCAATTGAACCGATCACCCCGCCAGCTGAACTGTGCGCCCCCATCATTGGCACGGACGTAGCGGTGCACAGTACAGGTGCGCTTGCTAAAAAGCTAAAGGCAGCACTCTTCCCTCCTGCTGAACCCCCCCCCCCTCCCCACGGCATGGAAACTGACAAATGGTGCACAGCTCAGACACGTCCTCTCCACCACTGCCCATCACCCCCAACACAGATCCTGGATGATGATGGTGACTGCATGCTGGCTGTTTCTACAGTGGTCTTTCACAGCTGACGGTGGCACTGATCAACCATCAGTCACTCAGGATTTTTACACAAGAACGTTAAAAACACGTCATTATATATATTTTTTTTTCAGACAAAAGTGCCACTTGAATGATGTATGGAAGTGTTTAACCAGAAAATGAGGATGAAAATTGTATTTTTTATCATTTGACCTTTAATAATAATCGAAGAGGCATTACATAGAAATTGCAGCTTGAAAACCTTTATCTGCTTTTAGTGGTTTGTTGTTTCTAAAGGGATTTTCCATCACAGCCAGAAAAGTGTAAGAGACAGAGAGGCAGCACTGGAAAGGGCAACACGATGTGTCCATCTGTAACTGGGCTGAAGGAGTTTATAGTTTATTTGGTTCAGTGTGTTTGGCTCCGGATCATGGCTCATCTGAACAGTCCCAAGGCCTAGTTTCCACCGCGAGCCTTTTCTTCTGGACGTATTGTTGCCTACAGCTACAAGCTTATGCACATACTTTGTGGTTGTCAGTACATACCTACTTGGGTGGTCTCAACATCCGGCCTGAATGGGTTTATACCTAAAAACCAGCCCTAAGCTATATAGATAGATAATAACAAATGAAATGAGCTGCTCTTTGTCTAGCTGTTCATTCTCAACATTTTCTCAAAGCTGTTACGGATCTGCATCAGTACACACAAAGGAACAAGGGGAATGTTTGAAACCAGATCAGATTTGTGTACGTTTGTTTTCTTGAAAGGTTTAGAAAGTTACAGCTACCACAGCTGTAACCTCTGATTTGTGTCCCCTTTTTTTGTTTGGGAGTTCGCTGGTTTCTGTGCGTTAGTGGGCGAAGGAATGGGAGGGATGGCGCAGCGCCCTCAGGCCATGTTAATGAGTTCTCTCTTTCCCTTCCATTCTTTCTATTTCTCTCCGTCTTTAACCTCATCGCTTCCTCCCGTGATGATAGCAGGGAGAAGACACATCATTGCTTCACTCTCAGGCATTTCCTTTGTCTCATCCTTCCTCCCTTGGTTGTAACCGACCCACTCCTTACTTTAATGTTTTCTACTCCCTCCTTTTTAAGGGGGGTTTGGTCGATTCACTTTCCTTCAGTCTCTTTGACACATCAGAGATCAAGGCAGTGCCAGGAGGGTGAGCAAAAGAGGGCAAGTGGGTGGGAGGATGGTAAGGTAGATGAGTCCAAAACTCTTGTGAGGACACATGGAGGACATTTGGAAACATGCATGGAGGAACAGGCTGAGAAAAAACTGATGCTGAGGACATAGGGGGTTAATGTTAAGTGTGAAATTTCACAATCACAGCTGGGGACAACTCTTTGGTTACAAACTTTACAGATTTTGCTCCAACTGCAGCCAAGACGGCCTTATTTATCGAGCATCAGAACAGTTTTCTGGACAAGAGGAAACCGGAGCTGCGCTTCTTTGTTTGTCTCTCGGTTCCAACAGCAGCTGTTTTTAAATCTGCATCCAGGTCCTGTCTGTGTGAAACGTCAGGGAACAGAAAGGAGCTCTGTCTTTAGTCACTGTGTTTAATGGTCAGTCAGCAGGAAGCAGACGGTGCTGTGACTTTTTTGTACTTAAAAAAAAAAATCCTTTTTAATTCACAAATATTTTTGATTTCTTCAACAACATTGTTTTCTTTGAAATCTGCTTCAACTACTAGTTTTATATCTGTTTTATGCTACTTTAGCCTTTAGCCTGCCCCTTGCTGTTTTAAGCTAGCATTTTGCTTCTAGCAAGCATTTTGCTACTCAAGGCATTCCAACATTTTGCTACTTTTAGCTTGTTTTACTTCTAGCCAACATTTTGTTATATTTAGCTAACTTTTTATTTTCTGCTGGTATTTTACAAATTTGGCTTTTAGCTATCAAACTGGTTAGCATTTTACTGCTGGCTAACATTATTTTTTGCTTTATACAGCTTTATGCTACTTGGCTTTCAGCTAAAATTGTTGTTTTTAGCTACAGTTTTGATTATAGCTAACTTTGCTGCATTTTGATTGTGTTTTATTCTTATTAGCATTAAGCTAACATGTAGCTTTTGTAATTTAGCTAGCATTTAGTTTCTTTAGGGTAGAGTTTTGTGTATTTTAACTTATAACTAGTGCTTGGCTTCTTTTAGCTTAAACAAATCCATTTCAGCGCTTTAACAAATTTCGGCGAAGCACTCAGGATTCACTGTTTGAGAAGTTGTAGTTTTTGTTTTTGTTTCTTCTTGGCAGTTGGTAACTGGGCTCAAAATAAATTTCACAAACCTCCGTCTCTGACTTGTTGCTTTTCTCTGTTTCTGACAGTACTGGCATAAAGGATGCTTCAGCTGCGAGGTCTGCAAAATGACTCTAAACATGAAGAATTACAAAGGCTTCGAGAAGAGACCATACTGCAATGCGTAAGTTGTCCATAAATCTTTTCTCTGAGCGTCTCCTGTTTTTCATGTTTAAAGGATTCAGCTGCATCCTAACTGCATTTAATCTGACCTCAAACTGAAATGAAACCCGCTGAATATTTGTGAGAGCGTGCATGTTGCAACCCAACTGTGGCCCCTCTCTTCCTCCTCTGCTGTTTATCTGTGACTCTTCCAGCTCCCCCCTCACTGTAAAGGCCTATGGGTGGTGTGGGAAAGTGCCTCCCTCCCTCCCTCTTCTCAGTGGGGAAGGGGGGTATTGACAAAAGAAATTCCTGGCGTTCCTCTACAGTGACAGCGCCGGACACTCTGGAAATGAGCGTGTTCGCTCATGCTTCAGTACATGCTAAAAACTCATCTGGAATTCATGGAATCCCCCTCTCTTATTACGTCTAATGATTTTCTCCTCCTTGGGGTTTGTTTTTGTGAGCTGCAGAGGGAGGGAGGGTGTTCGGTGAGAAAGCATTGTTTCATGTTCTGACAGGCACATTTGCTGAACGACCATTTTACTGACAGAGAAATATATCAAATGCTTTTTAGCCTTGTCAGTCTGACAGTAGAACCTGAATGGTGTCGTGCTTGCTAGTGGTCAGGTGTTGCTTGGCTTCATTCGGAGAAACTCCATGTACAAAGTAGAAGCATGACACTCCCTCTGCCAACGCCATATTGGCAGTTTCTGCAAAATCAGTGTAAACATGGAATGCTCAATGATTTTACTGAAGTTTGTTGATGAAATTGAAAACGAGCCGAGTAAACTTATAAACGGTCAGAGAACGAGCTAAATGGTCAGGCAAACGGCGGCTGAACGGTCTGGCGAACAACGGCTGACTGTTCAGGCGAACCGTGGCTAAACGGTCAGGCGACTGGTTGCTAAAGGGTCAGGCGAACATTGGCTAAATGGTCAGGTGACTGGTCGCTAAACGGTCAGGCGAACAGTGGCTAAAGGGTCAGGCGAACAGTGGCTAAAGGGTCAGGCGAACAGTGGCTAAAGGGTCAGGTGAACAGTGGCTAAAGGGTCAGGTGAACAGTGGCTAAAGGGTCAGGCGAACAGTGGCTAAATGGTCAGGTGAACAGTGGCTAAAGGGTCAGGCGAACAGTGGCTAAACGGTCAGGCGAACAGTGGCTAAAGGGTCAGGCGAACAGTGGCTAAAGGGTCAGGCGAACAGTGGCTAAAGG
>JARVGV010000412.1:29535848-29555808 GCA_031762435.1 Hypsolebias longignatus | reverse complement strand
CTCTAGTGGCTGAAAATGGTAGTGTTCAATATTTTCCATGTCAGAATGAATGAAATCGTCAGATCTCAGCCAAAATTTAGTTTATAAATATGGGAAAAATAAATAAATACGTTGCTTCGCTGTACAAGTTGCAAGCATAAGGCAATAAATGAATAAAGATGCACACGGACCCAGTGATGACTACAGCCATGAATTTTCCCAGTTTCATGATCGTTTGCCAGTCATGAACTTCAACAACGTGCTGTGCGATCATGAACAGGACCCCAAATGGCAGGAACCTAAAGCAGAAACGATCACAATTAATAAAACGACACAACTTCCTAAAAACGGTCAACATCTTTACAAACAGCATCTGACTGAAATAAATCTTTTACTGCAGCTACATGAGGTTGAAAGATAAATATTCAAATTATTTTGTCATTTGACTCCAGAGCCACCACGTTCCACCTCACCAGAGAATTATGTTGACCACCGACTTGGTGATGTCATTGATGGTGATGGCAACCTCTTTTAACATGTTTGCTCGTTCTCCCATCGAGTTGAAGGCCAGTCCGATCACAAAGGAGAAGACGATGAGGCCCAGCGTGTTGACTCCACCAACAAAATGACCCTCCAGAACAACGACGGTATCATTCTGACAACAAAACATCAGAGCACGTAGTGATCACAACTTAAGAAAGAGGCTTCGGTCTGGAAATAAAGTAACCATTACCTTGGTGGAATTTGAACTGGAGATGACTTGAAACTCCTGCCTGTTTGTGTGATACTGGGAAAAAAATAAAATAAAATACAATGTTGTAAACACTTGATTTTAAAGAAAGATAAAAGCACCTGGACCTGGAAATCAACCAACCTGTTGGAAACAAGCCCGGACCAGATTCTTGGGCACCATGTTTCTACAGAGACGAGAAAAAAAAAAGTCCGGCTAAGTTCAAACTTATCCTGTAAAAATGAAAGACGCCAACATGTGAGGAGCTGCAGACACGACGGGACGCAGCGGAGATCTGACCTGAACAGATCCAACAAGGCGTCCATGGTGGAAAACGTTTCGTCTTCCTCAGAGTCACTGGCAACAACACCATGCGAGCCCCCGCCTGGCTTCATGACCAGCACCAGGATCAGCCCTGCAGCAAACACACACACGTTCTCACACGACACGGACAAGACAAGGGAATATAAAAGCAATGACTGTAAGACTTTAAACTCTTAAGGCTGATTTATACTTCATTCCAAGTGCCAAAAGTTGTTTCTCGCTGACGTGGCTGCGTACAGAAAATACTGAGAACCTGTTCCGTGCACAACCCCGTCAGAAGTATTGTCTCGCTGGGGCATAGGTTAGAGTTGCAGTTTCTGGCCCGATACGACCTGAAATTTGTGCTGGGTTGGGCCAAAATGACGTGCTCGATGGGCGGGTCGGGTCAGTCTTGGGCTTTTGATGTGGTTTTACAAATCATGCAGCACAAAGAAAACTAAATAAGAATGCACAATATAAAAGTGTGTTAATCTTGGAGGCAGTAATTTTACTGAGGATGAGGAAAGAAAGAAAATAGAGTGCAGAAGTTAATCAGGCTGTGAAGAGAGAGTAGCGCTGGTGCATTGCGCAACAATTGCTCATGTGGCCCCGCCCACCCTGCTTTGTTCTTATCGCACATCTGAGGATTTCTGATGGACCCACAACAAGCGACATCATGGAGCTGGGACGTGTTAAACAAAAGCTAAAAATGGGAGAAGTGACTCTACAAAGTCAGCACAGTGAAACCTGCTGATGTGTGTCAGGTCAGGTGCACGCTCAGGTACGACCGGTTGAAAGAGGTTAAAAAAAAAGTCCCGTTAAGCTCCCGATGGATCACCGGATCATCGGCCGTGTGCGTCCGTTGACCGCTCGGTTGAAAGAGGTAAAAAAATAAAATAAAATGACGTTGAGCTCCCAGATGGATCACTGGATCATCGGCCGCATGCGTCCTGCTCCGCGCCGTGCTCTCATCTGTGGTGAAGAAAGTTGCAGCACTTGAAGCTACAAAAGCCAAAGCGAGCGGCGCATTCAATTAAAATAGACTTGTTCTATATTTTTCCAAATAATTTTGCTCTAAAAATATTTTTGTTCATCTGTTTAACAGTTTATCTTTAGAGTTGATTTTTTAAAGCTATTTGTTTTGTGTGTTAACATCCATTTGGTGACTATAAACAAGAAAACTTATATCTTCCTTTCTATGAAATACGTTTTTAAAATATGTAAAACTGATTTGCTTACAAAAGCAGTAAAAGCTTAATTAAAATAACATGTCGGGTTTGCTTCAAGTCTAATTAGAGTTAATTAGTCGGGTCAGACTTTTTAGGCCCAAATGCAACTCTAGTATATAAGTATTGTGTTTGGTCAGAACTTTGTGGGTGAGGTTATGCAGAAAACAGTACCTGCAGTACCTCAGACTGTTGGATGTGGCCTCCTGGAGACAAATTCACAAAATAGTGCTTCTCCTCGGTTAAAAACGGAAACGGCAGATCTTCCTCCTCCATCGTAAACGGAAAACAAACTGCCAACCGTTTGCCGTTTCTGTTTGTGTGCGGCGTCTGCTGCAGCAGGACTTACCTGGACTTCTTCACCTCAGTTTCTCTGAGTATAAACTGTCCACGCAAAAAAGAAAGTCTCACAACTGCGTCAGCGATCTCGGATGTCTTGATGAAGTACAAACCAACCTTTAGTTTTTACTGATCCAAATCAAGACAAACCTCATGAATATATAGTTACATCATGAAACAACTGGATGTGGCCACCAGCGTTTCAAAACACTGGACTTTACTTCAACAGTACCACTGATGAGACATGGTTTACTACAAATAAACTGATGTTTTCCATGTATTTCTACTTTGGATATTCACAGCAGTTTGTGGTTCTGAACATCCTGCTGTCATGTCAAAGCTAAAGGGGTTGTTCAGTTGAATCTTGACTGTGATTTGTTTCGTTGGACGCGTGTTGTCTCCAAAGTTCAGAAACATAAAAATAAACATGCTTACGCAAATTGGTGAACTCTTGCACAGAAACATGTAAAATGTCTCTTTGTGTGACAAAGTCTGGGAAAACCTTTCAAACTTTAAAAAGCCTTCATCGTGATGATGATTGGTGCAGTACCAGCTCTCACCTATGGTCACAGCTTTCAGAGTGGTTGAGATAAAGTAGACCCCCGCTCGAACTGCGATCTTTCTGGAGGTGGTGAGGCTGAGACCCGTGACTCCTGTGAAAAATATAAAACAGACGATATCACGTCTTCTGCCAGAAGATGAGCAGGTTACTAAACCGTGATCAAACAATAAACAACAACAAAAACACTACAACATATGTTTTGTTAACGTCAGTGTTTAATGTAAGGAACCTTGGCGTTATGTTACCAGGACCACGTTCTTCCACCTGAACAACATCTTTAAAATTAGAAACATCTTGTCCCAAAATGATGACGGGTCTTTGCATTTATCACTTCTAGACGGGTCAACTGTCATTCTTTATTATCTGTTGTCAGCCTTCCCTCCATGGTTCTGCACCTGCTCCCTGTTGTCATCTTGGTCAGGTGTCTCCATTCTTCTCATCAGCCTCAAGTCCTTTTAGTTTCTCAGCCTTCAACATTGCTGCAGCCGAGCATTGTCGAGCTTGACGCCATGTCCCTTCAGCTCCGTGCCTCTTTCAGGTAACTTCAGTTTCTGTTGCTGCATTTTGTTTATGTTTCAATAAACTTTTCAGATGTTTTTTTTTTTTTTTTATTGGAGCTCCTCTTGTTATCTATACTCCTGTGTCTGTCACCTCTCCTTGTGATACTACCATATTTTCCGCCGTACACGTCACACCATTTGTTATGTGTCACCGCTGACCACACGGACATGTTTTTTGTTTTGTTATACTTTATTTAGCAAAAACAAATACAAACAAATGTGGCAATTCACAATAGTGTAACTCTAAAAAGGGCATAACAGAGGCAGACTTTGAGATGAATAAAGTAAAGAAAGAAAGAGGAAAAAAAGAAATACTCTAAAATAAACTACAACAAGGGGGTATATGTTTTAGGATTAGGATTAACATGCATTAGTGGGCAATTCCATTAACATTTCATACAGGTCTTTATGCGTTTCAATACATTTCAGAGATTTCAAATATACTGTACTGTAATTGAGATTCAGATAAAAATGTTAAAAACGGGATGATTTTAGCACTCTCTGCTTATGAAATGTGGGTCGGTGTAGTGCCAAAAATTGGTAGGCTGCCAAATGACAACTACAAGAGTGTGCATGGGAGGACTTTAACAAGAATTTAACAAGATTAACACTTAAAGTAAGTGTTTGTTTACTCGAAATTATAGTAAAGGTGTGTCTCAGTTTAACTTTCCCTTAATAAATGCACTTTAATGGTCAAATCAGCTGCATTTCAAAAGCCAATTTGCAGCAGGAAAGCGCAGAGGGACGACTCGCTGTGCATTTATTCAAAATTTAACAAAAATAACCACCTAAAAACAATTATTTGTTTGGTTGAAATTATAGTAAAGGTGTGTCTCAGCTGAACTTTTCCTTAATAAAATGACTTTAATGGTTAAATCAGCTGCATTTTGCCTGGACGGATGGCACGGCGAAATGCAGCTGATTTAACGTTTGCTCCAGGGTTACGAAGGGAGACCGAATGTAGCTTATGGCAAGCCAAGTGTCTTGTTATTAGACACTTTACCTATTAATGAGACACTTGGCTTGCCATACTAGTCGAGGGCCCTCTAGTGGCTGAAAATGGTAGTGTTCAATATTTTCCATGACAAAATGAATGAAAACAGTCAGATCTCAGCCAAAAATTGGTTATAAATATGAGAAGGAAAAAAAAAAACATAAAAATGTTGCATTGCTGTGTAAGTCGCAGGCATGCTAATTTATGCAAAAAACTGACTCATATGCCAAAAAATATGGTGAATTGGACACGTTTCGAGCATGTTAAGGAAACAATTTAACAAACAAATCCATTCACAATGTAAAACGCATCTTTCGAATCACAGGAGCTTCCCGGTGACGTTCCACAGGTGTAATTAACCCTTAATGACCCAGCCTACCTGAGATCACACTCGTCACGATGAGAGGAACCGTCACCATCTGCAGCATCCTCATCAGAATCTCACCTGGGAAGCCAACGTACTTTAGCTGATCCTCAGTCAGATTGAAGTTTTTAATAACCACACCGACAACAATCCCTGCGCACAAACACAACACATCAGCTTCAGTTGGTCAAACCTGTCCATTCCTGTTGAGCCAACTCACCCAGAGCAACAGCTGTCAGGTTGGAGAGCATGAAGATGTTCTCCCCCACCCACTTCAAGCATTTCCTCCATTTATTTGAAAATGTACTAAAAATCTGCTGATTGGCGTCCATTTTGCCCCAGTGACTCCAAAATGAATCAGTCGTTTGTCTTCTGGGCCTCCTGGTGACTGAAGATTGTTGTTTTTTAAATTATGGCATTCTTCTGAAGGATGTCCGTTGGTTCTGTTGCTAAGCTAGCTAACAGAGAGACATTATTTAAATTATGCTTTTTAGGTCCTTAAAACAGAGTAAAACATTTTTTTAGTTATTAAACAGTATATGTGTAATATATGACGTGTCGGTGTTAAATATTGCGAATAAAAGTGCAGTTACCTGAAAACACGGGTGTTTCTGAAGGAATGAGTCTAGTTCCGTTAGCACCGTTAAGCGCAAGGGAGAGTAGATCTGGGTTGCCAGATAGGGGGGGAAAAACCCCATCGTTTTAAAACTTTTCATATTTTGACCAAAACTATCATGTATGTTTTTGTATTGAACGTTTTTCGAATTTATCATATGTGCGGAGTGAAGGCGAACTCTTTTCAGTTGTGGTGATGGTGGTGTGGTGAGGTGGGGTTGGGGGGTGTGTCGGTGCATGCACTTCTCAGTCAGCCCGGTTGGTTGACAGTACAAACTTCTTCCACACGGCGCACCTAGTGGGCACATGGACTTTCTAATGATATTTGAGTGTCTACTTAATTTAACACTTTTTTCTGCTCACGGAAAAATCACAACCGTTATATATTTGGGCTTTGAAAGTATTAATAGTGCTGCATAACATACAGACCCCAAATAATTATGAATAAGATAACTATCTGGCAACATTCATCATGCGCATGCGGGTTCACGTTGAATTACAGTACAGTACTGTACTGTATTTATTAAAGCTCCTGTGATTATCTCTTCGTTATCAGTTTAAAAAAAAAAAAAATTAGCAACATCAAAAACTGCCAATAAATGAGAAATATGCTCCCCCCCCATGGCTTCTGTAATATGGCGGTTACGTGAGCGACAATTCCCGCCTTAAAAACAAGTTTATTTCAGTTTTCTGACAAGCACCTGTCAAGTAAGTCTACAAATTTATTTCCTTGTTTATTTATTTTTTTATCTTTTTAACTTCTTTTATAAATTAAGTTGGTGTTGTGCCCTAACCACACTGTCTGTCTGCTCTTCTTAAGAATGCTAACTTGTTGCTAACAGCTGCTAGCTGTTAACATCGCTAACTATAGCTAACACCTATTAGCTGTGGCTAACATGTCGCTAACTTAGCCACATGTTAGCCACTAAAATGCTAATCAAGTATCAAGTGAAGATTACGTTAATCTCAGATTTAAAGCAGTTTATAACATATTCTGGTACACTGATAAATACAGCCAGTATAATTAAGTCTAGCAGGTGGAAAAAAGAAACATTTAGCTTTGTAGTGCTAATTTAATTTTTGGGTATTTGTGGTTATTTTATCCAGGTGAGAGTAATCTGCTTTCAGCGAACAAGATACACTATAGCATCTGAGAAAATAATAAAAGGGTAAGTGATATTTTAAAATAATTACACCTTTGATTTTACTGTTGCCTTTATCCATTGTAATTATTTATTCTAATTACATAATCCATCCATTATTTTTACCCACTTCTTCTTTTTCGGGTTGTGGGGGACACTGGTGTCCATATCTAACAATCACTGTGCGAGAGGCGGAAGACACCCTGGACAGGTCTCAAGTCCATCACAGAGACAAACGAGACAAACAAACATTCACTCACTGACTCTAGGGACCATTTAGAGTTACCAATCAGCCTAACATGCATGTTTTTGGCCTGTGGGAAGAAACCGGAGTACCCGGAGAAAACCCACGCATGGAGAGAACATGCAGACCACACCCAGAAGGGTCCTGGGCTGGGATTTGAACTGGCGACCTTCTCACCGAGAGGCAACAGCTCTACCAACTGAGCCACTATGATGTTCATTTGTTGATCACAATGTATTTTGATTTAACTTAAAACTTACTACAACCCAGAAACACTACCAGTAAACTTCCATTTTTAGTGGTTTAGTTTTCATTCTACCTTTATTTAGAGAGGTTAATCCTATTGAGCCTCGTGGACTCATTTACAAGAGACCTAATCGTTTGAACTTGTCAAGTTTTATTTCAATGTTTTTCTTTGCCTTGCTTACAGTAATCACACCACCCCTCAAATCGTTTGGGATTTCCACAATTTATTAACAAGTTTAATTGTATATAGTAATTTTATTTTTGTCAATGACTGCTCAATGTTTCAATGAATTAAAGAATAAAAAAAAGTTGGTTAAATTGGAACATTTTTTAACTGTTTTGAAATATAATAAACACTAAGATATTCTGCTGTGTGACATAAGCAGGCAAAAACAATTTTAAAGTCTTTTTTTAAAGTATGAATGATGCAGTGAGCAAATGTCTAAAGTCTAGATTTACTGTTGTTACTCGTATATTATGCGTACTCATATCACTCCTGCGTGATGCTAAAACCTTAATGGCAGCTGCTCACTTGAAACGGACAAAGCAAAGCGTTGAGACCATCCATCCATTATCTTTACCTGCTTCTTCCTTTTTTGGGTTGCTGGGGACACTGGTGCCTCTGTACAGCTTTCAGATTTTATCAACAAATGAGATTAATCTCGTAATTTATTTATTATGCAATTGCCTATATTTCATTGAGTTTAAGTTTAAACGTGATTTACAGTTGCACGAGAGCCATTTTATTTGTTTTTTCCTCATATCTGTTTTTTACGTTTTCTGCTTTAAAGAGGAAATTGTAGGAGCTAGCCTCACCACTAAATTCCTTATCCAAATCCAGCTTTTAAGACTTTTTGTTTTTACTTTTGGCTGTAAAGGTATCAGGCAGCACAGTGGCGCAGTTGTAGAGCTGCTGCCTCTCAGAGAGCAGGTTACCGTGGTTTGAATCCCGGTCTGGAGGCCTTTCTGGGTGGAGTTTGCATCTTCTGTTCATGCATGCGTGGGTTTTCTCCAGTTACTCCGGTTTCCTCCCACAGACCAAAAACATACATGTTGGGCTGACTGGTGACTAAATTGGCTCTAGGTGTGAGTGAGAGAGTGAATGGTTGTTTGTCTCTGTGTGTCCCTGTGGTGGACTGGAGACCTGTCCAGGTGTACCCCACCTCTCGCACAGTGACTGCTGGCCATGGGCACCAGTGACCCAGTGGATGGATGGATGGATGGATGTAAAGGTATCTGTAGAATTTCATTCCTTTTCAACTAAAATCAGGTTTGTGTTGCTGGTGTTTTTCATTTTTGTGCTATGCTGGTAAGTTACAGTCTATAGTTTTTACGTTTCATTTCTTCTTAATCACTCTCTTCTTCCATGTCTTAGCCAGATCATGTGTCATATCATGTAAACACATTTCTTTTTAAACGTCACACTGTTCGGTTATTTTTTTTCTCCTCATTTCTTCCAAACACTTAAAGTCTTTCCCACATGTGACAGAACAGCTCTGGGAAATAATCTGAATTCCTTTGCTGATAGTATAATCTACCCATCTCACCATGACAATACACCTACTGTTCAGTCTAAAGGCTCTCACACATGCAGTCACCTCAGTCCGAACTGCATCTTTGGCCTCCCTGAATCAAATGACACTGCAGTAAGCTGACTCTGCGGGTGTCTATTTAGGTAAAAAAAAAAAAAAACAGCTTGGCATTTGGCTGTTTTCTGCTTTGTGTGTATTGGCTGTAGCTCGTACCTCTTTACTCTGGTTCCTGGTCATGTCACGGCTGTATTTTTGTCCATTTAATCACAGCAGGACGGGGCAGGTGCTCTTTTGTTTTCTGCTTCAGAAGCCTTGACTTTTTTTTGGAGCCATATTTTGGTCATATTCTGTGATAAATTGACATCCTTATGTGTTTATAATTACTTAAAATGGGATAAATCCGCCCATGAAGTAGTCTGACTATTTTAGAGTTGCTGGCAACAGTCTTCACATTTCTGAGAACATTTCGTTCCCTTCAGGGTTTTGCTTCGTTTTCTGGATAGCTGGCCAAATGTGCATCTCAGTTGGATGTTTCAGATCTATAGTTTGATGTCCAACATGTCACAGATGTGGGAAATAATCATCCGGGTTTTGAAACTTAACAGAACAAAAGAAGTCAAAGATATACTGTAGTGTGTTTCACATTAAGGTATCTGGTTCTCGCCAAAGTTTTCCTCTTTGCAACATTTTTCATTTTGCACAATTGAATAAAACGAAAAGTCTTGAGAAATCAATCGGTAAAACAAAACTTTGGGAGTGAATGGACAAACTTGGACCAGAACGTTCTGTAGCCAAATCTGTTTTGGAAGTGATGAAAGCGTGCCTCAGTGCAGATTCTTTCTTTAAATTTATTCTGCGTAATGTTGCCCCCGACACAGTTTGTGTTGGTGGTAACATCGCCCTTTTCCAGCACCTGTAATCTCTTGAGACTGTCGCTGACATGCCAGTGAGATTAAGTTTATAGGGGGGAGGGTGAAACAGTGAGGACTTAGGTGTAATGATGTAATAAAAGTAGCAAAGGGAAAAAGCTTAGCAATAAAGCGAAGACGACAAGTAGGGACAATGAATGAAAAGAGGGAAAGTGGAGGGAGGGTGCAGCGATGGCCTTCAGAGGTGGAGTTCACGTGGGGTGGTGGTTTCTCTGTGTGCAGGCTGAGAGGGAAATGGGAGAGGATGTCTTCTTCCTGTGACCAAGAATGCCCGGGCTTGGAGGTTTCTCCTCCTCCTGTGTGTGGTTTCTAACTTTTATGTTGCACATTAATTTACCAAACCCATCTTTTGGTTTGAGCCGTTGTGGATCTGATGCGTTATTGTTTCTGCACAGAGGTTAAAATAAAACAATCTGTTCCAGGGGCGTCTGCTCTCCTTGATGACTGGACTACACGTCCCAACATGCACCCCACACAATAGGAGGCGGGCACCATAAATCCTGCCAGCCAATGGTTTTGTGTCGGACGTGTGGTTGGTGAGTTGCACGGCAGCTGTTGTCAATGGCAACAGCAGAGAAGCACAAGCTGGACAGCTGGTAGTGGGTCCGCTCGGTCCTCTGTCAGGAGATCACATGGTCTGCTGGCAGCCAATCTCAACCCAACGCCCTCCTCTCTGCCTGGCTCCTTCTTTCTCATTTGCTCGTCCTGGCTCCCTTCGGCCGCAGCAGGAGGGGGGAGGGGAGATGACGGAGAGGAGGGAAGAGTCTAGCTTACTGAGGGAACGGGTGAAAGAGCTTGAGGACGAAAACAGAGAGCGGGAGTGTCTTCCCTCTCAGCCTGGTTATCAGGACGGTAGGTGAGGTTTCTCCTTCAGCTGCCACCTGGACCAACCGGAGAGGAAGACTTGGAGGAGAGCAAGAAGTGCATGTTGCATTGGACGTGTCAGGCTGTCACCCTCACAAACACAAGGAGAGGCAGAAGCATGCCTCAGTGGAGGGGTGCAGCCGCGGCTGCTCACTGCCAGGCTGCTTCGCCTCAGTGAGGGCAGCGCCGCTGGATCTCCGTCAGGAATACCAAACAAGGACACAAACATAAAGACGAGAGACAGACGGCAATCTCGTGCCATGACCGGGACCAGGAGGAGGGGGGAGGCCCGCTGAAACCATGGACCAGGTGAGGAAGGTTGGGGAGGGAACTGGAGAGGTAAAGGGGGACACCACCTTTTCTGTGCTTTACAAAGCCACACCTCGTTGATGGTAAACGTCCAGAGCTGCAGCAGCTCCATTCATAACATCCATCATCCCTTTTCTATTCCCTCCAGGCTAAAGCAAACAGCACAGCATCATCCTGCAGGTTTTACACTACAGGAAGGAGTAGAGTAGAAAAGGTGATGCTACTGGGAAGCACCAAGCATCTGAAGGGGTGACAGCTCAGAACATCACCAGTTTATTTATGTCTGTTACCTGCTGTTAGATCAGCACTTTGAAAGATGCTAGAAAAGCATAAATCTGGGGTGTGGCTCTCATGAAGCAGCTGTCACCCTCACCCTCAGGAGATGGGAGATGCTGTGCAACAGTTCCGTTCATTCACAAACTGTTTACTGAGCGTGACGTCTCGTTATCACGTCTTTTGCAGAGTTTTGTCTCTTTACTTAAAGAAGTGCAGCAGTGAGGGACGATGTCACTTGAACTTCATATCCCACTCTCTAAACAGTGTTTTGTAGTTAATTTAAAACCACGTTTTCTGTTTGTCAAAGCCCTGCGTGCAGGTTGACTTTGACTAAATCCAGTCTGGAGACAAACGCCTGCTTGGGGTGTAAATATAAATGTCTTAGAGGACAAGTGAGTCTCCTCGGCGTGCGTCCTGCTCATCGATTACCTCATCCCCCCCTCGCTCACCCTCCCTCTTGTCTGCTCTGTTGCTGTGTGTCCGCTCAGCTCGTGAGGTGGAAGTGGTGTGAGCATCAGGTTTGAGATGAACAGAACGAGGGGGGTTTATGGGTGACCCAGCCCAGCCCGGCACTTCATCAGGATGAATTATGGATGTGGTCCACTTTAGGGGACATCACCTTTTATTTGTCTGCCTGATCAGGTCTGAGTAAGACCGTCACTACAGAAATTACGTCATCATCCCCCCCAACCCACCCCGTACTCAGAAAGACTAGTTTACTTTTCGTTTCACATTATTTCACTTTTAAATTCACTTAAACTTGTGGCTCTGTGAGTTTAAATATACTGAATAGGTTTGTTTTCCAGCCTTGTGCAAAATCTTAACCCACTCCTAATTTATTTATAGTTTGCCTCCCAACAGCTGGACTTTCTTCTAATCTTTTAAAGTGGATGTGATGAGTCTTTTTTTTTTTTAGACTTTCTGAAACCTTTTAACATATTTCTTTGGACTTTGGCTGCTTTTTCACTTATTCCTGTCCAGTTCTTATACACTGAACAAAACTATAAACACAGCACTTGTGTTTTTGTTCTAATTTTTCATGAGATGATCTTAAAAATCCAAGACTTTTTTTTATGTACACAATAGTCCTTTATCTCTCTGGTGCACGTGGTCTGCGGTTGTGAAGCCGGTTGGATGTACTGAGAAATTCTCTGAACATGGACATTCTTGTAGTCAGCGTGCCAACTGCACACTCTCTTAAAACGTTTGACACCTGTGGCATTGTGCTGTGATAAAACTGCACATTTGAGTGGCCTTTTGTTGTGGTCAGCCTGAGGCAAACCTGTGCAATAATCATGCTGTCTAATCAGCATCTTCATATGCCACACCTGTGAGATGGATGGATTATCTCGGCAAAGGAGAAATGTTCACCAACACAGATATACACAAATTTGAGAACAATATTTGCGAGAAAAAGACCTTTTGTGTACATAAAGTATTAGATCTTTGAGTTCAGCTCATAAAAAATTGGAGCAAAACAAAAATGCTGTATTTATATTTTTGTTCTGTATACAGTATATGCCGTTAATAGCCTATTGCACATTGTACTTGAAAACGATATGTGGAGAACAAAAAAAAGTGTCGGGCTAAAAAAACTACCCACAGCAGATAAACTTTGAAAGTTGTGTCTTTTAAGTAACAGAGAACATCCATCTTTCTTCGGCTGATCATCTGTAAGTCAGTGCTTCAGCTCGTAGCTTTTTTCCAAATCATCTTGTTGGTGTTAAAGCGCCATTTCTTTACATCCTTGTTCAGGTTCAGGGTCACACAGAGAACTGGTAGCTAACTCCACCAGTCATTGGATGAGAGGCGGGGGACACCCTGAACTGGTCACCAGTCCATCACAGAGACACATGAATGCAAATGAGACAAGTCACACAAAATGACAGTTTAGGAACACCAACTGATCTAATATTTATGTTTATAGTCTGTGGGAGGAAATCTGAGGACCTGGATAACGTGCAAACTCCACACAGAAGAACCCTTGCTGGGAGTCAAACCTGCAACCATTTTGATATGCGACAATTGTACAAACCGCTTTTCATGCGCAGCCTTAAAACAAAATGTGTTTTGTGACGATAGCTAATCCCTAAATGTTAAATTGGAAATTGTATTTTTGCCAAGTTGTTTGCTATGCAGGGACACATTTCTGGTTCATCCCTTGAGTTCAGGAGCCTTTTCATGACTGATTCATGAGTCAGAGTAACTGATTTACCAAGCAAACAAAAGAAAAACATTTTTTTAGAAAAGGGTCAGGCACTGGAATAGAACTCAAAGTTAAATATGTTTTAATATTGCTCAAGACCACTTTTGAACAAGCACAGTTTGTTACAATCAAGAAAACCTAGGATGTGATCATAAATGTGTCAGTTGAGCCCACACGAAGACAAACCATTTAAAATGCGGGGCTGTGAATTGCTGACACGGCACGGCCTTGGCGCAGTGCGAAGGCTGGGCTGGTGTCATTTTAATGGATGGAGCGTTTTGCTGTGACATGATATGATTATGGCGCTTCCTGTTCGTCACGTGGCTGTGTATTATTGTCATTGGAACAGCGCGGCCGTGAGTCGTTATCTCCTGCTTTGTGTTTCCTGCTTCAGGCCCCATACAACACGAGCCTGAGAAACATCCAGGGATCTGCTGTCAGACGGAGGCCCAAACGTGCACAAATAACTGGGCGAATGTAAACACAGGCGTGCAGTGTTTACTACAGACTCAGAAAGCTTAAAGTTAAGTGTCCTGCAGGATCTGGGTTTCTTCTTCTGTGTCATAGCTGTCGGAAAGAGGACAGTAACATTACAGTCAAACTCAGTGATAGGAGGGCAGTGGACCAGCACAAGGTTTGTTGTCGCACCGAGTTTGTCTGTGATGCATTGTTTTCTCTATCAGTGAAGTGTAACACTCCGTGAAAGTCATTTGCACACGACGTGTCTGGTTTTACGGGTTTATAACAGTTCTCGCAGTAAAACACTTTGCTTGAAATGATTAGTGTCCGTCCGAGCAGGGTCATTAGTGCTTTGTGATCGATAGTCACTAAGGGGGCAAAAGCCATGTTGACTCTGAGGATTGGACATGGAGATGCATGAGCACATCCATTAGACAGCAGCAAAACCCTTTCTCTGCTGTAAAAGCTCGGGGTCCTCAAATCTACAAAAGAGGGATTTTATTAATTTTACTACTTGAAAATTTTTATGGATGAGGTTAAAAGGTGGCCCCACAGCAGAGGAAATCCCTGACATCTTGTGGGTATTGATGGAAGTACATGCAAGTCTGTTGTCTTGTAATAATAATAATAATAATAATTACAGTACTATTTTATTTAAAAAGTGCCTTTCAGAACACCCAAGGACACTTTACAGCAAGAAACATATCAGAAAAGATTGTGTGAAAACCAACACGGTGCAAAGACCAACAGGAATAAATTGAAATATAAAATACATAAAACAAAGTTAAGGACAAGTGAGTCTAAAGAGATGTGCTTTCAGAGCAGTCTTGAACAGAGGAAGTGAGGTGGCCAGAGGTGAGGGGCAGAGCAGGTGAAGGCCCTGCTCCTCATGGTGGAGAGGTGGAGGTGTAGCAGCAAGGAGGATCTGAGAGAGCAAGAGAGGATGGAGATTTGTAGGAGGTCAGATAGGTAAGGAGGGGCGAGGTTGTGGATAGTTTTGAAAGTGAGAAGAAGAATTTTGAAGGCTATGAGCGATTTAACCGGGAGCCAGTGGAGCTGCTGCAGGACAGGAGTGACGTGGTTATAGGAGGAGGTTTGAGTGATGACATGGGCAGCTGAATTCTGGACCATCTGTAGCTTCTGAAGAGATTTGTTAGGGAGGCCATAAAGAAGGGAGTTGCAATAGTCGATCCGTGAAGTCACAAGACTGTGATCAAGAATGGCAGTGGAGCGGGGTGTGAGGGAAGGACAGAGACGGTTAATAGTTCGGAGATGGAAACAGGCAGGCCGAGGAACATTGTTGATGTGTGAGGTGGAGGAGAGAGTGGTGTCGCGAATGATGCTGAGACTCTTGACCTGAGGCGAGGGGGTTAGCAGAGAGTTGTCAAGGGGGACGAGAAGATGTTCAGATTTTGAAATAGAGTTTTTGGTACAGATAAGGATGATTTCTGTTTTGTCGCTGTTTAGTTGAAGGAAATTGTTAGAAAACTAGTAATTGAGTTCATTGAGACAGTCTGTGAGGATACCATACCATACTATGTTATTTATAAAGCATTTTAAACAGCAACAGAGCCAACCAAAGTGCGAGGATGGAGGGTGGGTGAGTGGAGTTTGGTTTGGTTGACAAGTAGAGCTGTGTGTCATCAGCATAACAGTGGAAATGGACACCAAATTTGCAGAAGACGTGACCTAGAGGGAGGAGGTAAATGGTGAAGAGGAGGGTTCCAAGGACAGAGCCTTGGGGCACACCCATGGAGACAGGGGAAGACTGAGAACGGAATGATTAAAGCTGAATGACTTGAGTGCGGTCAGAGAGATAAGATTTGAACCAGTCTAACAGAGCACCTGAGATGCCAATGGAGGTTAGTCTGTTGTGGAGGGTAGAATGACAGATGGTGTCCAAGGCATAACTTGGGTCAAGTACAATGAGGATGGACAGAAGACCAGAGTCAGCAACAAGAAGAAGGTCATTAGTAATTTTTATTAGAGCTGTTTTAATGCTGTGGTGTGGACAAAATCCAGATTGAAACTCTTCATTAAATGTTATCGACAAAGTTCCCTGCAGGCTTTTTTAGGTATAAGTGCTATAGTGTTGTCATCATTGTATGTTCCCATACTATGGCGAAACTGGTAACTGGTAACCTGACTTGAGCAAATCAGATGACTGCTAAATTTTGAATATATTTTACTTATGTTCATCTAAAACACATGACATTTTAAGGTAGATGGTACTTGTTCTTTTTCAGCAAGATCAACAAACACAACATTTTCTTATAATTCAGATTTATTGCTGTTTCACCATAAATCCTGTTGGGTTCGACTGATTTAACAGTGACAATCCAGATGAGCAGTGTTCATTATTCTGAGCACAAGTTTATCTTTCAGTCACAACTTTTTGTGCACAAACTGAGCCCCCTTGTGGGAGCCACATGCAACTATAGCTCTGATTCTCGTTTTCAGGAGGACTGGGGATTATAGCAACAGAAGAGCAGATGGTCATCTTTTTAACTGAAACCTATCAACAACGTGAATATGTTTTCTTATATTGCTGATGACCCTAAAGAAAAACACACCTTTATAAATGTTTCTGCAAAGAAAATGTATAACTCTATAGCATTTTGACTTTGGTCCTCTTTGGAAACAGCAGAAATAAATAGGAGTTTTTGTACAGTCTTCACAGATTAATTAGGCTCATGTGGGTGAAAATCTGTCAAACCACTCCTCTCTCATGGACTCCTGTCCTTCATAAAGAGTTTTAAGGCCATGTCTAGACAAATTTATCTCTGGGCTTTAAGGCCGGAGAAATGCTGGGATTAGGATATGATCTTCCTTGGTGAACAAGATTATTCAGTTTACTTTATACGCTCTTAGAGGTGTGGCTTAAAGCTTGTGTTGTACCACAAATGCTCACTGGTCATAGAGAGGCTAATTTTGATTATTATTATTATTATTATTAAAAGATGCATGAGAAATGCTAATTTCTAAGTAGTTAGATTCTGTTGTTGTTGTTTTGTTTAAATATGTTACTTCTAGTTTCTTAATTAAAAAGCTGTGGTAGTATGACAGTAACATTGCCTTATTTTAGTAATAATCACGTTTTTTGCAATAGCAAATGTTCTGTCCAAGCAGAAGTTTGTGTCAAGAGCTGGTTCAGGTGTTTGGTTTGAAAAGGAAAGATGTCCATGACGTTTTGATTGTATTTTTATGCATTCAAAAAGTCATGGCGACTTCTTGTAACAATTCAGGTGAAGCTTCAGGAGATATTCTGAAATTCCAGCTCAATATCTGTGCAACCACGTCTGTTATAGCCATTTTTGTGTTTTGACGGCCATCGTGAATTAGTTTGACCCCAAATGTGAATGAGTTTTAGATGTACAGCCATCACATCTAAACTTTTTGTTAGTTTTATAGCTTTTGAAGATCTTTTCCTAAGAAACATGTAGCACATAAATAAGACACTGTATTATTTTATATTATTGTTTAGCATGTATCTTAGATCCTTGTATACTGTTTTATTTTTTATTTATATTATTGCTATTTTTTGGTGTAAGTGGGACCGTGGGTACTCAATTTTGTTCCACCTCATGTACCACATGTGATGCGGATGACAATAAAGTCACCTTGAGCCTTGATATAGGGTTGACTTGATGCCAACATTTAATGCCGAAGTTTTAAACTATCACATAATTAAGTATGTGTTGGGCATAATGCTCGGCTACTAGCACCAAATTTTAGCTCAATATCTGTAAAAGTTGTGAGTTGTAGTCATTTTTGTGTTCATCCAGTTGTTCAGGAGAGTTTGTCACAACAGATACAGTTAATAGCAACGTTTTAAAAACAGATCTCATACAAAGTCAGTTCTCAAAGTACAGGGATGGGGATAATGCTCAGTTACTACTACCTTAAACGATATGTACCGGTAACCCATCTTTGACTTCAAAAGGTCATGATGTGAGCAGCACGATGGATTAGTGGGTTAGCACTGTTGCCTCACAGCAAAAAGGTTTTGGGTTCAATCCCCGGTTCTGCGTGGAGTTTGCATGTTCTCCATTGCGTGAGTTTTCTCCCAGTCCCAAAACATGCATGTTAGGCTGCCTTCAGGCTCAGGCCCCCTGGATAACGAGAGCTGTGATCTCAATGGGATTTGCCTGGTTAAATAAAAGTTAATAAATAACTAAATGAGTTGTAGATACAATGATTAAGTTCTTATTGTTTTACTAAAATGCATTTATTTATTTGTGAGATAGTTTTCTACAAGACAGTCACGCACACATACTTGAGAAAAATCATTACAACCTCTCACCTTCAGCACTGTGATGTTCTCTCATATGATGAGAGAAGGAAGTTCTCAAGTTCTCTAATGTTCTTTGTTTAATTAGGAAACAAGAAATTTATTACAGTCGTTCTGATTTTATCTGAGTCATTCAGGACTTTTCCATTGAGCATCCGAGAAGTCTGATGTAAACAGTTTCACCAATATCGGACAAATCGTTTCCCCGAAGACGCACCTCATCCATAGAGCTGGTTTCCATTGTTTCCCTGTGACAGGAAGTGGAGCTGTGAAAGGTAAAAAAGGTGCGCTGTGCAGTGGCGGGCAGCAGGAAGGAAACCCGCTGAGCTGCTACTGGAACCATGAGGCTCTGCTTATTTTCCACCCGGTCTCGTTAAGGGAAAAGAAAAGGTGCAGCTAGGGAACCGTCTGCTGGGGGGTGGGGGTGGGGGGTTCCACTGAGAAACAACAGTAACATTTGATATTTATAGCAACAGTGGGAATCCCTGGATGTGATTCACTGGTTACTGTATGTTTTGCTTGTCTGGAGTTTTAGGAGTATTTCCTTTGGACACTATGGAGACTTGGTGCCCGATTCTGGGTAAGCCTTGTCACCTTAGGACCCATTCTTTCTTTTCTTTGTTCTTTTATCTCAAACACACCCTAGTGACTGCTTTAATCAGGCCAGAAAGAAAACCACATGTTTGAGGTTAAGGAGTGCATATTTGCTTATGAGGACCATCCATTCATTATCTGCCGCTTGTTCTAGATTCGGGTCTCAGGGGTGACAGCTTGAGCAGGAAGGCCCAGACATCTCTTTCCACAGCTACTCCTCCTAGCTCTTCTTGGAGGACTCCAAGGCATCCCCAGGTCAGCCAAGAGGTATATGTATGTTCTCCAACGTATCCTACGTCTTTCCGGGGTCTCCTCCCAGATGGACATGCCTGGAAAACCTCTCTAGGGAGCCATCCAGAGGGCGTTCTTACCCTGAGCCACCTCAACTGGTTCCTCTCAATATGGAGACATAGCAGCTGTACTCAGTCTCTCCCAGATAACTGAACTTCTCACCTTACTTCTAAGCATACCCCAGCTACTTCATGGAGAAAACTCATTTTGGCTACTTGTATCCACCATCTTGTTGTTTTGATCACTACCCAGAGGTCAGGACCAGAGAGCTTCACCTTCCAGCTCAGATTCCTCCTTACCAGAACAGACCTGCACAGAGTTTGCAACACTGTGGAAGCAGCACCGATTCATCTGTCGATCTCACACTTCATTCCTCACTCCCTCGTGAACAAACCCCAAACACCTCCCTTCTAGGTATCACCTCACTCCCAACCTGGTGAGAGCAGTGGCCTCAGATTTAGAGGTGCTGATCCTCATCCCAGCTGCTTCACACTCGGCTGCAAACTGCACCAGTGAGAGCTGGAGATCATGGCACGATGACGCCAATACAACCGCATCGTCCCCAAATAGAGACGACCTCCTGAGGTCACCAAACCAGACCACGCCCCCCTCTGCACAGTGGAATTCTGTCCATAAGAGTTATGAACAAAACAGGTGAGCCCAACATCATTTTATACAAAAATATAGGACAAAATGCTTTAGAATAAAAATAAATACTTTGAATGCAGTAAAAATTGGAAGTCTTTAGCTTGCATCTGTATTTTGTGCTAAAATAATCATCATCTTCAGTCTGGTGTTCTTTCCAACAGCTCTAATGTGTCTGTATTGAAGATTTGCTGTTTGCACGCTTGTTGTAAGGAAATAATGAGGTGGCTGCATGCAGGGTGTGGGGGGGGGGGGGGCCC
>JARVGV010000412.1:29502213-29512970 GCA_031762435.1 Hypsolebias longignatus | reverse complement strand
CTCTAACTGTTCAATCGTCTTGGGCCTTCTTTGTCGCACCTTCCTCTTTATGATGCACCAAATGTTCTCTATAGGTGTCCAGTTTGTAAATGAAGTTATGTAGTGTTGGGTTATTATTGCACCTGATTCAGTGGTTTTGTTTTGTCATCAGTCTGACTGTGGCAGAGAAAAGAAACTGTTAAAAAAAAACTTCATGATACTGTCCGTTCCACTGTGACTCAGGTTGTATGAAAATTTTGTGTCTGATAAGAGAGTTAGCTGGTTGGAGTGAGTCCTTGATGTTTCTTATTCGACAGCACTGTTCATACATCGAGTCCATGGAAGGAAGTTTTGTCCCTGTGGTCCTCTCCACAGTCTTTATGATTCGTTGCAGTGCCTTCCTTTCTGCTTGTGTGGTGTTCCCATACCAGAAAGTGATGCCTGCGGTTAGGATACTCTATCAGTCCTCTATAAGCCTGAGTAAGAGGGCACTGGTTCAAATCCGCTTTCCTGAGCAGCCTAGTCTGCTCACACAGACTCATGTTCGTGCTGCTGTTGTTCGGTGTATTGTTTTTCCACTACTAGTGCTTGGTGTATTCTTAGTTTAGTGTGTTTCTTGGTTCATATCTTTGATCTTATTACTGTTTTTCTTTACAATTTATACATTTGTTGAATGTAACTGGGATTCTGTGTACACCATTTGGTCCCACCACGTGTACCACTTGTGGTGCGTGCGATTGATGATGAAGAACCTGGACTTGACTTGACTAATGAAGTAAAGCCCTTGGTGGGCTTTTTTTATTGTGACCAGCTCAGGTTCGATGTAACCTGCAGTCCCAAGAATCTATATGGCTGTCAGCCCTCCCTACCTCAGGCCCTTTAATGATAAGAGGCTGAAACAGGGGAAGGTTCTTCACAAAGTCCAATATGGGTCCTGAAAGTTCCTCGTCGAGTCAGTGTAGCATGCTAGCTCGGTATGCAATTCCAGCAAGGTCTTTCAATGGGTTGAAAAGTCTGAAATGACTACTGTATTCTGACAATTGGCGTATCAGAGGATTGAGCATGAGTTGGACATCGCTACAAGAATTGAGTAAATTTACCACGAGATATCGGAGACGATGGCACAACGTGGCTACACCCGGACCTTCAAGCTGTGCTAGGATAAGACAACACATTGATTACAGTTACGATGCCCGCCCACTTTTGAATGACAATCCCACCCGCCAAGCAGGGAAGTGAGTCACGGTAGTAACTCACCTACACCTGAGCAGAACCAGTACAACGAGAACCCACTCGAGTCGTTCTTATCGATGACAAAGTGGTTCAAGTGTCACAGAACAGAGGCCTCGAAATGAAACGCATTCAGGTTTTTGAAACAACAGAAAGATTTTTCTTAGATTATTAGGGATACTAGCTCTACAAAAGGTTGTCTCCATGTAGTTTTGTGTGTTAGAAACTTCATTGAACACAAACTAATACTGTAGTAAAACTGCCAACTAAACATAAGTCACGTGTTCCGTTCTTTGAAACTGAGCACAAAGCAGATGTTTTTTGAGTTTCTTCACTCAGTATAAGCCATTTTAATTGTTTTACTTCATCTTCAAAAATTAACTTTATGAACTATAATGTTTTTTTAGGCTAGTTGCTGCTGTGCAGTAAGCAACAGGCTCTCTTTTTGTTTGCAAACTCATTGCTGATGCAAACGCAGTAATTCTGTATACACTGAGATCAGGTCTCACTTTTATTTTTTTAACTGCGTCTTCCCTGTTTCTACTTTCTACTTGTTTTATGTCACCAGTTAATTTGATGGAAAATTTAGCTTTTTTGTGTGTTGCCAGACGTTTAACTGACTTTAAGCAACTATTTCTGCTCCGATCATCTCCCTGTTACCTTCTTTGGTCGTCCGCCTCAGGATGTTGCTTTAATTTGTGCACTTTTGCCTGAACATTGTGTCTGAGTGCCCTGCAGCCGCTTCTCTTTGTTCTATATCTGTCATCCTGAAAGCACCGGGTATTTATATGAGCCGTAAAAGGTTTGTTTCAGTGTGATTCCTACACCCCCTTTCTCTTCACGCCCTCCGTTTACAAAAATAAAACCCAAAAGTACAGTACGCTTCTGTTACCTCTGCTCTAAGCAGTGCCAGCGTGTCTCTGATCTGAATAACAGAGTGAAACCATATGTGAGTGTGGGCCTCTCGTGTCGCAGCCCTTCAGCTGTCCTCCCATTGGGCAGGAGGAACAAGGAGACCCAGCTTCCCTCAAGGACACAAGCGTGACCTTTTATTTCAGGGTGAAGCCAGTCGTGTAACCGCAGAGGTCCGTTTCTATCTGCAGGGTGAACAAACGCTGTGTCTGAGCTGAGTCGCTAACTCGGAGTGACAGAGGCTAAAGACACAGAGGCAGCGTCAGCTCAGCATATGGGGCCTGTCATTTCAGTAAACACACCGAGGGGGTGGGGGGTGCACAGCTGGGATCAGCTGGAAAACTTTGAGGACACCAGCGTCCCTGCCCCCTGAGACGTCTCTTCAGCTGGGTCTGCGGTGTGTCAGCAGATAAAATCCCCCTGTGTTCAAAACATGCCCGAAGATCAGCTTTTTCCTTTGGGTGACATATTTAACCAGACTGGAAACAATTTAACTGTTACAGTAAAGAGGACGGGGTTTATGATCCTGAAGCTAAAGTTGTCTGTGTAGCACGTCAGAAATGCACCTGAAGTAGGAAAAAACAAACTCAAACCCAAAAGTAAACTAGAAATATTGCATTTCCTGCAAAAATGCAGTGTGAATGCTTATTGCAGAAGAACTTACTGAAAAACAGCTGAAATGAAATAACAAGCCTAAACCAGTAGAACTCAGAAAGAACAGTTATTTGCTGGATTAGGTTTAAATAAGCAGGAATAATCACAAAAAGTGGAAATTATCTGAAAAAAAAAAAAAAGCTGAAGTTCGCAAAAGAACAGCTGAAAAGTGGCTAAAAAGGCAGAAAGAAGTTGAAGTTACAAGAATGACTTGAATTGAGCATATTTTTTGCTGAATTAGGCTTTCAAAAGTTGAAATGAGTGCAAAAAATGTGGAATTAGCTGAAAAAGCTTAAATTTGCGTAAAACAGCTGAATAGTAGAAAAGCTGAAAAGAGCTGAAAGGAGCATAACAAGCTGAGATTATCAGAAAGAAGTTAGAAGAAGCAGAAAAATGTGTCGTTAGCAGAAAGGATGTCAAAGGACCACAAAAAACAGGAAAATAAAAACAGCTGAAAGTAGCTGAAAAAAGTTTAAATTTGCACAAGGAAGCTGAAAGAAGCTGAAGCAGAACAAAATCTGAAAGGAGCAGTAAAAGTTTGTAAACAGAGCTAAATATTTGAAGGATGTAAAATAAGCTCAATTCATTTTCTGAGGAAAAAAAAAGTCAGAAAAGGCTAAATATTTAAAAAAGCTAAAGTTGCACCAATAACAAAAGTCACAGCAGGATTGTCCTGAAAGAGCCGAATGTTTTGATTCATGATTTGTTGAAATATCTGAAAACTGGAGGTTGAGAATTGTGCAGAGAAATGTACAGAAGAAAAATGGCTGACAATAGTGTGAATGCTTCTTAAATATTCACACTGTTATCAGAAAACTACATTAAGAACTACAAAAAGTTTAGTAAACTACATAATGGAGGAAACAGCGAAATGCTAAAGAAAAGGAAACAACAAAATATTCTATAATATGTTTGTTGTGTGTTTTTGTCTTTGCTCGTTGCTGCAAGGTGACAGTGGTCGATAATAATTTTAGCCTTATTTTTGTGTCTGTTTCCAAAAATATGAACCACCACCAGACCACTTTTCACTAGATGTGCATCTACAACTGATTAACATTTGGAGTCAGCCAGATTCTAGATGGCTGGCACAACCAGCTGACCTTTGCAAACTTTGAGAAATGGTCCGTTTTACACAAACTTTTGCACAAATGTGGCACAGTTGTAGCTGAGAGTCATAAAATAAACTGAACGTGACATTTCACAACGCATAAAATTGCACAAAACAAGAACGCCTTCATTTTTCAGCGTAATATAAAACTCTGGCCTGAAAGGCGACAGATAATTTTTGTTGTGTTTTTGTCATTAAATGTTTTGTTTTTGATCTGTTGTGTTTCTGTTGATCTTAAAAACAATAAACCCTGACGTGATCTATGAGATTTCACCCCTGGAGCCCAGAGGTTGGAGCACCTTTGATTAAATTCAAGTGCTCCTCTGCGCTCCAGCAGCTCCTTAAATGGTCACTCTTCGCTCAGACTTCACGTTAAGGATTGCTGGACTGAGCGGACCCGGGCCAGCGGAGTGAAGGAGGACTTCCTCGGTGTGAGGCGAGCGGTGGTGCGTGGCAGGAATGTAAAAACCAGATGACCTCAAATGGAAACTCCAGGTCTGATGGAGGCAGCAACCAGGCCGTCCCGTTCGCTCTAACAAACAGATTCAGTCCATCTTTTTTGGTTGTTGTTTTTAAACTGCTGGCTTCTCCTCGTTCCTCAGTCTGGCTTGGCATCGCCTCCGCCGCGCCCTAGATGCTGCTGCTGCCTGGCTTTGGGTCTGAGATGCAAGCCGGGGTCCGGTTCAGCCTAAATAAAGAGCCGTGACATCAGCTCAGGGTCTGGAGGTTATAATTTTCATGCTAATTACACAGAAGCAAAAATGAGCTAAATATAAACACATGGGTCTGTGCAGGGGGAGGGAGGAGGGGGGGGCTGTTCTCCTCGGGCGAAGGAGGCGGAGGGAATCGCTGCGGTTTTCTGCTGCCGAGGCCTGATCCTGAAGGAAAAGTCAGCCAAGTAAAAGACGAGGGGCGGGGGCCCTTTTTGCAGCGGCGCTCAGACGTGACGCTTTGATTGCTCCCAGAGGTTGTGGCAAGAAGGAGGGGGCACCGAGAGAGGAGGTGAACTCCTTATCGGATGTCGTCATCAGTCCTGACGTCGTTCCGGCGATTTGGGCTCATCAGATGCATCTGCTGAACAGAACGTCCAGCTGAGAAGTCGCCCTGAAACACTGTCCCGCAGCCTCGCGAGGGCCCCGAGGCTCACCTGGAAAGCATTTCGCTCCAGACTTGTTTTGATTCGTGCATTCTTGGCACACAGCTGCAGCTCTACAGCCTTTTTAAAAAATCATTTTGAATTTTCTGTTTGCTGAAACCCCAGATTACAGCTGTGACAGTCGGCCTTTCTTAAAGGCGCCAGGTGGTTTGAAGCAGATGATTTTAATCCTGAATCTTTAGGGAGAATCACCTGAGAGCTTGTTTTGAACCTGTAATGAGCATAACTGGCTCCATCATGTACTGGGTGAGCTGGAGGGGGGAAGCTTGATCATCTGGAAACATGTTGCTATTTTAAGCAGCCTGTGATCAAAAAGATCACCTAAAAAGGCATTTTGCTCTCTGTTGGTGCTGTTGTCTTTTTTGAAGACTTGCTGCTATTTTGCATTTTGTTGTAGCTGCACCGTTGCAATTTTTCAGATATTTGAAAAAAAAAAAAAAAATCGACTCAAAACAAAACTGTCAACGTGCAAAAAGAGACGCTTTGTATTTCTTTTCGCTCTAAATGTTTTAGTGCAGACCCGAACGTGAAGAATGTGCTCGGCTGGAGGAGCCACGCCCTGCTAATTAGGTTAAAGCCAAGCACCATCTCTCCACTTAGTGGGACGGCGAGCGCGATGCGTGTAGCTGTGGCTTGTTTGAAGACGTAAAAACCTTCAATATTCATGTCTGAACACAAACGTTTTTAATTTAATGGTGGTTCTTGTTTTGATTGGACAGATTGTTGAAGCATTTCTGAATGTGTTGCCATAAAGTCGCTCGTGTCTGTTTGAAGCTGAGATAAAGTGAAGGTGTATCAAAGTGATGACAGCCTGTAAGTAAATCTGTGCCTCCATGTTTTAGTCTTTAGTGAGATCTGTGTTGGCGCTGAATCAGCATTCCTGCAATTGTTGTCGTTTATTATTTTTCCTTTAGTTATTAATCACTTCAGCTTTGTGCTGTTTTAGCTGTTTGTATGTCAAAACGTTCAGCTCATTCAGTTGATGGTACTATGATTTGATTTTTGTTACTTTTGTACTTTTTCCATTTATTTAACTTTATTTACTAATATTTTCCCCATATAAATAAATACACAATATTTTCAGAAACAATGTTCTCTTAAATCTGCTTCAGCATACTGGCTCTGTTTTTGTTCTTAAGTTGCTTTTACTGTTTGTGATGCAGTTTTTTTTTTTTTCATTTTCAATTATAGCATTTTTCCTTTTACTACTTTTAGCTTTTTGTTACTGTTCCATTACTTTTAGCTTTTAACCAAACTTGGGCTGTTTTTAGCTTTTGGATAGTACAGTATTTTGATATTTTGCTTTTGAAGCCAACATTTTCATACTTTTTGCCAGCCTTTTGCTACTTTATAGCCTTTGCTCCTTTAGTTTTTTTGCCAATGTTTTGCTCCTTTAGCTTTTTGCCAGCCTTTTCCTACAAGCTTTTGCCAGCCTTTTGCTACTTTAGCTTTTAGCCAGCCCTTTGCTACTTTAGCTGTTTGCCTGCCTTTTGCTTCTTTAGCTTTTTGCTAAAATTTTGCTCCTTTAAATTTTTTGACAGCCTTTAGCTACTGGTACTTAAGCTTTTGCCAATCTTTTGCCACTTTAGCTTTTATCCAGCCTTTTGCTACTTTAGCTTTTATCCAGCCTTTTGCTACTTAAGGTTTTGCCCCTTTAGCTTTTTGCCAGTGTTTTGCTCCTTTAGCTTTTTGACAGCCTTTTGCTACTTTAGCCTTTTGCTCATTTAGCTTTTTGCCAGCCTTATGCTCCTTTTAGCTATCTTTTTCTACTATTAACTTTCGGATAGCATTTTGATATTTTAAGTTTGAAGCTAACATTTTGCTACTTTTAGCATTTAGCTAACTTTTTAATGCTTTAGGTTTTAGCTATTACAATAGCTTCTTTAGCTAAAACTTATTCAGGTATTTAGTTCTAAATTTGCTCCTCTTGTGTTCTACATTGTCCTTTGTGGCATTTTCATTTGTTTTTGTCACTCTTGTGGCCGTTTTCTGTCTGGCATTTTGATGAGTTGTTGTTGTTGTTGTTGTCTTTGTTGTTGTCATTGTTGTTGTCGTGGCTGTTCACACCAAATCATAAATCCTGTCTCAAACATTTGACTGCTTTATAACTCAGAAGCTCTCTTTATGACATTGTCGGTTGATTTACACAAAGAACCAGAGGTCTCACCTTTGACGAGCTGGATTCAGAATTTGGAGTTCATAAATAAGTTAAACTATTGTAATTTTATAAAAAATAAAAAGGTCTGAGTGGGAAACAAATTGTATTTATATAAATCATTTTGCTACTATTAGCTGAAACTCAAACTGTATATTTTGTTAATCATAAAGAATGAACTAATTTTAAACTTTTCTTTGTAAAATAAATTTGACAAACTTGGATTGAGTCATTTGGTTGTCATTAGTACTATTGTACAATAAGATTTCCTTTATATAGACGTTTAAATACATCTTAATTTAAAGTACTTTTAATACATGCTGGTTCAGTTGCTGCTTAACCTTTATTTTATTCTGCTGAATAGTTTACTGCTTATTTGTTTGACATGCATATTTAAAGGTGGCTGACAAATGTTAGATTATAGAAATTAAGCTAATAGGACAAAATATCAAGTGAATATATTTTTATCTAAAGCACTGCAATTTCTTGTTAATGGATTCAGCAGTTTATAGCTTGATTAATGACTGAATTATTATATATATTTTAATCTATTAGAAGCAGTCTTATTGTTATGCTGTACACTAATAATAAGACTTGTGTGCCCCGCCTCTTGCACGGTGACTGCTGGATATGGACATCACTGGTAAAGATAATGGATAGATAGTTTCTGCTCAGTTATATAAAGGCAATGAACATCATCTAAAAAAGCTAAATCTGGTCCAGAGGACCGGACTTAGCTTTTTTAGATTTTTCTACCTGGATTATTGAGCATGGATCAGGGTGCAATGAACATCAGTTTTTAAGTTGACATGAGTGACAGGGTTATTGTTTATCGTTAGCTAATTTTGTGACAAATAAGAACAAGTTTTACACAGTTAGCTCCACTACAGAGTTTGTTTTATAGATAAGAAGAATCTGGTTTGAGAAACTTGTTTTTAGAGCTTCTGGTTGCACGTTCGATTCCTGCGACGAGCACCAGGTCAGGTGGACTGTGCAGGAGAGAGCCGTGTGACGTTCTGTGGTCAGTCGGTCCGGGGAGGGGGAGGGAAAGATTGGGGACCACCCAGCCTCCCTCAGCTGGTGGGACATCAGACCCTCAGACCTTTCTTCTCCACCTGCTTTGACCCTCCAGAGGCCGTTTGCAGCTCAGAGCCCCACAACAGGTGTGACCTCCCTGATCTCCATCTGCTGTTTCCTGCCCTGATTTTATCCATTACAGCTGACTTAACAACCAGAGGTCACAGGTCAATGCTTGTAGGTCGCCATCTTCCACCTTCTCACCTTTCACTTTTGTCTTTACTGACTCCAATTAGCTGGTTTTATGTTAAAAAGTTGCGACTCCTCACCTTTTCCTCAGTTCACCCGTTTTGTTCAGACTTTGGTCAGTGTCTGCCCTCTGGTGTCTGCAGCTTGTTACTGCAGGTGAATTTACTGAAGATTAAAGTTAAATTAACTCCTATCTGAACATCTGCACCCCCTTTTTTACAATGAAAAGCTCCATTTTGTAGAATCTGCTCTCAGATTACTCAAATTAGCCGTCTAGAATTAAAACAACCTCTTCATCACAGTTCAAAAGTAAATTCTTGACGCTAAATGTATTTTTTTAATGCGATGTTTAGCCCTGAAGCTTTTAGCCAAACTTTATTAAACACTAATTTTTAAACATGTTTGAAACTCATTTTAATGATGATTAAATAAAAGCCAAACTTTTATATAATCTTTTAAGAACAACAAGTGACGCCTCGTTTACAGGATCATTAAAATTTTAAACCCCTGGAGGTGGAGCGATAATGTTAATAATATCATCTGTTTGTTTTTATGCACAGTTAGCAAAAATCTCAGAAACTTCTGACAAGATTTAGTTAAAAAATAAAATCACTGGATGTACATCCACAGCTGGTTTTAGACTAAACCACTTCAACATGGCCGCCTCAGCAAAGTGAAAATGTCAAACACAAAAATGGCTAAAACTCTGTGATATTAAAACTGGTCAGTAGCTGAGAGTGATCCTCAATTTATAATCCGAGCGCCAATTGAAATCTGTTTAAAACTGTGCCATTAATTTCACCTGTTAGCAAAATATCTCACAAACCGCTTGATGGATTTTCATGAAACTTTCAGGAAGAAAACATTGGACAGCTGATTAACTGGAGTAATCTTTTAAATGTTAATTGTTATTATTAAGCAAGACAAAAAGGGATATACCAGATATTTGTGCAGATATTGAGCTAAATATTGACGTGGTAGTAGCTGAGAGTCTTCCTCAACACATACTCTTTATTATTTCCATGCTCTTTTGGTGAATTAATTAGAGAAACCTTCCAGCAGAAGTTTGGCTTCACGTCCTGACGAATCTGTTTCATGATTAGTTTGTGGTTAAGGGAACCACTGTTGTAGTTTGTGTGTTTTTTTGTTTCAAAGCAGCCGTGTGTGATGACAGGAAACTTGTGTCGACGCCACAGTCAGGAGTAAGTCAAGTACAGAGGTTGTTGTTGTTGTTGTTGTTTCCCTAAAGAAACCTGGATCTCTCTACAAGGACAGCTGTTTATTTCTGTCTGAGCCTGGTTATGTTGGAGTTTCATTATGAGCGTCGACCTCTGGCCGTCCTCTCGTGACCCCGCTCTTGAGTTGTCGCAGCCGGCGTTGAGAGAAACACCCCATCATTGTGTCTGGAGTTTGATTTATTCACGACACCAGCGGTCGTCTGAAACTCTTCGCACTTCTCTTTCCTGTCTGGGCCGACATTTCTTCGAGCTCTGAGAGGAGCGACTTTTTGTCTGACGAGGGGAGGAGACCGTGCCGGCGTATGTTAATCCACTGACCAGCGGTCATGTTATGAATGGGATTAAAGCGTACGAGCCTAATCTGTCTGTTACACCAGGAATCGTGCCTGGTATTATCCTGCATTAAACCCCTCGCCTTTCTCCACAGATGTTTGTTGACAGAGCTGTGAGATCAAGGCAGGAGACATCGCTCCTCTGACATTACCTGAACACGTCGGGTTGTGGTTTTCTAAACTTCGAGGGCTCCGCCTCGGCTCTGATCAAAATCCGTCCGTCTCCAAACTGCAGTTTGTCCGATTGTTACAGGACTGATGAGAAGTGTTCGCTCTGGTCGCAGACAGATGTGCGGCTGTCGACCTGCGAGTGCACGTTTCAGCCAACGGGAGGCATTTCACTGTAACTTTGACTATTTTATGCCATTTTTAAATTTTTCCTTCTTCATGCTCATCTTCCTCTTCTGTAAATTCCCTACATGATTCATGGGGAGCAGTAAAAGAAGAGGCTTGTGCATTTTTAATCTGAAAAAAAAAAAAAAAAAAAAAGCTTGTGTATTTTACAAACATTTTGTCTGGTTTTCCACAACAGACCCACTGATGGACCAACTTCTGCTCAGTGTGTGTGGTTTCCCCACAGCCACATGGTTACAGTTATTATTTTTTGTTTCTTCCATCACCCTCCGAAGACAAAATCCTCTCCTGCACCTCCTGGACGGTGACCCAGCAGGGCGGTTCTTCTGGTCTGAACCGCAGGAGGAGGAGCACCCCCCCCCCCCTTACCCCG
>JARVGV010000412.1:29400261-29414899 GCA_031762435.1 Hypsolebias longignatus | reverse complement strand
GCTTTACGGCCGTATCGGTTTACGGCTCGGCCGTTAGAACGGATCTCGGCCGTAAACCGGGGGTTACCTGTATATCTGTTGAATAAATTCAAATAAGCAGAAATTAGTACAAATATTAGGAAGTTAGCTAAAAAAGCTAAAATTAGTTTAAAAAAATAGCTAAAAAGTAGCTGAAAAGACAGAAAGAAGCTTAAGCTACCAGAAGGAAGTGGAAAGAGATTAAAAAAAAAAAAAAAAAAAACATGATTGGCTGAAAAATGTAAATTCAGCACAAAACAGCTAAAAAGTAGCTGAAGTAGCAGAAAAAGCTGAAATTAGCAGAAAGATCTTAATTGGGCTGAAAGTAGCAGAAATTACTACGAAAAACTTGACTTTATCTGAAAACAGCTGAAATTAACTAAAAAAAAATGCTAAAAAGCCAGCTGAAACAGTAGAACAAGCTTAAATTAGCAGAAGAAAGCAGAAAGAACACGTTTTCCCAGTTTGGCTGAAAGAAGCAGAAATGAGCAACAAAGTGGAAACTATGTAGCTTCTATGTAAGCTAAAATTAGTGGGGGTGGGGGGGAGCTAAAAAGGCAAAAACAAGTGTAAGTTACCTGAAAGAAATGGAGAGAGCACATTTGTTGCTGAATTACGCTGAAAGATGTTGAAATGAGTGCAAAAAAAAGTGTAATTAGCTGAAAAGCTTAAATTACCATAAAACAGCTAAATAGTAGCTGAAATAGTAGAAACATCTGAAACATGCAGAAATGAGCTGAAATGAGCAGAAATAAGTTAGAAGAAGCACTAAAATGTTGTAGTTAGCAGAAATAATCTGAAAGGAGCACAAAACAGCTGCAGTAAAACAGCTGAAAGGAGCTGAAAAGTTTAAATTTGCACAAGGAAGCCGAAATAAGCTGAAGCAGAGCAAAATGTGAAAGGAGCAGTAAACATATCTAAAGATGTGAAGGATGTAAAATGAGCTCAGTTCACTTTCTGTGTAAAACAAAAATGTCAGAAAAGGCTAAATATTTCAAAAAGCTAAAGTTGCACCAATACCAAAAGTCAGAGCACCTTTTTTCTGAAAGAGCTGAACGTTTTATAGGATTTGTTGAAATAGGTTGAAAACTGCGGGGCGAGAAATGTACTTAAGAAAAATGGATCACAATAGAGAGAATAAACATTCACACTGTTATTAGTGACTCCTCAAAGCAAAGATGGAAGATTTTGACCAACAGACGTCTTTGGTGCGACAACCAGCTCAACAGTTTCACCTTCACCTCACGTTACCTGGAGAAGGAAAAACGCTCATCAACTCTGCTCGCAGAACCCGGTCTCTAGTGAACATACAGTTTCAGTGTCGAGCCGACTCACCCTCCAAGAAAATGTTAGAAATTTCCTTCAATTAAACATTTGAGCTACGTTTACTGTAAACGTTGCCGCTGCCCGCTGGACGGACGCAGCAGACGCTGCACCTCCGTGTCAGAGTTTCCTGGGAAAACCCCCGTTCTTCCAGTCAGGATTCCCTCCTGGAAAAAGAGTCGAACGTAGAAACTTTAGAGAACGTTTAGCCAAATAAAATAATGTTGCATCAACAGAAGCTCGACTTATCTCGCATTAGCCGACAGCTGAGTCAAGCGTCGAGGTAATGGCTCCGCTGCGGTCACGTCAGCTCAGTTTGACTTGGCTCCAGACAGATCGAGTTCAGCACGCGGGTGAAAGGAGTCGCAGCTCAGATGATGATGATGATGATGGGCTGCAGCTGTTGACGACCAGTCGCTCACAATGACGCATTGTCTCCCAGTTCTGATCTCCAGCTAGTCCCCGGTGACAAACTGCCGACAGCAGGAGGGATTTAAACACCGGGTCTGAACGATGCCTTCATCTTTAAAACGTTGATTTAAGGGCGGGTGCACTTCTGTGGCGTTACTGTGAACTCTCTGTCAGAGCTTTGATTCAGGGCTGCCGCTGCGTGGAGCTGGACTGCTGGGACGGGGATAGAGGCGAGCCCGTCATCTACCACGGCCACACCCTCACCTCCAAAGTCCCCTTCAAAGAGGTCATCGAAACCATCTCGCAGTACGCCTTTAAGGTACGCGTCATGCTCTCGGCTGTGACGGCACGCCGCTCTTACTTTCACTTCCTGTTGTTACGCTTGAGAAGCTAAACGGAAGCTGTGCTGCTCCCTGCAGGCGTCCCCCTACCCTCTGATCCTCTCCTTGGAGAATCACTGTTCTGTGGAGCAGCAGGCGGTCATGGCCAAACACCTCCGCGCCATCCTGGGCAGCAAGCTGCTCGCCAAACCGCTGAACGACCTGCCGCTGAAGGAGCTGCCGTCTCCTCAAGTAAACGCACTCACACACACGACTGAGGCCGTGCACTCCGTCCCACGCTTCTCCATGGTGGCACCTCTCACTGTCACTGCGCCGCATGATGTGTGCTATTACGTGTTATGGGTGTTTTGAGTTACCGCGGCGACATAATTTTCCAAAAATGACCTAAAACACATGAGATCACTTAGAGAATGCTTCAAATTAATTACAACTGTAAACTCTTTGAAATGCCTCGTTAACCACCAGATGGAAACGATTGAACTTTCTCATAGAGTAATCACTGAAGACTCTTCTACAACTTTCATCAGCCTGATTCAAAATGGCCGCCACAGCAAACTTCACAAAGACGTCAAGTTGCGGACGTATTGCCGTATAGTCGCCGTACATCTGTAAACTTCCTCTCGCTCATGACTTCTGATCCGCTCGAGCTAATTTAAAGAAACTTCGTACGTGTATTTGTCATCACTAGACGGAGTGTTGTGTAATCCTTTCATCAGCTCTGGTCAAGGTCGCGCTAAGGTCAAAGGTTATACAAGCCTTTGCTTCTGGGCCATTGCGATAGATAGCGTTTGTCGACAGGCGTGTAATGTGCCGTGTGCTGTACTCTTCGAGATATTGAGCCACAGGTTGCCGTGGTAGCAGCTGATCGCGATCTCTAACACGTGCACTGATTCCAGCTTTTAACTTTTGCTCCACCAACGTTTCCTGCAGGAGCTTAAGTGGCGCATCCTGGTGAAGGGGAAGAAGGAGACGCCTCACCTTGATCAGCTGAACAAGAACGGGAGCGTCGCCAGCTTCTCCTCCAGCACCGAAGAAGAACCGGCGAGCGGCAACAAGGGCACGCCCAAGACCGACCCCGCGAAGGTGGGTTCAGCGGGAGGTGAGCCTGAGATGCTTTTACAGACGGCGTCCGAGCCAATCGTCCTGTCGCCTGTTCGCAGGTCTGTGCTAAACTCAGCCCCGAGCTGTCAGAGCTGGTCGTGTACTGCAGGAGCGTCGCCTTCCGAGGCTTTGAAAACGCGTCTAAAACGTCTTCGGGCGAACTGTCGTCCTTCTCCGAGAGCGAGGCGCTCAAACTCATCAAAGACTCCGGTACAACGCAGCCTCTTGACTGACTTCTAGTCTTGCGTTCAGCTTGATGAATACTCGATCAGCTTCCTGGTTTTTTTAATGTTTTTCTTTTGCAGGGAAGCTTTTTGTGCGGCACAACAGCAGGCAGCTGAGCCGGATCTACCCCTCCGGCCAGCGCCTGCAGTCATCCAACTATGATCCTCAGGAAATGTGGAACTGCGGCTGCCAGATGGGTCGGTACTCGAAGAACTTGAATTTTAAATGCAGTTGATTAGAAAACGTGTCTTTTTGTGCTAAAAACGACTTCTTTGTGACTGTAGCTCTTTGTGTCTTTGCCTTCAGTGGCGCTGAACTTCCAGACGCCCGGGGAGCAGATGGACCTGAACCAGGGTCGCTTCCTCCCAAACGGCCGCTGCGGCTACGTCCTCAAGCCCGACTTCCTGTGCAGCCCCAAGTCTGACTTTGACCCTGAGAACACAGGCGGGGGTCCAGGTCACACCCCCACCCAGCTGAATATAAGAGTGAGCTGTGAACTGTGCAGTGAATCTCAGAGAACTGGGAACGTTGGCAGAAAATCTCATTTTTCACTTGATTTACACGACGATGCAAACGGTTTGAAGCTCAGCCGGTTTTATGTTATTTATCATTTAGATGAATGTTTTGTGAGGTCTAGACTGAAGCTTTATCAGTGCATTTATCAGTTTTCCACCTAAAATGTACATAAACGCACTGCTGACGCGTTTCTCATCCACATTTCCTGTTTCCTTTTTGTGATGCAGATCATATCTGCACAGCAGCTGCCGAAAATCAACACAGAGAAAGCCAGCTCCATCGTGGATCCGCAAGTGTGGGTGGAAATCCACGGGGTGGCGATCGATAACGAGAAGAAGAAAACCCACCGCATCGACAACAACGGTAACTTCAAGTCTGTGAAATTAAAAGTTTAAAATGAAGCATTTATGGAGCACGGCACTCAGGCTGAAGTGATTTAATGAAAGTATGGTGCCTTGCTGTAATCGCTTTATCTGGTATTTTTTTAGTTTGCAATTTAAAAAAATGACCAAAAAAAAACAATTTTCTGCTAAAATGCTGCGTGAACGCTGAGCGCGGTTGGTAAATATAAACTTTAAAAAGAAATCTGTACGACTGTAACTGAAATAAGTTAAAGAGTAGCGAAATTTAACAAAGTTAAGATTAAAAATAGAAAAGTAGTTAGCGGACGGTAAGCGTAAATTTTTAACAAAGTTGAAGCTAAAATTAGCAAAACTATCCCAAAACTATCCCAAATGTAAGAAGCAGAACTGCACCTAGAACCTAAAGAAGCCAAAAAATAAAATAAAAAATAGCTAAAATAAGTGAAACGGTAATAGAAATTAGCAAAAACCATATCTAAAATTAACTATACAAATTGTTAAAATACATGTAAATGTCACAAATGTAGTGAACAGATTATATCTTAAAATGCAAAGCAGTAGCTAAAATTAGCTAAATCTGCATGAAACAGAGAAGCTAAATGCTAGAAGCTAAATGTAGCAGAACAGTAGCTAAAGGCTAAAAGCATCAGAACAGTAGAAGCTTAAAGAAGCCAAGAATAGCTAAAAAGCAAAACAACTAAAATTAGTAAAAGAGCAGCTGAATTTAACAAAACAAATGCTAAAGATAAGATCAGCAAAGTACAGTATAAGCTAAAATTTGCAAAATTTAAAAGAAGCAGAGCTATAGCTAAAAGCTAAAAGTAGCAGATAAGTAGCTACGTAGCTTCAAGTAGCGAAAGATTACCGGTAGCTAGAAGCTTCAAGGAGCAAAAGTTCAGCTCAAAAAAGGGCAAGTAATCATTGAAATTGCTAAAAAAATAAATAAAGCATCCAGATAATGGATGCTAATGTTAAAAATGAAAAAAAAAAGAGAAAAAAAAAAACAATAATAATAATAAAATAAAATTTAAAAGAAGCAGAGCTGTAGCTAGAAGCTAAAAGCTTCAAGGAGCAAAAGATTAACTAAAAAAAAGTAAAACAATCATTGAAATTGCTAAAGAGAAATATAGCATCCAGATAACGGATGCTAAAGATAAAAACGGAAAAAGTGTAACTAAAATCTAAAAGAAGCAGAACTGTAGCTAAATGCTACAAATAGCAAAACAAGTTAAAAGCTAAAAGTAACAAACCAAAGCTACCAGCTAAAGAAGCATACAAAGAAAAAAATAGAGCATTTTCTGAAGCAGATTTCAAAGAGGATAAAGTTTGATAATGAAACATAGAGATTTTAATGTGTTTCTATGGGAGATTTTATTTTAAATAAAGTATAATATTTTAAAAAAGTATAAAAGTAAAGAAAAGCCAGAAGTCGCAGCACTGTGTTCTTGATCAGGTTGAACATGTTGACATAAGAATAATTAAATTCTGATTACATTCAGTTCTCACAGATGTTTTTTGTTTTTTAAGCTGCAGCTCTTACAGCTCTTGTGCGCCCCCTGCAGGTTTCAACCCTCGGTGGGACTGCACCCTGAGCTTCCAGCTGCAGGTTCCTGAACTGGCCCTGGTGCGCTTCGTCGTGGAGGACCACGACCACACCTCCAAAAACGACTTTGTGGGACAGTACACTCTGCCCTTCACCAGCCTGCGCACAGGTGCTCGTCATTCTGACCCCACGGGTCAAGCCCTTGTCTCCACATGTTGTTTTAAGTCAAGTCTCGTTTATTTGTAAATCACGTTTAAAACAGCAGCGGTTACCAAAGTGCTTAACAAGGCAGTAAAATGATGCACCGATAATTAAAAGCATCAAAAATAAAAATGCAAAAACAACAAGAAACAATGAAATAGTAAATCAAATCACACTGTGTTTAACATCAGCGAAAACAGGTGTGTTTTCAGGAGAAATTTAAAAACAGGAAGTGAAGTGGCCTGTCTAATGTTGGGGGGGGGGAGGCAGATTGTTCCAGAGTTTAGGGCCCGTGACTCAAAACGCCCGATCTCCTCTGAGCCTCAACCTGGTGCAGCTGGTCAGATGATCTCAGCACCCGAGAAGGAACATGTGGTTGAAGTAGATCAGAGAGATGTGAGGGTGCAAGGCTATTTAGGCACTTAAAGGTCAACCGGAGAATTTTAAAACCGATTCCGAGACGCACAGGGAGCCAGTGAAGGGAGGACAAAACTGGTGAAATGTGCTCAAACCTACAGTTCCTGTTACTAGACAAGCTGCAGTGAATGGAGCAAGAATTGTTAGGTTTTAAGGGCAGATAAATCTGACAGTCATCAGCATAACAAAGAAATGAAAGACCATGTTTCTTCAGGATAGACCCTAAAGAGAGCAGATAGTCAAAACAAAAGGCGTCCAAGAATTGAGCCCTGTGGGACCCCGTAGGAAAGAGGCACTGACGTAGATACACTATTTAACACGTGAAACCATTTCCCCCCTCTCAGGTTATCGACACGTTCACCTGCTGAATGCAGACGGATCCAGTCTGTCCCCAGCGACGCTCTTCGTCCACGTCAAAGTGACCCGAAGAGGCGTTCCCGTCAAGACAGTGAAGGAGCGCATGGACATCGCTAAAGGCAAAATGTGAACCATGAAAAAATGAAATTTTAATCTTTGAAAGGCTTTAGAAGAAGCCACTTTTAATGTGAGGGGACTCCTGCTGTCGCTGCCAGCCTTCGTCCCGGTCCAGTTGTCACTTCCTGAAACGAGAAAGGCGACGAACTTGTAGAAAAGTAATGGAGTCATCTCTCACTGTGAGGGTTAGTTGATGTAGACTGAAGCTCATGAAGCATGACTACCAGACACTAACATTTCTATGTCATCTCTTAGATTTATCTTTTTTAAATGTTTTCACAGAAAAGATGAAGAGTAGCATTAACAGAACTGCACTGACCTATAAGATGTTTTATTATGGACGCTGTAGAAAACTTAACAAGCTGTGGTCAAAACAATACTGTTGTTTTAGACATTTCTTTTTTATGCACTATGATATGAAACATTTGTGTTAATGTTTCATCAGTTTGTATTTTTCATAAAAAAAATGTCTTAGAGTTAATTCAGTCTTACTTTAGCACTTTAGTCTTCAAAGCAGTTGACTGCAGGTTACCTTAACTTTCAAATATCTTTAGTATTTAGTACTGTATTTGTCTTTGCCTCGGTGTCGCTTCAATCATGTTGAAATAAAGTATTAGGTAAAACTGTGATTAGCTTTTCATATAAATTTTGTCTAATGCACTGATAATTTAATTATTTCCTCTGCTAGAGTGATCACTAACAGCACGTCACCTCCAGAACACGTTACAGATAATAGAATGATCGTCTAAAGGAAGGTGATTGAAATTAGAGTTCATATGCTTGAAGTGGTTTTCTGTAACACGATCAACAAAGAATAACTTTTAAAAATGCTGTTTTTATAAAGAATAATTAATACCACACTGCAAGACGTGTTTTTTGTTTGCTCACTTGTTTTTTTGTATGTTAAAAACGGAACATTCTTCCAAGGAATGCATGTTGCCCGCCACCTTTCATGCAAGAGTTTGAGACTGAGATTGCCCTTTTGGTCAAAACTTGAAAATAACATTTTGCTCAGCCTCATGTCCCATCGCAATAAATCACGCTCAAAGTCTGTGTTGTGGAATGACTCTCAGCTACTACTACACCAAATATTAGCTCAATGTTTGTCAAATCGACTGAGTTATAGTCGTTTTGGTGCTGGCTCATGTCCATTTGCTGTCGTGGCCATTTTACATTAAATAAAAAATAATAATAATAATAATCAGTTGTAAAAAAAAAATGTATTTTCTGGTGAAGGAATATAGAACAGCAGTGTTTTAAAACCAACTGGGTTATTGATGTTAAGCAATGAACGCATACATTTATAGACCTTTATAATTTAAGTAATAACTCATTTTAGTTTTGTGGTTTTAATATTTTAATAATGAAGTTTGAGCATTAACTACCGTGCCCATATATAATTTGCCATTATTGATTATTTGTATTGTTTATTCATTGAAACGGTGAGAAAATAGCCCACTTGCACCATGTGCGGCAGGTGTTGTATCGAATTGTGTCATCCGTGCAGAGCTGGAGCGGCTCCAACTACACGGAGAAACTGAAATTGACACAACACCATCCGCGGAACAAGAGCGTTTAGGTCCATTTAACATCTGAAAAATCAGGCGGCGAGTACAACCATCAACCTTCACGGGATTTTGACGTGGATTTTAAGTAAAAGACTTAACAAACGTCCGGATCGCTTTTGTTTTATTGTAAATACGAGGACGCCCCCTCGCGTCGCGTCCACCTCCAAGCCAATAGCATCGAGGCGGATTTAAAGGCGTCGACCGCCCGGAGAGTCCGCACTTCCCGGTGAAGATGGCGGATGAGAATGAGACAGCACCGATGCCGGAGAGAGAAGATGTAGAGGACCACGGACACTGTAGCGACTGCGAAAATGAAGATCACCACTTTGATGATGGGTAAGAGGGTAAACTTACATATAGAGCGGGTTAAAATGGTCATTGCCATTTTACTCTTTACTAAAGTAGCGAACGCTAACCAAAGATTTCACGAGCAGGCGAGGATGGACACTTATCGTTCGCTTTGCTTTCTTCCTATTGGCTGGAGCGAGCGTCACGCTCTCAAGCTCTTCATTCTGATTGGCTGTGACGGGAATCCATCAACTGTGTAGGCGGGTTTAAGTGCAGAATCTAGCTAAAGCTAGGCGTTAAAAGTAATAACTAGCGTGATTAAAAACAGTTTGAACATAATCTTTGAATATTTATAGGGCTTGTATAAAAACTGCGAAATTGACAGTTTAATAAATGTTCTAAACTACCGAAGCGCTTGACTGACCAGCTAAAGTGACACATACATCGTGTTAGTTAGCTTGAATGCTAACGAAGCTGTCAAACCCTTTTGTCTGATACAAAATCAAAACCGAAACGAGCAACAAATGCGGTTTTTTTACACATATGACTTAATTCTTATGTGTAACTGCGCCTGTGTTTGAATCCTACAGCGGTGGAAGCTTTCAATCCCAACATTTAATCACTTAAAATTGAGGAAGGCGTAGCCTTGGTTAGCTCTGATTAGCTTAAAAAAAAAAAAGTAAATGAAACCCTGCACAGCTTGGCATTCGCTTCCCTCTGTGTTTATCATGCAGAGGCTCCAAGCAATCGACCTAAATGTGTTTATATTGGCTTATACTATTCATCCAAGCAAATGAATAAGTGTGAAGGTTCATAAAATCAGCAGTTCAGTCTGTCAAAGTCGAACTGTGACCCTGAAGTTGTTGCTTTTAGATCCAGGACTGCAAGGCTGCAGAAATAATCTGTTAGAGCTGCTTGGTTTGAAGAAAATAAAAAAATAAATCACATTTCAAAGTGGCAGTAATCCACCACATTTAGGTACTTGATATGTTTAATTTTATTCACGCATCAGTCCCCCTCCAGCCCAACACAGAAACAAAGCCTTGTTCTAGTTGCTGCGCTCATTGAAATAGAAGCCTCGAGAACAAACTATTGAGTGTTTTGTTCTCCATTGTCCCCGTCGCTGACAGACCTCTTGCACATACATGTGTACGCACACGTAGATAGCGCACGCTCCTCTTCCAGAGGTCATGTGAGACGCCATCTGCACAGGGGTTTACAAACACAAGCCTTGGACTTTAATGAGATTACCCTCAAGTATGGGACAGATAAGTGGCTTCTCAAGTTAGAACGCATCCAAAACTGACCATTACAAAACACTGAGTCTAACTTTTGACAACTTGAGTCGTGTGTTTTTTTGCAGCTGAAACCTTCTATGCAGACAACGACCACACATTTCTCCATTTTATCTGACTTATTCTTGGAACTGTCTTGATTTCTGTTTAGCCTACAGGCCTGTGTAGATGTTCCATCAACACTGGGGGGTTAAAAAACACCAAGTTGGACGTCCTGAAGTGATCTCCAGAAATCAGTATCTCCACTAAAGTGGCTACAAAATAATAAATAAAATAAAAAAAAACAGCTATGGATGGAGGTGTAAAGTACGTAATGAGTTTGGGACATTTGTATATTCAATATGTAGTTTTATTTATATAGATTTTTAGCAGTCGTTGTCAGTTCAAAGATTTTTAGGGTCACAATTGCTTTTTGTTGGGATAGTAATGGGACAAAGGTTTGGGAACCACAAGTTTAGAGCCTCATATGGCACTGACATTTAAAACAAGCTGTTTATACTCTGTCCAATATGGATAAATAACTTGAGTATCTATGTAAATACTGTATAATTTTTTTTTGTATTTTATCATCCCAAACGTATGTTTGGACTTTACATAAATGGTATCTCCTCATCTAGGCTGGCAATAATTGTGATTAAAAAAATGTTAATTCATATGTATGGGATCCAGACACCCATGTTAACACTTTGTTCATCCTTTCAAGAGAACGGTAGTTAAAAATAATTTTGTCTTCTTTGTTCCAGTGACCGGGGTTTGGGTGATGACACCGGTGCCAAGAAGAAAAAGAGAAGGCAGAAAAAGAAGAAGAAATCTGGAGCCACAGAAGCAGCTCAGGACCCTCTTGCCAAGGTGTGAACTCTTTTTTTTTAAATGACAAAGTTTAATGTTGAAGTTCTTGTTAAAAGTCCAAAAAGACTGAGTCTGTAGATTTCTCCTCCAAGTCATGGTTTAACTTTCATAACAGGTTAACTCTTTACCAGCTGAGAAGCTACAGGAGATCCAAAAGGCCATCGAGCTGTTCTCTGTTGGCCAAGGTCCAGCCAAAACCATGGAGGAGGCGAGTCGGAGGAGTTATCAGTTCTGGGACACACAACCTGTTCCCAAGCTAGGTAAGATTAAAAGTTGTGGCTTTGACTCCTCCATCTACAACAAAACCCCGCTCAGAACTGCTGATAAGGGCTTCATGTCTGCGTTTTCTTTCAGGGGAGACCGTAATGTCTCACGGATCCATTGAACCCGACAAAGACCACATTCGAGAGGAGTCCTACAGCCTCCCGCAAGGCTTCAGCTGGGACACCCTGGACCTGGGCAACTCCGCTGTGGTGAGACAGCGTTCAGTCACACCCACAGGGCTCCTATGTGGTCTTAAAGGCTAGAAGTTGACTTTTATATATTTTCTAGCTCAGGATACAGTTCATAAATTCACAGTTAAGAGACAAAATGGCATACGTAGCTTTTAATTTTTTTATTAAACCGTGAAAAATAGACATTTTCATCATGATATTAACTTTCATTCTTCAAATTTATTTATTTTTTTTAAAGTTCTGATTGAAAAACTTTAGACCACACACATGGGCAACATGTTGGATGATCTCCATCCGGCCTCTAGATGTCCTCAAATTTAAACAAAACCAACTCAAACTTAAAGCGGATGAAAATCAGGATTTTTTTTATGAAACTTAAAACAAAGCTTAAATTCAAAACCTTGGATGTAAACAAACTAATAGATGTTTTACAAAGCAAGACTGTACCTAAATTTACTAATTTATGCTAAAGAAAAGTGCAAGTTTACAGAATGTCTTGTATTCCAAGAGAAAACCCAGAACTTTTTAAATTATTTTTTTTACTGGACATGCTAACAATGCTAACTCGTCTAAATAGAAAATGGAAGAAAAAGACTGGAAAAATTTTCCAAAATATCTGGAGGATTATTTTTAGTTAAATATGCAGCATTTTGATTTCTTCCTGTTGATGTGTGTGACTCTCTGGAAACAAAATGCTGCAGACAAGACTGAAGTTATTTCCATCAGCAGCATCTTCCGTCGCCGTATGTTTCCGTAACAAGTTGCTCTAAAACATGTAAAGGTTTTTTTCTGTTTGATAAACATTTTTATAAAACATAAAAGCACCAATGTATAAAAATCAAGACATTTAGAGATGTGTTTGTGTCAGAAAAGGATAAAAAAAACAACAGGATTTTTGACAATATGAGTCTGGAAAAGGATGAATTCTGTTAAATATTTGCGAGCCCAGCTTGTCCATAAGTCTCTGTCTTCGACCACTTAGAGGCACTTAGAGGTTGTAGAGGCAACGGATCGGAGTGCGCTTTCCCTTTCTGAACTATTTCCTCATCCAGTTGCTCGTTAAAGGTTTTTGACCCCTCACAGGAACCCCATTTGCCATGGAAGACCCGATCAGGGGCTGACCCTCCAGAACCCCTGGGACCGTTAGGGCACAGCATGTACCTGCCTTTACCCTTCAGGATGGGCACAGTCGTTGTTTTTGTGCCACACAAACTGGAAGATTCATTATTTCAAATTGGAAAAAGAAGCCTTTTTGAACTGAAGCCTGTGATTTTAAGAAGATGAAAGATTTTTATTTTAGTTTATCTCTTTACCACCGTCTTGTTTTTGAACGTACTGTTGTTGTTAACGGTTCAAACAAAAGTATGTGCAAGGGGGGATGCTCTATAATCCTCCCAAAAATAAGTTTTATGTTGGTGAAATTCAACAAAAATGAAAAGATTAAGTCTAAATGAAAAGATTAAGTCTAAAGTTAGAAAATTCACAGATTATAATTTTATTTGTCCACATGTGGATGATGATGGCATTAGAAACACAAACTGGTAACAGAAGAGACCGACTGGTTTATTAGAACAAGCCGGCAAAACAGTGTTTTATATAAATGATTGTAAACGTTTTTGTGCTTTTTGTCCGTTTGAAACCAGCTGAAGGAGCTTTACACTCTTCTCAATGAGAACTACGTGGAGGACGACGACAACATGTTCAGATTTGACTACTCCCCCGAGTTCCTGCTCTGGTAATCCTGACTTTTAATTCAGATTTATGGCACCGTGGACATTTTTCATTATAAAAACCGTTCAAGTTAAAACAAACTGCGGAGTGAATCGGTGCGCTCGTCTCTCCCTCAGGGCACTCCGACCTCCGGGCTGGCTGCCTCAGTGGCACTGTGGCGTCAGAGTCAACTCCAACCAGAAGCTGGTCGGGTTCATCAGCGCCATTCCAGCCAACATTCGCATCTACGACATGTGAGCGATCAGTCGAGTAGACTTCAGGTTCCATCGCAGCCTTCAGACAAAGCAATTCAACGATTGTCCTCCTTTTTATTTGTTTTGTCATTTTGTGCACATCAATTCTAAATCAGCTGGTTTACTTAAAGCTCTTTAATGCTAAACACCAAGAAAAATGTGCATTAATTTAGTAAAAATGTAAAATATATAAGTTGTGGGTGATTAGCACGCAGGCTGTGTTGACTTGGTTTGATCTTTTTATTTTGTTTTAGAGAAAAGAAAATGGTTGAGATCAATTTCCTCTGCGTCCACAAGAAGCTTCGCGCCAAGCGAGTCGCTCCGGTTCTGATCCGGGAGATCACCAGACGGGTCAACCTGCAGGGCATCTTCCAGGCTGTGTACACCGCCGGAGTGGTTCTACCCAAACCTGTGGGCACGTGCAGGTTTGTCGAACAAAGAAGCGTCTTTTTGTTGAGGTTTTGTTTTCCGGCACGGGTCGTCCCGTACGGTACTAATGTGTCGTACGAACTCAGGTACTGGCACCGCTCCCTGAACCCGCGGAAACTAATCGAGGTGAAGTTCTCCCACCTGAGCAGGAACATGACTATGCAGCGCACCATGAAGTTGTACCGCCTGCCTGAGGTTGGTAAAAACCGACTTGGACGTACGATCGGTTTCAAAGAGCCGTGCTCACCTGAGAGTTATTTTTTAAATTCTCCGTCTTAAAAGCTTCAAAATGATTTGTAGTCTCTCACCTGGCAACAGGTTGGTTACATTTATGAGAGCGCTGGTTTGGAAAATGGATTTTTGTTGGCCTAGAGTGACGTCGTTAGAACTTCCAGCCCTTAAGCTTCTTAAAGATGCCAAACAATATACGACGGGATTTCCTGGCACTACAGCAGCTAGCAGGAAGGAAATTATAAGAGTTGTACAACAGGAATATGTCTGACTATGTAAAAGTAGATTAGGGAGATTAATTTAGTTACCGGGACCCCTAGATGGCATCTTTAGTCTTTTTTTATTATTATTATTTTTTTATTACTCAAATCTCAATTACAGCAAAATCCAAAAAAAATTTGGCTGCTCCCTTCAAGAGTCACCACATCGAACTAACTCGCACAAAGAATTGTAAATTGTTTTTACGCTGAATGTCCTTCCGGACACAACACACACCACGGAGCTACCACAGCCCTCTGTGTGGAGCAGAGCTGAATCCAGGGCGCCTGGGGGAGCAGATGGTGGGGGTTAAGGGCCTTGCTCAAGGGCCCAGAGTGGGGGAAATGAGGGTGGAGGCAGGTGTGGGTG
>JARVGV010000412.1:29337157-29370251 GCA_031762435.1 Hypsolebias longignatus | reverse complement strand
CTTGGATGAGGGGCGAAACGTTTCTTTTTAACAAAAAAACGAAGTCCAGATGACATGATTCAACCTTTTTTGAAGGTGTAAAATGGTTCTTCGGAGCATAAAGGTTGCAAACCCCTGCTGATGCGGCTCTTTGGTCCCTCTGTAGTGGTTATTTCAAACTTTGACCAAAACTAACATAAAACTGAATTTTATTGGTTGTTATACAAACAACAACAACAACAACGAAAGACCAGTTTTAGCAGATTTCCTGTCATTTCTGTTGTAAATATGTGAATACTGGAACAAGTACAAGGAATAAAACATTAACTTTATGCTTAATTTCTATACTTATTTTTCCACAATTAAAATTTTTACATAGGTCTGCATAGTTCATAGTTTTTATTAATAATAATAAAAATAAAAAAAAACTACACCCCACTTCACCCCCCCCCCCCACACATTTTACATGAATCTGGTCTTTTAATTTGTTTTAAATTGTAAAAATATCAATAAATGTTAAAAATCGTAATATCTTTATAATGTCACGCCTAGTGGCCACAAAAGTCTCCAACAAACCTAAAGTGGCCCATGAGCCACCAGTTGATAATGGCAGCGGAAGCAGGACATTTAATTTAGTGATGACGTTTTAAAAACGGCTCTTTTGATCATAAAGCTTGAGACCCCGTGCTATGGAGGGAGTTTCATTAAAGAGCATTATAAACAATGTGTTTAGCTTAAAATAAACTATTATTTAAACTGGTTTGTGGTTGTTTTTGCAGCTAAAGATCTTTTTTTTTTGTTTTTGTTTGATTCAGGTTAGGATTATTTCTCATCTGGTCTGATCAGTGACGTTAATCTCCTTTAAAAAAAAATAAAAGTAAAAGCAGATCACGACTCGACGCGAGTGCGTGGTGTCAGGAAAATGAGACGGTTGCTCCTCTCAATAATCTGTGAGGGCACTCGGACGAGACGAAGCACAGATTTAGGCTGTGAATCGATCATTTTAAAGGGATTAAGTGACAGTTTTGTGCAAAAGTCTCAAGATTCTTAAACCGCGAGTTCTTTAATTCTTTAGATTTTAGAATTTGTGGAGCAGAGAGAAGAGCTCGGTTTCTTTTAACTTTGTGCGTTCAGTTAATCAGCTCAACAGCACAAAAACACAGACATCAGACTTTAAAAACCTAAAAATGACATTTGTGCAACAACTGAACCCTCAGACCTGAAACTTTATTAAAATATGATCAAACGTGTCGTTTATGACTTTATAGTTTAAGATTATCGACGTTCAGACCTCTCGTCTCTGCAGCGCTCATCCTTTTTAAAATAAATGCTTCAAAATCCTTGAAGTGCTTCTCGGAGCCGAACCTTGTGCGTTTGGTCGGCTCTTGCAGGCGAAGACTACTCTCAGCTGCACCAAATTTTAGCTCCGTGTGCGTGAAATCAGCCGACGTTTAGGCGTCGTATAATCTGAGAGGAGACTTTCGGAACTGGATCTTCGTCCTCGGTTTGATGAGAACGCTTCTTTTTGTTTCTGAGAGTTCTTCCTCCCCCGCAGCCAGGACTCTGGTCTGGGTCTGGACGGCCCGCAGCTCCGCACTCGGGTGTCGGTGGGTCAGTTACGAAGCGCCCTCCTGCAGCAGACGGCGAGCGGAGCGGAGCCGGAGAAAGAGTAACTTCTCCTGCATGTGTGTGATCCAAACGATGCAGCTTTGTGGGAACTTGTCTTCATCACTTCCTCCTCCTCCTCCTCTGTCCGTGCAGCCTCGACGCTGGACGCTCCACGTTCTCTCTGGACCTGGCGGTGAAGCCGGGCGCTGAGGGGGGCCGGCGGCGCGCCCGGCGGTTCCTTCCTGGCGTGTCGAGCAGCGGGCGCAAGTCGGGCGAGCGCTTCAGGACGCAGCCGATCACAGCCAGCGAGATGGAGGCGAGCGGCGGGTAGGAGGCGGTTCTGTTTCTGACGACTGAACTTTTACAGCTGATTTCCTCCCTGACCAAAGACGTGGAACACAGAAACCCGGGGCTGGTCCGATTTGCATGAGCTCGTTATCCGACATGACCTGCGCAGTTTATCAAGAATGCAAATGCACGTCAGTTTCTGCAGCCGAAACTCAGGAAGCAGCTTCAGACATTTTAAGGGAGGATGTGAGAAAAGACTGACAGGAGCTGAAGAACGTGATCAGTTCCTGTTGGTTTCGGTTGATGACCTCATCTTTTCACTGATTCTTTCAGGCTCATGGACGGAGACGACGATGAGGAGAACAGGAAAGGTAAAACCTTCAGCTCCTTCATCCGTCATTTTTATTTTGTTTCTTGTGAAATAAAAACCTGCTCTCTGTTTGCAACCTCATGCTACTTTTAGCTGCTACTCGGCTACTTTTAGCTTTTAGACTGTTGTTTACTACTGTTTGCTGCTTTTAGCTTTTAGCTAGTTGGTTGCTTTGTTGGCTGCCACCCTGCTACTTTTAGCTTTTAGCTAATCTTTTGCTTTAGTTGGCTACATGTAAGTACCATACTTTCTGCATTTAAACAGTCTTTTCCTACTGTTAACTACTTTTAGCTTTCAGCCAGTCTTTTGCTTTTGTTTGCTACTTTTAGCTAGTTGTTTGCTACCACAGTGCTACTCTAAGCTTTTAGCGATTTGTCTGCTTTGGGTGGCTACTTTTGGCTTTTAGCCAGTGCTTTGCTTTTGTTGGCTAGCTTTTTGCTACGTTTAGCTTCAAGCTGTCTTTTGCATTAGCTGTCAACCATTCTTCTACTTTTAGCATTTAGACAACACTTTCCTACTGTTAGCTACTTTTAGCTTTTAGCCAGTTGTTTGCTTTAGTTGTCTACCATTCTACAATTTTTTAGCTGGTCTTTGGCTTTTGTTTGCTACCACTATGCTCATTTCAGCTTTTAGCTTGTCTTTTGCTTTAGTTGGCTAGCTTTCTGTTACATTTAGCTTTTTGCCAAGCGTTTTGCTACTGTTAGCTTTCTTTGTGCTCCTTTTTAAACACCGCTGTTGGTCTTTTAGCTTTCAGTTAGCTTTTCTGCTACTTTCAGCTGTAACAGTCAGTTTGTTTAACCTTCTGCAGCCTCAGAGTTCATCAGGACACCGTCCTGTCTTTAGCTTCTGCGTGCATCGTTTGTCCTCAGCTGCCTCCGTTCATCTCGGCAACGCTCCGGGAAACAAACCAAGTTTTATTTGAGGCGCGCCTCCTCCTCAGCGCTGACAGTTTCATGTCTGACATGTTTCCAGGTCCGATCTATTCTTATTCGACCTCAACATAAATAAATAAAAAACAACGATCAGCCTTTATTTGCTGAACGAGCTGCAGAAACGAATCAGCTGTTTTGCTGCTGGAACATAAGGACAGTTTAATTTGATTAAAGCTGCAGAGGAATAATTTTCTCATTCTTGCATCGTCTGCAGCTGCAAACTGTTTCAACTCAAGCGACTTTGTGTCTCCTTCATGGAGGAGGGAGCGACAACAGGCGCTGAAAGATAAACGCGTTGAGCTTGGCGTTAATTGATTCCTGCAGCACCTTCAGAAATCTCAAGCGGCTCCTGAGATGTTTCCTCTTCTCACTCTTCCACCTTTTCTCTCGCAGCGGATGTGAAAACAGACGACCGAGCCGAGATGAGCGTGGCGGCCAAGATGTCTTTGTTCAAAGTGAGTTTTTCATCGTCGCTCCTCGGGAAACCTACATGAAGCTTCTTTACACACATAAAACCACTAAGAGGAGCCGAACAGTGTGTCGAACAGCCGAAACGTTTGGGCTCAGGCTCCGCTCGGTCTGAAACTAAACTGTAAAGTTACAGATTCGGTCGAGTCGGGCCGAACGTTTCGACTCTGAAGGCTCAGGTGAAAATGTGGCGTTAGCCGGCAGCAGCTGCGCTTTAATTAGAAAAGGCAGCGAGGTAACCGAAGCCGGCGGGTCTCTGGTTACGACCCGCCGGGCTTCAGCTCGCTGCGTGACTCATCGGCTTCTTTCGCCAACTTCACGTCTGTTCGTCTGTAACGACAGATGGATGAAGTCAGGAGCGTCGCCGCCTTTTTATTTTTACTTAAGCTGCCTCCAAAGTTAGAATTCACCAAAATGTTAAGTCTCGGGTCGTCCCGTGTTTATTTATAGTTTGTTTCCAGCAGCCAGTCGGTGCCGAAACCTTTTGAAGTGGTTTAAAAAGAATAAAACACAAGAACGGTCTGTTCTGTAGCCGAAGACGTTCTGATTCCCATGTTTGAGGCTGATGTTCGGCTGTACGACCCCTTCAGGTGTTGCTTTGCATTGTGGGAGTTGTGGTTCAGGTTGAACAGTCAGGCATAAAAAGGCACAAGGAGCAGGACGTGTTCCCACAGAACTGTTGTTAAACTGGGTCTTTGGTTTCCAGCAGCCCGTCACAAAAAGTCTGTCAGATTAGAGCTGGTTTGACGGCGTTTGATGAAAGTCCAGCAGAACTCTGAACATCTTCAGAACACCTGGAGGGTTAATAAATCATGGAGGATTTAAAACTTCTTCAGTGTTGTAGATGTAAAATTAATTAATTAATTAATTTTTGCCTCGTTTGCAGGAGCTGGAGAAGTCCGCTGCCCCCGAGGTGCCGGTTCTGGTGAAGCCTCGCTCAGCAGGTTCTGTTCACGAACGCAGGACGCGCCGCAGCAACGACCCTCGCTTCCTTACTCAGCCGATCACCTGCGAGGAGAAGGAGGCAATCAGGTGGAGGTGGGGTGGGGGTTAAAAAAACATAAATCTGAGAAGTTACATAAAAAATCTGTGAAAATCCCGTCAGAACTGAAAATTGTTGAAACTTAAAGAATAAATTAATAAAGTTCAAGAACAGCAGTTCTAACCGGCTAAAAGCTAATAACTGCTAAATATTGACTAAAAGCTATAATCTGCTATAATAATCATCTTAGTAGTGGCTAAAAGCTATAATCTGCTAAATAAAAGCTCTGATCTGCTAAATAGTGGCTAAAAGCTATAATCTGCTAAATAGTAGCTAAAAGCTTTATTGTGCTAAGTGTTGGCTAAAAGCTACAGTATAATCTGTTCAATAGTGGATAAAACCTTTAGTCTGCTAAATAGTGGCTAAAAGCTATATTGTGCTAAGTGTTGGCTAAAAGCTATAATTTGTTCAATAGTGGCTAAAACTTGTAGTCTGCTAAATAGTGGCTAAAAGCTATATTGTGCTAAGTGTTGGCTAAAAGCTATAATCTGTTCAATAGTGGCTAAAAGCTATAATGTGCTAAATAGTGGCTAAAAGCTATAATCTGTTCAACAGTGACTAAAACCTTTAGTCGGCTAAATAGTGGCTAAAAGCTATAATGTGCTTATTGGTGGTTAAAAGCTATAATCTGTTCAATAGTGGATAAAACCTTTAGTCTGCTAAATAGTGGCTAAAAACTATATTGTGCTAAATTTTGGCTAAAAGCTATAATCTGTTCAATAGTGGCTAAAAGCTTTAATCTGTTCAATAGTGGCTAAAAGCTATAATGTGCTTAGTGGTGGCTAAAATCTATGATCTGTTCAACAGTGACTAAAACCTGTAGTCTGCTAAATAGTGGCTAAAAGCTATGATGTGCTTATTGGTGGTTAAAAGCTATAATCTGCTGAATAGTGGCTAAAAGCTGTAGACTGCTAAGTGGTGGCTACAACCTGTAATCTGTTAAATAGTAGCTAAAAGCTGTAAAGGTCTCACTTGTAAAAGAGTCTTGGAAGCTCAATATGATGTATCTGTGTAAATAAAAGTTGAATAAATGTGCTTCATGGTGGCTAAAAGCTATAATGTGCTTCATGGTGGCTAAAAGCTATAATGTTTTCATGGTGGCTAAAAGCTATAATGTGCTTCATGGTGGCTAAAAGCTATAATGTGCTTCATGGTGGCTAAAAGCTATAATGTGCTAAATTGTGGCTAAATTGTAAATTAATCAAATTTTTAGTTAAAAGCTGGAGTTTAATATAAAGGAAAGAGCTAAAAAGTATCAGAAGACAAAAAAAGATTAAATATGCTAAAAAAGATTTTAGAAAACAAGAATTTTAAATAAATTGAAAGGATTTTAATTTATTTCTGGGTTTAAAATAAATAAATTATTAAAAACCTTAAAATGTACAAAAAGTAAAATTCTCAGCTCAGTTCTGGACGAGCCGAACGTTCGGACTCCTAAATGTGTGAAGTCAGAACTCTGCTTTAGCTGGTGGTACCGCTCAGTCTCCGTGACCTTTGACCTTCTGACTGCCCAGTGCTCCGACACCAGCGGGGGTCCGGTCTGCCCCCGTGGAGCCGAAGGAGGATGAAGACGAGAGCTGCAAGATGAGCATGAGGGAGAAGCTGGCCCTCTTCAACAAGCTCTCTCTCTCGGGGAGGCACGGGTCCGGTCCCGCCGACGGGCCTCCAGAACGGCGGAGGCAGAAGGCGTCTCGGTACCGCACGCAGCCCATCACGGTGGAGGAGGTCGGTCTGGTGAGTGGCAGGAACATGAGCGCTCGTGCTCCTGAAGAAGATCAAACTCAACGTGTCTCCTTTAGCTGCAGCAGGGCCCGGTCCAGCTCCCCGCCTTCAGTTTGGGCCCCCGTCTGTCCAGCAGGCAGCACGTCGCGTCCACTAACCTCAGACCCAGCGAGGTGCGTGTGTCGCAGCTAAAACCTGGCGCTGCGGAGCCCGACCCGCTCCACCAGAGCCCGCAGAGCTCTGAACCGGGCCTGAGGGGGATCCTGAAGAAGAACCGCTCCGTGCGCTTGGACTGGAGCGGGCCGGACGCAGGTCTGCCGGACGCAGGTCTGCCGGACGCGCCGCTCGGCCACGAGCGCGACGCTGGAGGAGGTCGAGAAGCGGAGACGTTGGGGACGACCGAAGGAGCCGAAGCGAGGCGCGAGACGTCGGGCACGCCGTGGAGACAGAGGGCTCGGATCGGAAGAGAAACCGTCGCCTGGACACCAACCGGACCCTCGTCAGAACCGGACGCTCTGCAGGACGGGCGACGTCGGACCACGCCGCAGGACGGAGACGCTTCCTGCGAGGGACACGGCTTCGACTCAACGGGGAGACGCCGGTAAGACGCTTGAACTGTCCGGACCGATCAACTAAAATCACAACAATCTGGATTGTTTTATGGACGACGTCCGTTTTTATTTTAATCTTTTTATAGTTTTCACGTCTTATATTTGCTCTGACTTGTCCCGAAGGCACGAAGACGAGCGGGAGAATGAGGGGAAGGTGGATGAAGAACCCCAAACCCAGAGAAGTGCGGTCATCTCAGGAGGCTGCGCCCAGAAAATACAAGAGGCGGCAAATTCGCACGGACGTGAGGTACGAAACGACTCGGCGCTTTTAGCTCGTGTAGCTCTTCTGCCAGAAGTTTGACGACCCCTCATTGAGTGAAGGTTTATGAAGCGTTCACGCAAACGGGGGTTCCTGCACCGATCGAAGTTTACTGGTCGATCGACGATTTCTACTCAGTCTGACCTGCTGATTCTGATTTTGTCCGATGTTCAGTTTTGTTATCGACACCGTCGGGTGTTCACGATGGTCACGATGCTGCACCTTCAGATTTCCAACATTATTTTATTGAAAATCATTCAACATCCTAGAAACACTACAAACTTGTTTTAACTGGTCATGATGTCGTGCTCTGAAATATAAATGAAGTTTAGACAATTGTTGTTAAAATAAAAAAAAAACAAAAAGACGGTTTCTCATCCAAGTATCGGCCAATTTCCGATTTCCCTGTTTTTCTTATGTTACAGTCTCTATTTCATACGTTTTTTTACCAAATATCTCGTCCTGCAGTTTTTAAGCCATTTCGACAAATCATAAATCAGAACGTTCAGCTCATTCAGAAAAGAGCTCTGTCTTTAGGTACTGGTGCAACTTTAGCTTTTCGAAATGTTTAGCCTTTTCTGCCAGAAAATGAATGGAGCTCATTTTACTTCTTTCAGATCTTTAGATCTGTTTACGTTTTGCTGCTCTTTTCACATTTTTGTTCTGCTTCAGCTTCTTTTAGCTTCCTTGAGCAAATTGAAAACAAAATCGGCTAATTTCAGCTGCTGTGTGTTCCTCTCAGATTCTTTCTGCTGACTAGAACATTTTTGTGCTTCTTCTAACTTCTTTCTGCTAATTTTAGCTTGTTGTGCTGCGTTCAGCTTATTTCTACAAGTTTCAGCCCTTTTTTTGCTTTCATATTTAGCTGTTATGCTAAATTTAGCCTTTTCAGCTAATTTCACATTAATTGCACTCAATTAAACTTGTTCTGCCTAATTCAGTAAAAATGTGCTTTGTCGACTTCTTTCTGGTAATTTAAGCTCCTTTTTTATTTTTAGCTACTATTCAGCCTTTTTTGTGTGCGCGCATAAATTTCAGCTTTTTGTCCCAAATAGTCTCCACTTTTTGTGCTCATTTCGGCCTATTTAAGCCTAATTCAGCAAAATTGTGCTCCCTCCACTTCCTTCTGCTAATTTAAGCTTATTTTAGCTACCGATAGCTGTTTTTGGCTAATTTCAGCGCTTTTTTGTAGCTATTTTCCTAATTGTTATGCTAATTTCTGCTTATTTAAACATAGTTCAGCAAATATGTGTTCTTCCTGCTTTCTTCTGTTAACTTGGGCTTGTTTTTCCATTTCATCTCCATTTCAACATGTATTTAGCTAATTTCAGCTGTTTTTCAGCAATCTGCATTTTCACATGAAATTAAATTTCTCTAGTTTAATTTGTTTTAATCTTAAGTAACATGTGTGATCACTGCCATTTATAAACGGGTTGTTTTTCACTGTATGAGAGTTTAAATACATTTAAATTAATAAGAATCCACAAATATTGTCATTTAAACTAACAACGTTAACAGAAAGTTTTTAGATTGAAACCAGTTGAGTCAACAACATAAATAAAACGACCTTTAACAGAAACATGACGTGTTCTTTAACTTAATTTTGTAATTAATAGTTGAGGTTTCTCAGCGTGGATCTGGAGAAACGTCCGTCTTGTCGGGTCGACGCGGCTGTTTTTTCATTCCTCTGAAACCAGATTCTGGTTCTGGTATGCGCCTGCTGTGGGATTAGACTCGAGTTACTGGGAATATTTTCAAACCAGTCAGTGTTTATTGACTTCGTACGGTTCGGCTGTTTGAACGTTATGTGGAACACAAACAAGACGGGTCATTCGGTTGTTACATGTCGTCTTTTACGACCCTTAAATCACATTTTTGAGCTACTCTAATTTAGGGTTCTGCAAACTGTTAGCTAGTTTTTGCTTTTAGCTGTTTTAATGGTTTTACATTTTCAGGTAGCATTTTGCTGTTTTTAGTTTTAGCGACTCACTTAAAATTTTTTAGCTGTTTTTTGTTAGCAACTGTATTTTTCTTGTTTTATTTCACCTAGTGTTTTGCTGATTTGAGCTTTTTAGCAGCTGTGTTTTGCTGATTTTTAGTTATTCAGTGATGCTTTTTGCTGGTTTTAACATTTTAGCTATTGTGGTTTTAGCATAGTTGACGCTTCTTGGCTATTGCTTCTTAATTGAAGAGTTTTAGCTTATTAGCTACTGTAATTTTAGCTAGGCGTTGCCTTTTTGTTGTTGCTGTGGTTTTGTTGAATTTGATTGTTATTGCTACTGTGATTTTAGCTGTGGTTTAAGCTTTTTGGCTCTTGTATTTTTGCTGAGTTTTAGCTTATTAGCTACTGTGATTTTAGCGAGGGGTTAACTTTTTAGTTAGTGTTTTTTGCTGAATTTTAGAGTTTAAGCTGCTGAGGTTTTAGCTGTGGTTTGGCTTTATAGCTACTCTGATTTTTAACCGATTTTAGCTTTTTGCTGATGTGGTCTTTGCACCGGTTTCTCTAAAAAATAAATAAATAAATAAATAAAAAAATAAAAGCTTCTGTGGTTCTTTAAGTTTTAGCTTTTTAGCAACTTTTTTTGCAGATATTTAGCCTCTTGGCGATGTGTTTTTGCCAGTTATGGCATTTTAGCTACTGTGGTTTTTGCTTAGTTTAAGATTTTTTTGTTATTGCTTTTTACTTGTTTGCTTGTTTGTTTTTTGCAGAGTTTTAGCTTATTTGCTACTGTTTTTTGCTGCTGTGTTCTTCGCTACGGTTTTGTTATTTTTTTAGCTTCTGTGGTTCTTTGTGTCTTGGCGTTTTAGCTACTGTGGTTTCTGCTGAGGTTTTTATTTTTTTTAGCTGATGTGGTTTCAGCTGGTTTTAGTTCCAGCTGTATTTTAGCAGCTCAGCTGCAGCTGTCTCTGCAGAAAAGCAGAATGTTTCCTGTTTAATCTTGTTTTCCCGCTCTTCGCCCGCTCACACGCCGTCCTCCGCAGGAAGACTCGGAACCCTCTCTGCTCAACAGCGTCGGCCTTCGGCTCTGGGTAAACGTTCACGTCACGATTTAAAACCCGGTCTTGATGGTTTCGGTCTTCAGCCGCTCATGTGTCTTCTCCCCCAGGAGCCGGTCTTTGCCTCGGTGTACTCGGTCCGTGCGCCGCAGTACGTCGTGTGTTTCAACCAGGTAACGTGCGCATGCGGGAGGAGCGCTGCCGTGTTTAGTTTGCAGTGGGAACTTTTTTTTTTTCAGCTGCGCTCATTTAGGAATGTGATATTTTTGCAGCTGATGTGCGAAGCTTCGCCTGTTTAACGAGCCGACTTGTGAAGAATCAGCGCAAACTGCGCGACTCGCTGTTTGCGCTGATTCACCGTTTATTTGCACGTTTTGTTAACGAAGCTCTAACAGAATCTGTTAAAACTGGAATGTTCCGTTGCACTTTTGAAGTTTGTGCACGTTTGTCCTGTCCGTGCACGTCTTTTATTTCAAATGAATCAAGTTTGTCCCGTTTCTGCAGACTAACCTGTCGTTTGAGGCTCAAGAAGTCTCCTCCCCGAGGAGGAGTCCGATCGGGCCCGAGTGGCGACACAAAGTGAGACGTTTTGATTCATTCACTCCAGAAGAGCTGAAGATGATTCTCCGAGTCCTCAATGTTTTTTTTTTTTTTTTTTTCAGACTAAAGGAACTGAGGAAGAGCTTCATGAAGAGCAGGACGCTGCCGTCAGGAGTGAGTTCCTTCCTCTCGGTGTCACTTTAGTTTTGCTCTTTTTGTCTCTGACCTCACTTTGAGTTCAGGCTCTCCTGAATCAGACGGGGAGATTTCCACCAAGCTCAGCACCGTTGCTCCGGTCTGCGTGGATGAAGGACGAAGCGGAACCGACGCTCCGGTCTGCGTGGATGAAGGTCGGAGCAGGACCGATGGTTTGTCTTCACACTGGTGATGTCAAATAATCAAATATTTGTTGTGTAATTATTATATTTTTTGATCAGCTCCACACAGCGAGGCTGTTCAGGAGGAGACGGCTGCTCAGGAGGAGACGGCTGCTCAGGAGGAGACGGCTGCTCAGGAGGAGACGGCTGCTGAGTCGAAGGCAGATGGAGGTTGCCTGTCCCCCACCTGCACCCCCGCCTCCTGCAGCCGGGGGGCCGCCTCGGAGAGCCAGCAGGACCTGGGAGTCCTCTGCCAGACCAGCACTCCCATGTGAGCGCGAAGTCGGGCGGCAGCTTCATTTGCGTCACTTTGTGTTTATTTAGAAACGCTGACCTGCAGGAAATGTTTGTTCATAGTTTTTCCTCCACGTGCTGTAAAATAACACGATGTGCATCAATGATCCGAGACAAAAATGTTACTCCACCGTAAGCAAAAGTGAAATAATTATAAATCTGAGAAGCCCAGGCTGTTTGTTACAACCTTCAAAACGTCTACACCCGTTACACGTGGAGAGTAAAACATGTTAGTTACATTTTATTTATAAAATAAAAAGTTTTAGCGTATTTAACCATGCATGGAATCTAAAAATCTTAACATTTCCTGATATAAGGAAGTCAAAAACAAGTTAAATTAGACAGATAAAAAAAAATATAAAGTTTTTTTTAAATAATTTTATTATTTGGTGTAGACAGATAAAAGAAAATACTGTATAAAGTTTTTTTTTAAAGAATTTTATTATTTGGTGTAAGTGCTTTATTTTTTTAAAGTACAAATATATACATCTATAAATAAATTATAGTCATGCAGGAATGAAATTTAATGTTGTAGCAGTTTTTAACGCTTAAAAAAAATCAGCTGCAACCTGAAAACTATCACTTTACTATAAAAGTAATATGGTTAGATTAATAAGTTGGAGGTTAAAAACAGGAATAAAGCTGATGTTTGGGCTGTAATATTTATTTTTCATAACTAGTTTTATGTGATTTTAATCCTAGTAATTATTCTTTCAAATATTTTTAAATATATATATTAAAAAAAAGAAAACATTTTGATAAAAGAAACTACACTTGAATAAATTTCACATTTTTGAGTTTTATTGATGTATTTCCCAGTTTGTTTCAAAAATTGCATTTTCCCATCAGAGCTGAGGAGTAAAATTGTAGAGAAACTCAAAACCAAACAAATAAACAAGACTAATGTGAAATACTTTAATACATGTACAGTATTTTATAATCACCATTAGGGATTCATCCATTTAAATATAGTTCCTGCAGCAACAGCGCCCTCTGCTGGTAACGTTTATATAACGTCTGGGTTCATGTTAAACCGTAACATTTGTCTAAATTTATCTTTTGGTAAAGTTTTAATAAATATTAGAGAAAACTTGAAAGTTTTTTCAGCATTTTTTTTATTTATTTTTTTACTTTATTCTCAGAACGTTTCATTTTGTTTTTGTTCCCCATGTGTTCGTTTGCAGACTCAGCTCAGCTGTGGCAGAGCACAGGCGAGCGGTTCGCCCGTCCCGTCGGACTCAGGGCTCCAGAAACCCCCTGAGGGCTCTGGCAGCCAGAGAGGACATCATGCAGGACTACATGGGGGACGGGGTCAACACAGCTGTGGAAGAGAGGAGCCAAGAAGAGAGAAGTCGGTCCAGCTGTGCGTGACGTTTCCTGTCTGTCGTTCAGCCGCCTCACCTCGTGTTCTTCTCCGCAGAGTGCAAGAACTCCTCTCCACCGGATTCACATCCTGTCCCATCGAAAGGCGCCGTGTCTTCAGATGCGGCCGCGGCCGAGTCCTACCCTCCCTTCCGCGCCCTGATGCTGATTCACGTCAAAGGTCAGGAACGATTGAACGCCCGGCTTCTGACCCGTCGGCGTGCGTTTTAACGTTGGTGTTGGGCGTCGACAGGTAGGCGGCGCGTCCAGGTTCGTCTGGTCGAGCCCTCGGCGCGGTCGTTGAACAGCGGAGACTGCTTCCTGCTGGTCACCGCGGAGCGCTGCGTCCTGTGGAGCGGAGAGTTCGCCAACGAGCAGGAGATGGCCAAGGTAGCGCTGGAGCCGCGGACCTTTTGTCTCTAATCACCAGATCTCCCATAAAACTACAGGATTTGCAGTTCGCTCCTTGATGGAAACACAAACTTTTATTTCTTTCATCTGTTCTCGTTCAGGCGTTTGAAGTGGCGTCGACCATCCAGACCCAGAAAGATCTCGGCTGTTCGGCCCCCGCAGTCGTTCACCTGCAGGAGGGGCCGAGCTCTGACGGCGGAGCAGCGGAGGACTTCTGGAGCCTTCTGGGAGGGAGGAAACCGTACCGAGGTCAGAGGTCACAATGAGGGTTCGCCAGCACACGAGAGCGGCTTGGAAAGTTTCGTCAGCTGCGTAAACTTTGAAGAAGCTGAAACTGAAAGGATCGGGAGTTGAAAGTGGCCGAATAGTAGCTGAAATTAGCATTAGAAGCCAAAGGGCATGTGCGCTGAAGCAGATTTCAAAGAGAACAATGTTTTTTTTTAATTGTAAAGTAAAAAAAAAGTCATAGCAGCCGAACGTTTTGATAAATGAACAGCTAAAGCTCGAGCCGACTTCAGCTGTTTCGTTTCGTTGGCCCCGCAGGAGCTGGAGCTGCGGAGGAGGACGAGCTGTTTGAACTGGGAGTGGTGGAGTCCAACTGCGTGTACCGGCTGGTGGAGAACCGGCTGGTGCCGCACGAACCGGCCTGGGCCTCCGCCCCCAGCGCCGCCCTGCTGGGCTCCACCGAGGTCCGAGTCCAACTTCAGCTGCGGCTCGTTTCTGTCGATGCCTCCGTGCGCTCGCCGTCACCGTGTTTGTGCTTCCAGGCGCTGGTGTTCGATTTCGGCAGCGAGGTGTACCTGTGGCACGGCCGGGACGTCTGCCCCGAGAGGAGGAGCGTGGCGCTGCAGCTGACGCAGCAGCTGTGGGTCGGCGCGTACGACTACAGCAACTGTGGAGTCAACCCACTCAACCCCACCCAGAGCAGCCCCGACGTCCAGCTGTGCGTCCAGCCTGCAGGCAGCGAGCACATAATTCAGTTTATTCTCACCACGTGACACGAGCAGCGATTAGCTAAAATATAAAACATTTATTTTACGACTCGCCGTCCACCTTTAACGTAAGATTACAGTTTGGTCAAACCTTTAACACCATGTTCAGTCTGTTAGCTTTAGCTTTTAGCGCAGTAGCTGTGAAAACTGCTCGTTATTTCCATTTTTGTGTTTTCTAAGGTCGGTTGTCTGCGGTGGCCATTTTGAACGAGGTCATCGCTTAAATTTTAATCAGCTGTTGATCCCAGTCCAAAGATAACTGTCAGAGTTTTGTTAAAATCAGCATTTTAGGAAAAATTGACATATCAGAGAGAAAAAATAAAACGTTGAACTTTATGAACGCACAGATTTAACAACAGATCTAAAATATTCATGTTTTATATAAATGGGTCATTCAAATCATTGTTTTTAGTTTTTAGTCCTGGTTTAATTAGTTGAAAACAAGATTTTATGTTTTTTTTTTTTTTTGAGGGGGGCCTTAACTGTTTAAGAATACTATTAATATTTTATTATATTAATGTTTTATATCCTGAAGTAAATCACATTTGAATGAGTTTTTAAAAAGTTAGCTCCCTAAAGGCTTTTAGTTTTACAAAAACGTACATAACATTTTTTAAATCTAATTATTACATGGTAATTTTCAAAAAGCGATAAAAAAAAAAAAACGCCTTAATACTTCCAGACCAATTTTTTTTAAATGTAAAAACAAATAATAATTTTAGTCCATAGTTTTGCAAAGACCATGTGTTACACCCAGGTGTTACTTCTGTCACGTCGAGTGTTGTCGTGGGCGCAACACGTTTCACCTGTTCGTTCAGACATAACTAATCGAGACACGATCGGTAAATAAACTCTCAAAACATAAGCTTTGAAACGGTACCACTCTCTAAGGTCTATAAGCAATTGTAGTCAGAAAAGTAACATTAAAGATAATGCATTTAAAATGTATTATTCTATTGCATCATTGAACTGCAACACCAGAAAAATTGATCATAGATCGCTAGATCAGCAATGAATTTTAATTCAACTGAAGAATGGATTATTTTATTTATTTATTTTGGCATTTACATTTCCCACATAACATGAACCAAAGACATTTTTAGCGAAATAATACAAAACAATATTTTTCTTAATGTTTTTTTTCTTTTTCTGTCCTTTTTTAACTGAAACAGTTTTATAACCAGTGCACATGCACCCCCTACCTGCCTGATCCACTAGATCTAACCAGACAGGCATGGATCTATATTTTGTACCAGATGTTTATTCGTGCACAACACAAGTTAGTTTTTACTCTTTACATCCAAACTAAATCAGTTTTGTCAGGTAAAATGAAAAACCGAGCTCAGACCTGCAGCCACATCCATCCATCAAAAGAAGCTAGGAGTGAGCTAATAAAGTCAAAAGTGGAGGGAAAGTTAACTGAAAGAAATGCATATTTAATAAATGCATACTTAAAAACCTACTTTTATTTAAAAAAATACTTTATTGTATTTTTCCCTAAAGGAACGTTAAAGGACTGGTAGTTTAAAAGGGCATTTTGAATTCTGACACAATTTAAAAACAGATTTTTTTTTTTTTTTTTTTTTCAGGTAGTTTAAAAAAACACAAACAAAATCAAATGTGTGTCTGAATCTTTATTTTCTGAGTCAGTTTTGAGCTTCAGGCGTCGTTCTTGTTAACCGTCAGGCTGATTGGTTGTGCGTCCTCAGGCGGGGCGAGGGCCGCCCCAGCTGGGCTCTGCTCGGTGTCGTCTCGCAGTCCAACGAGACGGTTCTGTTCAGGGAGAAGTTCCATGACTGGACGTGCAGAAATGGAGCCCTTGAAGAACAGGATGAGGTGAAGGTTGAACTCTGCAGCGAGAACCGTCCTCCGCTTCAACCAGAGATGACTCGTTTCCTCTCACTCCTTTCAGTCGACGCCTCCTCGTCCACTTCAGCCTGAGTCTCCATCGTCGGACCTCCTGAGTCCCTGCGACGCTAAAGCTTTGGCGTCGGGCCAGTCGGAGGCAAAAAGTCCAGTTGGCGCGGTGCTGGCAGGGGTCAACGTCCAGAGAGGTCGCGGTGTCCTCACGTTGGAGGAAGGGCGGCAGACGGAGCTGAGAACGGTCGCGGTCGACACGTGGCACGTCCAGGAGTTCGACGACTGCGAAGTCCTCGTGGAGAGCTGCAGCCAGCTTCACGAAGGAGACTCCTACGTGATCCGCTGGACCTACAGCGTCGACGCTGTCGGTCGGTAAACGCACAGAATGAAGGAGAACCTTTTTCTTTTATCCCATTTTGACAAATAAAAACCTCCCAAGTCACTTTTTAAAAATCTGTTCCAGAAAACGGAACGCTCCCAGACGAGCGCGGCGACGTTGCCGGACGGAAGGAGAACTCGGTCTTCTTTGTGTGGCAAGGCCGGCGCTCGAGCGTCAGCGGACGGGACACCGCAGCGTTCCTTTCCATCGGGTCGAACAACCACCAAGACGCACAGGTGCACGATCACAACACAAAGGAACCAGACCTGTGTTGGACACAGCTGGAGGAGCGTTTTGTGACAAGAAGTGGGTTAATGGTCAAAAGTTCTTTAAGAAGTGTAAGAATAAAGAAGTAAAGATGGGCAGAGGTTCTTCAGTCCAAAAAAACTTTTAAACTAGTGGAACAATTCCAGAATATTGTTCCTTAATATAAAACTGGGAAGACTTTGAATATCAGTCATGATATTTTCAAAAGATTTCACGACTTTGGAGGAACCTGAGCTCAGAAGACGAGGCTGAAAGTAAATTCAGATGCTCGAGACGTTCGGGCCCTCAGGGGCCGCTGCATTCAAACAGGTCTGGTTCTGTTCTGGGCTCAGGAACTCTTCCACAGATCATGGTCTGTAAACACAGTTCGCTGCGCCATCCATAAATGCTGCTTAAAGCTCTCATCAGGTAAAGAAGCAGCCATTTTTAAACGCCGTCCAGAAACATGGCCGTCTTCTCTGGACCAGCGTTTAAAATGAGTCAGATCCAGATTTCAGATTGTTTTTGCAAACCATAAATACGGTTCAAAGGCCTGCCTCTCTGATGATATGGGGGTGCATGGGCAGCTTATACATGGAAAGGCAGCATCAGTACAGAAAAGATTTTAGAACATCAAATCTTTAAATTGAACAAAGACGAGGCAGGACTGAAAGTCTCTGTTTTTTTTTAATGAATGACACATTTGATATATTGTGTTTATTAATTATGGGTTTATGAGCTTTGCAAATCATTGCTTTGTTTTTTTTTTACGCGGCGTCACAACTTTTTGTAGTTGTGGTTCGTTGCTGCAGGACTTACAGTAAATTGTTGTTGTAGGTGGTCGTTCCTCAGGGTGAAGAACCTCCCTGTTTCCTGCAGCTGTTCCAGGGCGGCCTGGTCGTGCACAAGGGCAAGCGAGAGCGCGCTTCCACCTGCGCAGGTGCAGAAACAGGTGTTATGGCAGCGCGTCGTGTTCCAGCTGATTTTACTTCCCGTTTGATTAGTTTTGTGTCTCACGTCAGGCTGGCGTCTGTTCTGCGTGCGAGGCGAGCTGCCAGAGGAGGGTCTGCTGCTGGAGGTGGACTGCTGCTGTGCAAGTTTGCGGTCCAGGGGCTCTGTAGTTCTGCTGAACAGCCAGCAGGGGGTGCTGTACGTCTGGACTGGCTGCAAAGCTCAGAGCAGCACCAGAGAAGTCAGCAAGCTGGCGGTGCAGCGCCTGACTCAGATGTAAGCCTGAAGCGCTTTGTGTTGTTCTTAGGAGGAAGTGCAGCACGTGTCCGCAGCGTCCTGTTTGTGTCGTGTGTGCGTTAGGTGCCCCCCAGAGCTGGGTCTCAGTAAAACCAGTCCTGTGAAGACGCATGCAGTGGATGAAGGTTCAGAGCCTGCAGAGTTCTGGGCAGCGTTGGGGCAGATGGACAGGAAGGCCTACGACTGCATGCTGCAAGGTGCCACGTCACCCACTGCCTCGCTTCTGTTCAACATACATTTTATACATGTTTGTGATCTACAACAGATCCAGGGAAGTATAACTTCACTCCTCGCCTTTTCCACCTGAGCGCCTCCTCGGGGAAATTTCAGGCCAAAGAGCTCCGGAGTCCGACCCGACTGCCGGGACTCGTGATGGTGATGCCCTTCGTCCAGGAGGCTCTGTACTCCGAACCACAGCCAGGTAACAAAAAAAGCATAAAAGATACAAAATAAACACTTTTCTGTCAAAAATTTAGGGTCATAAAATTATTTTTTAAAGCCAAACAATGAAAATGTTACTAATTCATTAAAACCAAGACAATTTAAAATAGTGATTTAAATAAAACACACAAATGTTTGTTTTACCGTGTGGAGGCTTTGCATTTAAATTATAAACTCTTCAGATGGTGGGAAATGTCTCAAAATTGTTGCCTTTTTAAAAATGTTAATTTTTTAATTCTACAAACGAAGTTGTAGCTCAGGGACGCCCAGACTTTTTTCATCGTGCAGCTCCTTTTTAAAATGATCTAAGGCCTCGTTTAACCTCTGCAAACATTAGTGCTTTTTTCAATATTTAACAAAAAATGAGCAGGTTTACACAAAAAGTTTCTGTGTCAGTCGGGTTGCCAGATAAGAAATGAACTGTAGTACTGCAACTTTAAAATGATGGTGTTTGACCTAAACTGTCAGATGTGCTGAGTAAAGATATTCTAAGATGAGGTGTCGTGTACGTTGAACAAGTGCACAGAAAAGGAGGGGCTAAATAAGACATTTTGAATTTACCTGGCAACCCTGACGCTGGGCTCAGCTGCATTCATCGTGCACCAGCGTCTCTTTGGACCCTCTCTGCCGTTTATTATAACTGTTGTTGACAGCAGCCGCCTGTTGTGCACATGTGCGACGTGACGCTTGCGGAGCATTTCACACCTCTGGGGGGGGTTCTCTGAGATCTGGATTCTACGACGGACCTTTAGGAACCTTTAGGAACCTTCAGCTTCAGAGAGAACGAGGGCCGTTGTCGTGTAAATGAACGTTTCACGTCGTGTAATCGTACGTGCACATCTGTAATTAACGGCCGGCGGTACGGTCATTTTTGACTCCACTGATGTGGAGAAGTTGTGGCAGCCATCTTGAGGCGGTGATGTAGACGCTACTTTCTGTGGTGCTGCACCAAAATCTGTCCAGGGGTTCATGAGATAAGTGACAAACTCAGGAAGACGTGCACACACACACACACACACACCAAAACATTGTTCAACTGTGAGTTGTCTAATTTTCGTCTCCAGCCTTGTTCCTGCTCGACAACAGATTAGAGGTGTACCTGTGGCAGCGAGGTCGGCCGGAGCGAGCCGAGAGCTCGGCCTCGGCCCGGAGCCTCTGGCGCAACGAGAGGAGGTGCGCCATGCAGACGGCGCTGCACTACTGCAAAGGTCGGGGGGGGGGGGGGGGGGGTGGCATTTGATTTGACCAGAAACGGACTCTGTTTTTAAATAAACGGCAGCCGAGTTTAAAAAATGTGCCGTTTTCTGTCCAACAGAAATAAACCCGAGAAGGCCCCCGCAGGCGTACCTCATCCTGGAGGGGTCAGAACCTCTGACCTTCACTAATGTTTTCCCTCGCTGGGAGAGGAGCCTCACACCTCCCACACAGGTAAACGCAATTAGTCCTTCCAGACAGACTACAGGTTAGACGTCTTGTAGCGTTTGAGTCCTGCTGCACATGAAGGGCTGCAAAAAAACAAAACAAAACAAAAAAAAAACAGTTTGAGATGAAGGTTTGAAGCCGCAGGTGGAAACCAAACGGAATAATTAGAAACAGATCCTTGAAAAGCGAGAAACTTAACATTAATACAAGACGAGGTGTTCAAAGCAGCGACCAGACCGTTAAAATCCTGATAATACGTTAAATAAAGTGCAACTAAAAGACAAAAACAATCGAAATGTTAAAAAAAAAATACAAACAACAAATGAGAAGAAGAAAAATGAAGCCGTTTGTTAAAACTGTATAAAAATTAGACCTGAAATGATGAAACGCCACTTCTCTGTGGTCGGGTCATTTTTTTTAGTTTATGGTGCAGCAGTGAAATGTTTTAGTCGAGCTCATGCTCAGATAGTTCCCCCCAGCTTTATCTAAAGACCTTGTTCAGGGCCGACCTTCAGAATTTTAAATTTCAGGTTAATCTGTTAATTTTCATTAGTTCCCAACAGTTTTCCTCTTCACAAACACGTCTTCCTTCACTCCTCTTTCAAACCAGCGCTCCTCTCTATCAAGGATGTGTTGAGGGTGTGAGCTGCTCTCTAGGGCCCCTGGCGGAGCAGGTGGTGGGGAATTAAGAGCCTTGCTCAAGGGCACAGAGTTGGGCAAGTGAGGGTGGAGGCAGGTATAGGTGCTGTTGTTGGTACCAGGAGTTGAACCAGCGATCTTCCGATCACAGGCCCACTGTACCACCACTCCCTCCAAGTAAATAAAAATGTGTAAAACTTCCTAAATTAGCCAAGTAACTGCTGCGAACTGGAACGCTGCCGACAAAATCTGTGCACGAGACAAAAACCTTTTGTGAATGAATCCCACTGACTTCTTTAACCAGTGGTTGTTGTGGTTTCACTGGAAAAGGGCGCTCCGGGGCAAGTGAACCTGGTCCTGGTGCAAGACGCCCTGGCCCGGCTCATGAAGACCCAGCACCCTCTAGAAGAGCAGCTGCGGAGCTCCTTACCTGAAGGAGTGGACCCCCGGCACCCGGAGGTCTACCTGTCCGACCAGGACTTCCAGGTGAGCTGGAGGAGCAGCAGTGACGCGTTTCCACCGACAGGCTGCAGTGTTCACCAGAACACACTTGGACTAACTGGATCTGTTGTTTTCTGGTTTCAGACTGTGTTACAAGTGAAGGGAGCCGAGTACACGCCCCTCCCGAGCTGGAAGCAGACGGATCAGAAGAAAAGCAAAGGGTTGTTATGTTAAGACGTGGAAGCTGAACGGTTCAAGAACTGGGACTTCTGCTTTGACCGTGGGAGGTGACGCAGGGAAGTCGTTGCACAAAAGATGCTCACGACGCGAGAAAAAGGAAACAGTCACTTTATTTATGTCGAAGTCGTGCGTGAGCTTTGCACTGGGTTTCACTGTAGCCTTCGATCGTTCGGTTCCTGTGAGAACATTGTACAACATCGGTAATAAACTGTTTAGTAACAACGAGGAAAACGAGTGCTTTTTAAAAAAAAATATCGTGTTGAGAGAAAACAGGCACGAAAAAACCTGTTTATTGAAACTTTGGCTGTTTTTGCGCAGCTGAAGTAAAAATCTGAATATTTACAAAGCATTCAAACTCTCATCCGTTTTTCTTCTGTATGTTTTTTGCATCTTTCTCAGGCCACAATTTTTGTGCTGTTTCAACAAATCATCAAAAATGTTCAGCATCTTCAGCACAATCCTGCTATGACTTTTGGTATTGGTGCAACTTTAGCTTTTTGAAATATTTAGCCTTTTCTGTCACTTTTTTTCTCACAGAAAATTAATTGAGCTCATTTTCCATCCATCACATCTTTAGATCTGTTCACAACCTTTTACTGCTCCTTTCACTTTTTGTTCTGCTTCAGCTTCTTTCAACTCATTCTGCAAATTTAAAACATTTTCAGCTAATTTCAGCTGCTTTGCGCTTCTTTCAGATTATTTCTGCTAACTACATTTTTGTGCTTCTTCTAACTTCTTTCTGCCATTTTAGCTTGTTATGCTCCTTTTAGCTGATTTCTGCCAGTTTCAGCTTTTTCAGCTACTATTTAGCTGTTTTATGTCAATTTTAACATTTTCAGCAAATTCCACATTTTTTGCATTCAACTTTTTTCAGCCTAATTCAGCAAAAACTTGCTCTCTCCACTTTTAGTAATTTAAGCTTTTCTGCTTTTTAAGCTACATTTAAGCTGCATTTAGCTAATTTCAGCTTTTTTTCAGATAATCACTTTTTGTGCTAATTTCTGCTCCTTTCAGCTATTTCTGCAAGTTTAAGCTTGTTCTGCTATTTCAGCTACTATTTAGCTGTTTTATGCAAATGTTAACATTTTCAGCAAATTCCATATTTTTTGTATTCATTTAAACTTTTTTCAGCCTAATTCAGCAAAAACGTGCTCTCTCCACTTTTAGTAATTTAAGCTTCTTTCTGCTTTTTAAGCTACTTTCAGCTATATTTAGCTAATTTCAGATAATTTTCACTTTTTTTGCTCATTTCTGCTTCTTTCAGCAAATGTTCGGCTTTTTTTCTGTTTAAGCTTGTTCTACCTTTTCAGCTACCTTTTTAACCAATTTCAGCTGTTTTCAGACAAATGTAAGTTTTTTGTGGTAATTTCTGCTACGCTCAGCCTAATTTACTATCTGCTAAATTAAATATATGCTCCTTTCAGTTACTATTTAGCGGTTTTGTGCTAAATTTAGCGTTTTCATCTAAATCCACAATATTTTTTAGCTCATTTAAGCTTGTTCTACTTCATTCTGGTAGTTTCAGCTTCTTTCTGCCTTTTCAGCTATTTTTTGCTAATTTCAGCCCATTTTTTAGCTAATTTCCAAATGTTTGTGCTAAATCCAGCCTTTTTAAACTCTTATTTCCTTATCTGTGCTCATTTCTGCTTATTTAAACTTAATTTAGCAAATGTGTTCTTACTGCTTTCTTCTGTTAACTTGGGCTTGTTCTTCCATTTCAGCATTTTTTTAAGCTTATTTTAGCTGTTTTTCAGCAAGTTCTTCAGCAAAAAGCATTCACATTGCATTTTCTCAGGAAACGCTTCAGTTCTTTATTCTATGATCGTCACTGACCTGCGTTTGTATTCTGCACTCGTGTCGTAGCATTTTGCCGTTCTGGCTCGTCGCATGTGTGGCGGGGGCCACTGTTGGGTCTTATTAGGGCTCCGTGGGGACTCACTGTTAGCTACGCATGAAGGAGCAGGTAGACATGCTCCAGTAACATCTCTGGCCCAAAGCAACGCACTGAAATTCTGCTTCACCTCAATCAACACGCTGCTCCAAACGTCCAACACAGACAAAAACATCAACGTCAACCACTCAACGGTTTAACACCGGGGCTATTAGGCTAATACGTTCATGTCTTTTGTTGTAGCATCTATTAAAAAAAAAAAAAAAATCACAAAGTGCTGTTGTTGTCTTTGTTTTTAAACTTACAGGAAAATAGAGGACAGCCACATGAGTACAAAAAAAAAGTTGAACTTTTCTTAATAGCTGTGCTAGCATGCTAATATTTAGCAACATCGCTAATTGGCACTACATAGTACAAGTGATATTTAAGTGTGGCAGATTAGCACAAAATATAATTCACACACACACAATAATAAACGTGAAATAAAAAATCTGCCAGCGCCAGCGTTTCTGAGGGATGTTTTTTAATCCTTTGCCACGTCCAGACCAGATGTCGCAGTGACCCTCGTGTCCTGAACAAGTCAAGCTTGTCGTGACAAAGGTCTGTGGCGTCGGAACCCCTTCAGCTCCTCGGGCTAATGGGTGTTATTCTCCTCCTGTGGATTAGCAGATTAAGCCTTCATGTGACTGCAGGGCTGAGTCTGGATTTAAGACCCACCGCTGGATGAAGGCACTTCAGGTGTTTTCGTAACGCTGCACAGGTATAAGGAAGGAGACAATAGTAATTATTCTGGATTTCATGTCTTTTCAATGTAATCTGCTGAGAACAGATTGATTTTTTAAATTTGTGCTGCCGCGGTGGTTCCAGTGGTTTAGATGGACTGCTCTCTTTGCACATCGAATCCGAGAAGGTTTCGTTCCGGTTCGGAAGCCATCGCCGCCTCGCGTAAAACCACCATGTGATCCTCGGCGGCGTGGAGCGACTGGTCGATCCAGTCCATGCTGCCCGACATGTGGCAGGCGTTGCGGGTGACCAGCACCAGGTGGCTGACGGAGAGGAGTAGAGCCGTAGCCCTGAGGAGTAAAAAAACAAACTGAAATAAACGTTTTGTTTGATCAAAGCACAATATTTTAAGGTTGAACTGAAACTAAGACCAAATGGGATTAAAAAAAAAAAAAATTTCAATAAGCGCCCGTTTATTTGTTGGAATTTGAGCGTTTCTGTTCCGGCACCAACAAACGCAGAACTTTAGAAGAGCAGGGTCGTGTGACCATTCGTCTCCAGACACTAATTAACGGCGTTCGAACACTTCAGATGTGATTACCTGGCGTCCAGGAGGATTGGATCCAGAGGGGGGTACATGGACCTGACCACGTCGTCCACTCTGTGAGAAAGTCAGGATGTTGGTCGGTCTGTTCCATCTGCGATGGTGAAACTGATGAGTTGTGAAGAATTTCTTACCTTGGGCTGATGCGCTTGGCCACCGTGATGATGTCACTCAAGCTGGCCGGTGCTTTGACCTTTGCCTCTGAGCCCATCGTCATGGCTACCAGCTTTTCAGTCAAAGTGTGGCAAATCTGTAAGTGAAATGGTCGAGTCGTCTCTAAACTGTTCGTTTCTCATTACAGCCCTGCAGTGATTGATTAAACACAAGTTTCCCCACAAGCCAAATGGTCACCTTTAGGATGGAGATGCAGTGAGACACCAAGCCGCTGTTGAAGAAGAAAGCAAAGTTAAAATTAACAAGAAAACGGCAGAAACCATCAGATTTAGGAGTTGGCCGTACGAAGCATCCTCTATCCAGTCCTCGTTCTCCAGGATGGCCTCGATGTGAGGGTTGGTGATGACCACGTCGTCCAGCTCCAGCTCCGACGGCTCGCTCTGCGTCTCCATGGCTCCGATCAGATCCACTGTGGGTCTGCGCAACAGCAGATGAAGAGTGGCCGAAGACCAGTTCTTTTAGAGGTGGAGTGGTTAGAGGCTACTTTTCAGAAACGTTAAAGAGAATTTGTGTGAATGTTGAGCGCTGAAGGAGTTTGTTGAACTTTGAAGAAGCTTAAACAGATTTGTTAAAGCCAAAAGAAGCAAAACACTAGCTGAAAGCTGAACGAATCCTAATGCTAAGAGTAGCAAAAGGCTAGCAGAATTGGCACAGATCTGGCAAAAAGTAGCACAATTTTAATTCTAGCCTTTTGCCACCCTCAGAGCAGCATGATGCTGGCTAAAAGAAGAAAAATGTCAGAAAAGTAGCAGAGTGCTAGCTAAAAGTAGCAAAACATTTGCATAAAGTAAAAGATGAGCTAAAATAGCATAATGCTGGCTAAAAGTAAGAAAAGATTAGCTAAAATAGCATGATACTGGCTAAAAGTAGCTAAACATTTGCTAAAAGAAAGAAAAGATGAGCTAAAATAGCATAATGCTGGCTAAATGTAGCAAAACACTTGCTAAAAGAAAGAAAAGATGAGCTAAAGTAGCATAATAGTGGCTAAAAGTAGCAAAGCATTTGCTAAAAGAAAGAAAAGATGAGCTAAAGTAGCATAATAGTGGCTAAAAGTAGCAAAACATTTGCTAAAATATAAGAAAAGATGAGCTAAAGTAGCATAATGCTGGCTAAAAGTAGCAAAACATTTGCTAAAAGAAAGAAAAGATGAGCTAAAATAGCATAATGCTGGCTAAATGTGGCAAAACATTTGCTAAAGTTACGAAAGGCTAAGTAGAAGCTAAAAGTAGCTAAACCAATTTTTCCTTCCGGTCCTGGCAGATTATTAAAAACTGACCACTTGTTAACAAAATAAAGTCCCATTACATTAGATAACAGTATTTAACTTGACAAAAACATAACTTCACTGAACAGAGTATATAACTTTTCTGCTGATGTTCTGCAGCTGAACTTCTATATTTAACCTGATTGGTCACTGAGTTAGACGTCGTCATGACGACAACTGCTTCAGGTGATGCAGTGAGGCAGCTCATGTTTTAACCTGTAGCTATTTTCTTTAATAAAACCACAACTCGCAGTGAGAACAAATTAGAGCTTGTGGAAGCACTTCATGTTTTAATTTCTGGACCAGATCTGCACTTCTTCTCTGGGTAACGTTAAATTCATGACATTTAATCAGAAACGTCAAGTAGCTGATGTTAAAATGTTACTACTACTCCCGTACTTTAGGGGGAACTAAATATAACTACTCTACTTCTACTATGGTTTTTTAAAATGTGACGCATGAATTCTCTGCAGAAGATTTAAAAATAATTTGAGACAAAATTATCTCAAGCAGCAATATGAAAAATGGTGATGCAACATGTCTAACCACAGTTTTATTCAAAAATTCAAGCTGTTCTTTTGGAGCAGGGAAACGAGTAAAACATGGAGGACGGAGGACTCGGGGACCAGGATTGCAGTAGTGCCCAATCCGTCCCTCGAGGGCCACCGTCCTGCATGTTTCACCTGTTCTCCTGCTCTTCAGCAGCTCCTCAAGTTCTGCCTGTAAATCACTCGTTCAATCACGTCAGGCGCGTCTTCCCAATTCAAGATGGCTGCCACAACCACTGGAGTTCAGCCGACATGAAAACACCTGGAACAGTTTTACAGACGAGGAGCTAAAACAAAACAAGAAGATATCTGATTTACTTCTGCGCCGCTCCGAGACTCTCAGGACGTCACCTTTAAAAGTCCAGACTCTTCTAGAAGTCGTGCGTCTGACGCCTGAAAGGCCTTAAAAGATTTTAAACAGATTTTAAACAGATTTCAAGGTTCGGAAGAAAAGTTTTAGGAGGGATTTGTGACAAAACTGCAAAGACCAAAAGAAATAATTTACAAGCGAGCGGTGAGACCAGCGTCGTACAGTCTGGAAACAGAGACGTGGACAGAAAGGCAGGAGACAGAACTAGAAGACCAGAGGGACAGTGAGTGTACTGGTAGAGGGTGTTGGAAATGCAGCTGCCAGGAAAAAGACAACGAGGAGATCCATGATGCAGTTAAAGAGGACATGGACAGAGGACACTGAGGACAGAGTGAGACGGAGGAGGACGGTTCGCTGAGGAGGGAACAGCCGAAAGAAGATTCACTGACTTGGAGTCGAAGGGGTGCAGCAGGTCGTGGGGGCGGCAGTAGCGATGTCTGCACACCACCACCAGCGCCACGAAGGAGGCCAGGAAGATGGTCGCCAGCACCCCGATGGCCACAATCACCACCGTCTCCATGGCGACCGTGGCGTTGTACGGCAGCGAGTCGACAAGAGGGGGCAGTCCAATCAGGGCCTGCTGACTGACCGAGCTGGACCGCAGGCGCTCATCTGCTGAAGAGGAAATGATCATTAAAGTCCGACTGGAGGCGACGAGAGAAGGCGCCCCGCGTCGTGAAGACGTTCTTATTTTAATTACACGTTTGAACCAAACAGAGTCCATTTGTGTCTGTCGGCAAAATATCTCATGAACCTCTTGAGATTTCAGTGAAAAACACTCAGGAAGGAATTATTGGATCAACTTCTACAATGGTTCAACTTTTAAGTGCAACCACATTCAAAATGGCCGCTGCAGCTAAATAATCTCAGACGACACAAAAAGTGCTCAACCAATAAAAAGCTGTTGAGCTGAAACTCGTAGCAGCCAAGAGTCGTCTCTTAACTTGTACCAGATTTGCTTTTAAACTCTGCCATTAACTGGAGTCAACTGTGCATGTTTGTTAGCAAAATATCACACGAACCACTGGATGGACTTGGCAAGCTAGTTTCTGGGCGTTCCTCTACGACTGGTTAACTTTTAGAGTTGACTCAATTCAAGATGGCCGCTACAGCCAACTTTGTAAAACACTAAAATGTATAGAGCTTAGTCAGTTATTCAGATATTGAGCTAAAATTCGGTGTGGTAGTAGCTGGGAGTTGTCCCTAACTCATCGTTTGAGAGTTTTAAGACAATTATTGCTGCACTATAACGGATAACGTCAAAATAAGTTTCACTCAATGAAGTGACCAGATTAAATTATTGCATCCTAAACTTTCAGTTTTTATTGGATTGTCCACACTTTAATTTCAACGAGTGGATTTTTCTCTGAAAGTGTGACGACCTGAGCAGAAGCTGGAGGGACAGGACTCCAGGTAAACCTCAGTAACTTAATTGATCGAGTGCAGCGCGTGAAAAGAACGATGCTGTTTAAGAAACTGGTGCAAGTGCAACGTCACGGCGTGGTCGACCCGCGTGGCTCCGTGGGATTATGGCCAGGAATGCTGTAATTCTTTAATCTGATTACTTTTGTGCTTTCTGCAGCCTTTTTCACCCTCACACGCTGTTGAATCTGCAAAATGAGACAAAAAAAATTATTAAACGTGCAAAAAGTAATTTAAACATTTTCATCGCTGCCACAGAACCATCAGACGAAATGAACTAAAAGATAATCCAATAAAAACAACAATGACAGAGATGTGCTTTTCTGTTAGAATAGATCATATAAACTTTTATACACTTTTCATTATATAAACTCTGAAATAATTGACAATGTTTAGATTGTGCAAATTGTATGATTTGATGTGAAGCTGCTCTTTAATGAAGACAGAAAATAACAGCTGAAACTGCGCCTCCATTACAGAAAAAGCTAATAAAGAAAAAATATATAAATATTTTTAATAATGCAAATTTTCCACCTGAATTGAGAATTATAAAACAAATTCGCACAAGACGCAACAATGGACCAATAAAGAGTCACGGATTGTTGAAACTTTTCTAATTTACTGACTTAAATTAAAGCCCAAACTTTATAAAAACACGTCACGTCCCTTTAAAAGAGCTTTTCAGTTTTAAAAGAGCCTTAAAACTCATTTCTCTCTCACTCACCTCAACATTTCGTCCTTTTTTCTCCCGTTTGGAGACGAAAAGCTTTGGGGTCGCGGGAGCGCGGAGACGGCACCGACTTCCCTGAGACGGGAGCGCGCAGCGTGATGATCGATGACCAAGTTTTGAACAGGCCTCAGTATGGCAGGCAGAGTTATCATATAATAATAAACCAGACAAGCGGACAACCACACATCTTTGTGGTCATCGTGAACATTTTTCTGTTCATTAACACCGTCCAGATGTTTCTAACTTTATTATTTTATAGATAAATTAACTTACAGACATGTTTACCTCATTTCTGTTTACATTTCTGAAGTAGAACTAAAAAATAAAAGTCCTATTTTAGACATTCATAATCTCCTTGTGTGAACAGTGAGTTAGTGTTCACTTTATTTATTATTATCATTATATTTGTTGTTATTGTTATTATTATTGTTATTATTATTATTTAGTAAACTTTCAGCTTCCATCAAAGTGTTCAACTCCTTCGGGACTCTTTCTTATTTTTTCTTATACATTCACACAGATTTAATCAAATTCTTGAACATCTACTGGTAAATTCTTTTGAGATCTACTCCAACATAGTTGCTTTATGTTTTAGCTTTTAGCTGCTGTTTTACTAGATTCAGCATTTTGTAGCCCTGCTAATTTTAGCTTTAGGCTACTGTTCTGGATTTGCTCTTAGCTATTGTTTTTACCCATTTTAGCTTTTAGCAGCTGTTTTGTTAATTGCAGTTTCTACCCACTGTTCTGCTGGTTTTAGCTTTAGCTGTTGCTTTGTGGGTCGACTGTTTTGTTAATTATGACTTTTAGTAACTGTTTTATCCAATTTGGCTCCTACTTATGGCCACTTTTAGCTTATAGCTTTTATTGAGCTAATATTAGCTTTTGTTTTGATCATTGTAAATTTAACAGTTCTAAGTTTCTTAATCACATTTCAGCATCACTCAGCACTCATGCATGTTGTGTTTTTGCAGATAATGCTATATTTTTCTAGTTACTCATGGATTATATAAATATCCACAGTTAAAAACTTTTTTAGATATTCCTAACACATTTTAACAAATAAAAAAAAATGTCCTTTTTAGTTACTAAAAACATCTTTATAGGCCTACAGTATATTGAATTTATGGGGATCTTGTTAAAATGTATACAGACATCCGTTCTTAAATTATGACTAGAACTGAATATTTGACGAGAGTCTGTGACAAAGTTGACTCAAAGCAATCTGCTCCTCAGATAAATAATGTTATGAATGTATTTTTAATGTATATGAATGTTTCTGTTCAGTGCCTGAGATGACTTCTGCTGTGACTTGGTGCTATAGAAATAAATTGAATTGAAAATATTTAGGATCTATTAAGACCTTGATGGGTTTTCTTCTAACATAAAATATTTAATGAAAAAAAATTGACTTGTATCTTTAAGTAAAACATTTCTTCTTAAAAATGGGTGTTTGACATATCTCATATTCAACCTTCATTTATACGGGTTAGTCTCATTGAATCACGAGGACTCATTTAAAGGAGAGACCTATTTTCAAACAAAGACCACAGTTCGGTACAGGCAACAATAAAACAATCATAAAAAAACCATATAAAATCAAAAGTAAATAAAGGAAATTATATGACAGAAACATGTCTGCATTGATTTTTGCACTGAACTTAACAATTGTTTGAAATCCCTTAGAGATCCCTGGTATTTATCAGTAAATTGTATTTAGGAAATCAAGATCGAGAGCTTCAGATATTTTTGCAAGATATTTCAGGAAACGGGAGCGGAGTAGGAGAAGGCCCTTTTGCCAAGTTCAGTCCTCACTGAGGGGACACTGCAGGTAATCATGTCCTGAGAGTGCACGCTGTAGCTGCACTCACGCAGAGACATGTAGGAGGAGATGTATGAAGGCAGCAGACCAAGAAGTGATTTAAAGATGAAAATGTACCAGTGGAAGAGTCTGTGTGAAGTTAATGGTGACCAGTTAACCAGTGAAACCAGACGTTCTTCTTTCAGCTGCTCCCGTCTTCAGGGGTCGCCACAGCGAACTTATTTCCACAAAGACTTTGAGATTATTTTACGCTGGATTTCCTTCCTGACACAACCACTGAGCTACCACAGCCTCTGTGTGGAGCAGAGAGCTGCTATCTTGGGTGCCCAGAGGAGCAAATGGTGGGGTTAAGGGCCTTGCTCAAGGGCCCAGAGTGGGGCAAACGAGGGTGGAGGCAGGTGTGGGTGTTTCACTGTTCCCACCCACATTTTGTTATGTCAGTGTATGTATGGGAAGTTGAACTGGCGATCTTCTTCTGATCGCAGGTTCTCCTCTAACCTCTGCACCTCCCTCTGAAGGTCTAAGTAAATTGTCTCTGTCAGTTTTACAGATGTTGCGCTTGAATTTGATGTGGTGGTGGTTGAACATTGTCCCCAACACATAAATTCAGCAGAACACTTTGGACCAAATCTGCTGGAAACCTTGACTTTAACTAACAGAGTGACCCTTTTGTCAGTTAGCAAAATATTTCCAAGGCTCAAGAGACGTCAATGAAACTCTCCAAAGTAAATGTTTACTGTGCAACTGACCTTTTGGAGCCAGTCTACTTTAAGGTGGCTGGCTTGTGATGGACTGGCAACTTGTCCTGGACGTGCCGGTTTTTCCCAACATGGACGCTGAAGAGGGTTATGAGCTCCGTCACGACCTGCACAGAAAAGTCAAAGGGAATGGATGGACGCCTCAGCTAAAAGACCTTCAGCCTGCGCCAGAACGTCTCCACCTCAGTGTGTTCTACAAATATTAAGAATGGGAAGGATGCTCATTCACAACTCTCATCATGCAAGATCGCATGAGGATGTTTTTATTTTTTATTTCTCCAAAGTTGGACCAAAATGACTTGTCATTTTTCAACGGAGCATGGTTTTTGTATAAAACTGGCATGAAAGGCGTTGTTGGGTGATGCTTCCTTTAGCTGTTAATTTGATTATTTAGTTTTATGATACGTTTCTTTAAATATATCTGATTCCCCATGCAAGTAGTAAAATAGTACATTTGGGAGCAGGTTTTGTGACGTTCTGGAAATGAAGCCAGGCGCGGCACTGAAGATGAATCCATCTCAAAACACTGAACTTGAGGATGATGAGCGGCAGGAGTGAGTACAAACAGATGAATAAATGAGTTAAGTGGAGAGAGGGGAATTTCTGCTTCCCTCCACCCCCTTCCTGTCGGACAGTTGAGTGTATAAGTGCCCCCCCCCCACACCCCCAACTCCTTTCGCTTCACTGCCTCTCTGCTCGTCTCCCAATAGAAAATGCTCGGTGGCATTAAATATGTAAAATTAGCATTTTAAGTAGAACACATTTCTATGTCGCACCCCCCCACCCCCAAAAGCCGGCTGCCCAGCCCTGAGCGCATCAGCCGCAGACTCATGCATGCATATGAAATGCATTTGGTCATCTCCATGGTAACGCTGTGGGGGTGGGGTTCCAGATAAGATGAAAGGTGTTGGCAGTGAAAGTAGATCAGATTGAATTTATTTTTTATTTAGAGTTTACTCAAGGAGCAAGTCACACTAATGTACTTTTATGTACTCACCATGGAAACATGTACTCTTACTCTATACTCACAGGCTATACTGCTATGTAATATTTTATACTCACCTTCTGGTTTTAACATCCAGACAATATTCTGAATGAAATATTACTTTACAGCTTTATCAGTGTTAGACATCTAATTATGACATTAATCACAACATTAAAGCCTCTTTCATACTTTTGATTTCTCTGGCATTTCACACAGTGAGTTGATTATTTTATTTTTTTGTTCTGTGTTCCTGTTTTTTTTTTTTTTAAATGCTTTTAATTAGTTATTCAGTATCATTAGTGTAGTGGGGTTTTTTTTTCCATTAACTTTACTCCCATTGATGCTAAGTACTTTTTGATACCAGTTTCTGTTTAAAATTTGCTCTATAAATAAAGTTGACTTGACTTTGAGTTTGCTGGTTGACGGGACGTCCTGCTTGTATAATGGTCAGGGAAACATTGAGTTAGCAACGGTGAGTTAGCAACGGTGAGTTAGCAACGGTGAGTTAGCAATGGGTTGCATGTTACAAAAAGAGCTGTGTTTCACAAAAACACACAATTTATAATAATAATAATAATAATAATAATAATAATAATAATAATAATAATAATAATAATAATAATAATAATAATTATTAT
>JARVGV010000412.1:29323811-29337057 GCA_031762435.1 Hypsolebias longignatus | reverse complement strand
TAACCAGTGAATACTGGGTGCAGTGGTGGGTACAATAATCACAGCCAGTTATGAATCTTAGTGCACCGTGATAGACAGAGTCCAACATCTGCAGGTGCTTGTTCAATGTCACCAGAGTCAATGGAGGGAAAGAAAGTCACAGTTACAAGTTGTTTCCTTCAGAGTTAGACAGGATCTATTTCTGAAAAATAAACCCAGTTTAACTTTCAGTTTCCTTATACTGTACAGTTTTCAACATGAGGCTTAAGAGAGATGTGCAGCAACCAAGATTCCCAGGAATTTGTTAAACTCAATAAGGAAAAACATTCCTAGATAAAACAGAAGGAAGGACTGCTGCAACTTCTTGTTTTAAAACATTCCTTTGGTTTTATCACCATCAGTGTTGCCAGGTGTGAAATGTAGGATTATCGTACTAGAGACATAAAATTATCGTACCCCTGGCAACACAGGAACAAATCTCATCAGCCTCACGTGCGCTCTCGCGAGCTGCAGATGCTTTAGAAAAAAAAGAGTTCATCCAGATAACGCGAGATGGCGCAGTTTACTGTACGTCGGTGTCTCCATCACATGTCACGGGAAAAAGTAATGAGATGGACACAAAAGACTTTCTGAGATTTAAAAAAGGAAGTTAACGGGTAAGTCTGGCGGTTAAATGAAGCTACAAAACTCTCGGACATAAGCTAGCTAACGCTGACTAATGCTAAATGCGTCAAAAGCGAGATTTCAAGTTCAGACTTGGAGCAGTACTCTTTGCCGCCTATTTTTCTTTAAATATTGAATACTATGAAGTTATAATTTTGGATTAAATGTTCTGTGTGATCTTTATTTAAAAATTCGAGATAATTTTAAACAACTGACAGAGTTGGCGGCCATCTTGAATCTATTAGCATCTGGTTACTGCCGCAGAAGCAAAATGACGTCATGACTAAATTGGCTATCTGTAATCAGATCGAGTCCAAACGTTAAATCAGTTGTAGATGTACATCCAAATATCACATTTGTGAGTTTCATTGTGAATGAGATATTATGCTAACACAGTAGATTATTCTATTAGGATTTACAGTTTTCATTGAGCAATGTTTGAAGGTAATGAAGGCGATACAAAGACAAAAAACATTAAATGGATACATGGGAACATGAAAAAAAAAGATGTACACTTATGGGGAATCTATTATAATTATTAATATTAGTATTGGTTTTGCTCTCATTTATTACCTGACCAAATTGTAGTTAATTACCTTAGAATGACTGACACCATTTTCAAGTGCAAATCAGTTGTATGAGTTTTAAAGTCATAATTATGAATTTATTCCCACAATCATGACTTTAAAACACAATTATGACTTCCTGTTGGGCTTTTATTTCATAGCAAAAATGGGCTTCAATACTAAAGCTATATAAAATGGCGATGAAAAGATGTATACAGCACTTTACATACCTTTATTTAAAAGGATTGATGTATGAAAGCAGGACATTGAATGAATGAATCCATGTGCTATGCAGGAAAACTACCTGTGTCTGACAGGAAGTTGCAGAGTCACGGTGTCCGACAAGGGACATACTTCTAAATTAAATTAGAAAAGTCAAAGTTATGACGTTAAAATTCGAAATGATGACTTTCATTCTCATAATCATGACTTATTCTCGTAATTATGCGTTTAAAACTCAAAATTCTGACTTTTATTCTCATAATTATGACTAAAACTCGAAATTATAACTTTTATTCTCATAATTATGACTTTAAAACTCGAAATTATGACGTTTATTCTCATAATCATGACTTATTCTCGTAATTATGAGTTTAAAACTCAAAATTCTGACTTATTCTCATAATTATGACTAAAACTCAAAATTATAACTTTTATTCTCATAATTATGACTTTAAAACTCGAAATTATGACGTTTATTCTCATAATTATGACGTTAATACTCAAAATTATGACTTTTATTTTCATAATTATGACGTTAATACTCAAAATTATGACTTCCTGTTGGGCCTTTTTTTTTTCATGACGGAACTGGGCTTCCATAGCAGTCAGACTAATTCAAGAAAGAAGCGTACTGCCATCAAGCCAAGATGCTACAAAAGCACATATTCTTGTTTTAGGATTTCATTTAGATCTCAATAAAATAATTTTCCTTCCTTCTTTTGCAGAACTTTGGACTCGTGTTCTTGAGCTGCCTCCCAACACAAACATCCAGAGGAGCTGACGGACTACAACTAAAGAAGGTACGATTATTTTTAATAAAAAAAAATTTTTTTCCCCTTTATAGCTTGGGAACTCATTCAAAATTCAAATCAACGCTCGTGTGGAAAAGTTTCCACGTCCCTGTTTTACCGTCTCAGTTCTAGATGCGGTGAAAGTCCTTCACCTGCTGTTCCACTGAAGCAGCATCCTGCGTAAAAGCAGTGAACTCGGGCTCAGGATGACGCTGTCAATCACAGCAGTGTGCGTTTGAGCTGAGTTCTGGTTTGAAGCTTCTCACGCTGACAGATTGGATCACTGACTGACAAGAACACACCGTCCTCCTGTAGATTCTGTGTTTCAGGAAGTAAATGTAGGTTCTCTGAGTTTCTATAGCTCTGAGCTAAAATTAACAAAGTAATTATTTGTGTTTATAGTTTAGCAGCCTCAGCTGAAGTCTAGTCGACTTTAGTCTCAGGGTAATTAGCGCGAGCCACCGAAGGTGAACGCAATAACGTTTTTGGCCATGCTTGTCTGTTAGCCAAATGTGTCACAAATCACTCAGTTAATTTTAATGAAACTTGCAGAAAGTAATTATTGGATGTACTTTTACAACTGAGAAACATTTGGAGTCAATCCAACTCAAGATGGCTGTTATGGCTAATCAACATTAGCAAACATAAAAATGGCTGATCTTTCTGCGGTTCCTTCTTCAGGGAGGAGGACGACTCGCTGTCCTCTGTGTCCTCTGTCCTCACTTCCACTGGTCTTCTCTACTACCCTCAGTCCTACACTCTTGACGTTCCTCTTCCTCCCTCTGTCTCCTGGCACGTTTCCCTCCTTGTGGTCTTAATAGCACGATTTCAGTTTGAACCCTGTTTGTCAACAGCACCGGTAGCGGTCTTAGCTAACCCTGGTCTCAACTGATTCAGTTTCATTTGGACAAACTCGCATGTTAGTTTTGGCATGTGTTTTACTCCACATGCCTTTCCTGACACAACCCTCACCATTTATAGGTTTGGCATCAAGAGATGCACTGACTGGTTTCAGAAATGGATCTAAAATTTGGTATGAAATATCGCATGAGATTCAGCATGTTACTGTCATAGTAGGACCTAAATGGCTATTATTCCACAATTTTTTATTTTTTTTTTTACTTAGGATGATGTCTCAGTCTAAAACTCTGGCATTAAAGGCAACGAGGGACATGCATTCTTCTAAGAAATGCTAGATTTTTAAATATTATTTATTGCCTCTCAGCTAATGCCACATAAGGTGTTTATTTTATTTTTTTTTAATGAATTATTATAATAATAATAATTATTTTTTTGTTGCAAAAACAGAACAGAAATTGCAAAAAAGTCTGTTTTATTTCATAACCTTTGGGACGTTGTATATTTTATTTTATTTACCCTATATTTATTGTTTTATTGTTCTCGAGTCTCAGGGTGGCTGCATGTTGGAGTAGCTCTGTTAAATTCATTTGGATTTATTGCTTTTGACAACTTTAATTCCTCTTTTTTTCTGGATGTAAATCGCTTTTTTCGGATGAATACTTCCTCTGGTGTTGGATGCTGCGCGGCTGGAAGGATTTTTACTGAATCTTTTTTACTTTTTGGCATTTGTTGTGATGCGTAACCATGGCAACAAGGTGAACAACCAGGAGAAGCTGATTAACATCTCAAAAGCTCACATACCCCAACTACAGCCCCAGATCCTAAATGAGTTGAAAAGGAGGTGCCGTGGACGAATTCCCATCAAGCTGGCGGCGATGCTTGAGTGTCTGACCGCCGAGATCCTGGAGCTGGTGAGAAACTCGGCTCATGACTACAGGAGGATCATCACCCTGGCACCTTCAGCTGTCTGTCCGTGGTGATGAGGAGCTCAGCAGACTGCTGGGAGGAGTGACCATCACTCAGGGAGGACTTCTGCCTGGGATTCAGGTGGTCCTGCTGCCCAGGAGGAATGAGAGGCCCATCGGCTCTGACAGCAAGCTGGATCCGGGTGTAGGGATCGGTATCTGTGGCCAGATTCTTCGGCTTCACTGCAGGAGATCCTTCCTGGTCACAGCTGTCAGCATCTAGCAACTCTTGAATGACACCAGGATGATGAGCAACGACGACACTTAATTTCCCTTTGTGATTAATAAAGTATTTTTGACTTGAACCGAATTATCCAGGTAGTCTAGAGTCACACAAACTCATTTTCAAGAGAGACCTGTTTGGGAGCAGATGGTGGAGGTTAAGGGCCTTGCTCAGGCGCCCAGAGTGGGGAAAATGAGGATGGAGGCAGATGTGGGTGTTTCACCTGTCCCACCCACATTTTGATGTTGTCAGTCCGGGGAGTTGAACCTGCAACTTTCCTATCACAGCCTCTGCTCCACCACTCCCCAAATGCATGAGCTTTAGAATGTGAACAGTGTGACAGTGATTTGTATTTTTTTTTTATAAATTCATAAATGATGAACCCACTAAAGACAGCTCCAGATATACATGTATACAGATTATTCCTGAGTACTGTACTTGAAATGACAAAGTGGTCCTTTTAATGATCCTGCTTTAAAAATCCTGCTCAGACGTTCAACATTAAGTCGATTTTTGCTTTAAAATCTCAACTTTTGGAACTGGGCTTAAAAAAAAGGCCAGATATAAAGCTATAGTTTTTATTTTTAGAGTGTCTTTGGCTTTACCCCATGGGATTTCAAAACCCTGCGGCTCCACAGACTACAAAGCTTTTTTTTTTTTTTTTTTTTTTTTTACGGCGGGGATGGGATTGTGGGAAGCTCTCTGCAGCTGAGAACAACACAATGTGGCTGGGTCGTGTGGACCTCAGATAGTGGACGAGTCGCTGGATAGACACACAAATGTCCTTGGGAACCAACAATAGCAGCAGGCTTTTAGTCAGTCAGCTCTGCTTCTTCATTTTGTTCTTTTTGGTACTTCTAAAATCTCATTTTTGGCAGGAAAACGGAGCAAATATTTCCCTTATTGCTTTGGCTGTGGATTATTGGTGGTGTCTGCTACGACACTAACACATGAAGAGTATGTGCATAATTTAAGTAGCAGAACATTCTGAGTAAATGTGATGCTTCACTTTTTCCATCAGCTGTTATGTCTGACCTCAGACGCCTCATTTAAGATTTCACAGTGTTATTACTAATTTCATGCTTGAAGGTACGTTTGACAGGGCTTTTAATATACAAGCTTGTGTTTGATCACCTATCCTGTAAGACTTTATGTTCATTAAATAATGACACCTGGTGGGAGACAAAAAAAAAAGACTGGAATAAGAAAGTAAAATTAACGACTTAAAATGTGAACAAATGTTTAATTTCTAGAGCAAAAAGAAAAAAGAAGGGTGAAACGTATTTTTGTTTTGTTTTAAGTTTTCAGCAAAGGGTCAACGGAACAACTGTATCAATAATATTTAAAATGACTTAATTAATTCACTCCTATTTTTTTCTAAATCAAATATCAACACCTGAGGGCTGAATTCATTAATAAAAAGTAAAATTGTATTTGTTAAAAGTAATTCATACAATAGACCAGATTATTTTAAAGATTTTATTACAAAAATCAATAAACACAATAAAAACAGAAAATATTGGAATATTATTTGGTGTTTTAGCACTTTGAATTATCTGAACCAAATTTAAATTGTTATATTTTTTAAACACTAATTTACAAATATAACATTCTTTTAGCAAAAAGGTTTCCTTTTATGACACAAAGGACAACTTTGATTATAAGTTCATCTAAAACGCTACCTTTAGAACTGCATGTTTAAAAATAACTGTTTGCAGGTTACAAGCGCAAAGGTTTTGACAGTTCAGTCTATTTTCATAAACTGTCTTTGTGCATTGAGTGATTACTTTCTGAGATGTTTCACCAAAATGGGTTTATGAGATATTTTGCAAATACAGTAATAAACAATGGACAAAGGAATCACTCATATGCCTTCAGCTGCTGGTAACATTTATTAATCTAAGTTGATCCGATCAGACGTATCGGTTTAGTTCCTGGTCAGGATAGTCTACGTTCACCCCATGATTGTATTTAACATGTCACTTTTCAGCTCCAAGGTCTCATGTAGGATAATTTAATCCTATATGTAGATTACCTTAATGACTTGCAGGATAGATTTGGATTATTTTTTATAAGTTTGAATAAAGCAAAAAAAAAAAAAACTTGACAAGCTGCATGGATGTGATGTTTGCACCAAAACCTTCCTCTAATGCTCTGATGAAATCCATTCCACAGTCTATTGATCTGGCCTGCAGTTTGATTGATGTTGTCTTTAAAAATTCATTAGCTTGATGCACAAGGAGCTGCCGGGCCGGTGCTCCTGCAGGGCACGTTTGTTTGTGTTTACAGAACCAGGAGCGTTTAGTCAACAGCTAGAAAACAGGTCTGACATGGCCACCTAGGGCCAAATGAGTCATCCTGTCATCAGCCCCATCCAAACAAAGGAAGAAATGTTTTTTCACGTCCTTGTGCACTTCTGAGTTTCATGTCGATTACGTCACGTGAGGCAGCACATTATTTTATGTGTCTTGCAGTTGTCCCTCCCTAACAACAGGTTTAAACTACACTTCAATTACACTAAGGCTGTCTGTCTTAAATTAACTTCAAGGCATGATTTGTGGCTTAAATATCTGTGTTTAAATTGTCATAATCACAAAATTTTGAAATGCAAATTACCCAACAACGCTCATAATTAAGGCCAAAAGCACATCTTAGACAGTGTTCACTATGCAGGCAAATTCAGCCCATGTCTGAATATAACAATGTTTTTATTTATTTATTTATTTATTTATTTATTTTTCAAATCAGTCCCAAATGAGTTTCATGTGTGGTACTAAATCTGATGCATATCCATCGTTTTTCAGTCACCTCAGTCTGAACGGTGATGCTGCATTTTGTCTGACTTTTAAGGGACTAACCAAATACATGTATTGATAAGATTGATATCAATATTACACAGTTTAAAACTAGGAACCGAGTCTTTAGCTACACAACAGAAGTCAAGTTTTGACCTTTATTTTTACATTTTAGATTTATGTTCTGGAGAGAGCGGCACAGTGGCTCAGCTGGTAGAGCTATTGCTTCTCAGAGAGAAGGTTGCCGGTTCAAATCCTGGCCTGGGACCTTTCTTAGTTCATATCTTAGATCTTATTACTGTTTTTCTTTTTTTTTACGTTATTGTTGGATGTAACTGGGACCCTTTGTACAAAATTTCGCTCCACCACATGTACCACATGTGGTGCAAATGACAAATAAAGAAACTCTGACTTTCTGAGTGGGGTTTGCATGTTCTCTCCATGCATGTTCTCTCCGGTTTCCTCCCACAGACCAAAAACATGCATGTTAGGCTGACTGGTGACTCTAAATTAGATGAGAGTGGAAGAGTTTGTCTCTTTTGTGTCTGTGGTCCTGTCCAGGGTGTACCCTGCCTCCTGCACAGTGATAGCTGGACATGGCCACCAGTGACCCCCACAACCCACAAAGGAAGAAGCGGGTATGATAGATCGATGTTCTGGATGACTGAGAGTCTTCACAGACATATGATACCAACGTTGTTGTCATATTGTATCAATGCTATCATGATGAGATCAATACTTGAGTTTGTTTTTACTTCCAGTATGTCGCTCCCATCAGACCAAACAAATGTCCACCATTTTCTGCATCTGCTGCTCTTTTACGGGATCGTGGGGCGTTGGTGTCTTACCTCCAGACGTCACTGTGAGGGACTGGAGACACTGGGCAGGTTGCAAGTCCATCACAAGGATGCACAAAGACGAATCTGCACTCACATCGACTGATAATTTAGAGTTACCAACATGCATGTTTGATCTGTGGGAGACAACCAGAGGATGTGCACGTGAATCACTTTAGAGATATAGTCTGATGGTGGTTACATTGAAAACATAATGTGAATGAGTCATTTTTTTTAAATTTAGCATTAAGACCTGCAGCGTGAATGCAGACTAAACCAAGGCTTGGAAAAGAGGTTGCATTCAGAGTAATGTATATTTTCAATTTTTATTATATTTAAGAAATTAACTTTCTCAGCTGTTTAAAAAATCTTGTTGCATGTGGTAGCTGTTTACTGTATAATAATGATTTGGTAACGCGTCTCTTCTCTCGTGCGGGACAAAACTTGATGGATTTTTATAGGAGTAGACAAATTAAACTGAAAGCTCTTACAATCTAAATGCATAAAATTCTGTTGTGATTTTTGATCACGTGAAACATTTTCCCACAATTTAAATTAAGTCGTGTTGAACTTTAATCTGAGCCCCTAAAACAATTTTGCCAATGAAAGAGAAAATCTAACTTTATAGGAAAAAAACAGACATTGAAGAGGTTCATTTTTTACAAGATTTACAATACAATTACTAAGTTTTTTCCTTAGTTTCAGTTTGTGTTAAAGATGACAAATTGAAAACTGTAAACCTTCATTTCAGACCCTAATTACTGTATGTCTCATACGTCTCTCCATTATGAGAATATGAGTTTTTCCACGTTGCCTTTTTCCTGCACATTACTGCTCAAGTTGTTCTAAAACACAGACTCAATCAAAATCTGCACATTTGATGTGCGTTCTGCAGCAATTAAATTAGAGGTTAATCACCTGAGGAGCAGTGTGCGTTAAGAACAATTTCTCTTACTTTGGTCATCAGCAACATTAAGAAATGCCAATTAACAATGGCTGGTTAATTATATTTGTGCCCCTCAATTACTGCTGATTGGAGGCAGGTCCAGGTAGTAATTAATGCTAAACAATGGATCGACATGGTCGAGACGAGTCAGAGAAAGTTAAATGATGAAGGGAGACAAAAGGAGTCCATCAAAAGTAAAATGTCTACGTAGCTCTCACTGCTACATGAAAGCAGACCCTTAACACAAGACGATCCCTGCAGACTGCGCCTGCAGCTGCCAGGACATGAAAAACAACAGAACTGTGGGCTTTTTGAAGCAGGAAAATAAGAATTTGTCAGCGCCTGAGCTTGCTTCTCCTCTGCTCCTCGCCCATTCCCACAGCGGAGTGGTGAAAGGTTCAGACGCACCTTTCCCCTCGAGCTTCATTCAGTTCAAACCACAGCCCACGCTTTTGTTTTCTGGCTTGAGAGAGCAAAAGGATTGTCATTAGGAGATGCAGCGTGCAGGTTGTGCAGTATGTTGTTCAGCTGACATACTCTGTTGTAGCTCGAGCGCTTGTTTAAGCCGTGGACATGTCAGCAAATGTATGCATTACGCATGAGAGGCTGCGGCCGGCTTACGTCATCGTCACACTTGAGTTTTTCATCAGTGTGACTCAGTTGGATAAAATGGCACCTCCAGGCTCTAGTTCGTTACACAAGAGGCTTGAGTTAGAACATTCAACAGTAATGACTTCTCTGTTCTGCAAATACGATTGTGAGTATTGTAGTCTCTAAGTGGGGAAAGGTGTCTATAAACTGGAATGAGGGGAAACTGTCTAACATGACTGCAGGTTTACACAGTCATATTTAAGTAGTTTGTCTTGTCCGTACAGACCAGTGAAATGGTCTTATCAGTGAGAAACCACAGCCAACGCTCACCTTTGTGTTTCTCTTCTCTTCTACATTTTCTGTGCTGAAAGAAAAGGAGTTACTTCACCTTAATATATGCACAGGGACCATTACTGTTCTGAATTCAGACACCTAATAAATGATCTCATCTGAAGAAAACCCAATCAAAATATTCTGCACACTGGTTTGCATCTTAATTAACTTTGAGAATCTGTACTAAGGCAAGATGAGCTTAACCTAACATTTAAAATTTTTGTCAGTTTTTTCTCCGTCATCTCTGAGCTTCTTAATCCTACTGTACTTTTTGTTTGCCTCAAAAAAATGCTGTGTTAAGATAAAGACAGAACATGTTACTGGTTGCCAGTTCTGCTGCTGTCCTGTTTTTTAGATTTTGTTGATAAATTGCTCAATTTTCTCAAAAGGTTGTATCGTAAGTATTTTATTTATCTTAATAATTTGGTTAATTGAATGTCAAAAATATAAAAAAAGGTGGATTCACTTTAAATTAAATTAACATTTCTCACAAATTCATGTAGAGTATATGTTCAAATTGTTAAGATGCCAGCGCTGTTTATCGTGGAGAAAACATGAAACAAAAAGCAGGATGTAACCTTCAGACGTAGTTTCAGAGAGGGTGAGGCCCATAAAATACAAACCACAAGTTTTCAAGTAAAGAAACCAACATTTAATAATAAAACTAAACAAAAAGGCTGACGAGGCAGTAAAAATACCAAGCAACAGAAAACACAAGGAGCACATTGATGGGCTTTAACACGGGAAAAATGCAGAGGAGCCATTTTACTTTAGCTGGTTATTGATTTACATAAATGCTAATGAAGGTTGGTTGGGAGGATAAAGGTCTAAGGGGCTCACATTCTGCTCTTTAAACCAAAAGAGCACAATAAATGACTTTGTCTGAATTTTCATAGTTTTAAATTACCTGGAAAGTTACATGACAAGCACCTGCTTCTAAATAGTAACGCTTGTAAATGTTTTCTTTTTTAATTAGCTGACATTTCTTACATTTTCTTAACAACATAAATGCACATAGCTTTATGAAAAGCATTAAAAAGCAAAATAAAAAATAAAAAAAAATCTTATTTTTCACCTTAGTTTCCAGAAGACCTGCTGCCAACATCCAAACATAAAATCCTTATTGTCCTATAATCAAATGATGGAGATGATAAAACTTTGTGATGTGCACAGTTGAACTTTAGTTTTAATATTGTGGTTAATCATATATTTATGTGATTAATGGAGTTATTGCAATAATTTTGTAATGTCTAAAGAAAATACTATTGCCCCTTTTCCATTAATAACGGGACAGCACAGTTCCAAGGTTTTTCCTTTAGTAATGGTACGTAGAATCGGTCCCTTCTTTCAGTAACCTTGTCTCTGGGGTTCCAGACGGGCTGAAACGGTACCAAAACGTGACGTCAGAACACTGTTGGTCACTGATTGGTCAGGGGCTGGAGTCACTAGAGAGGTTTGAAAAATGTTCACAACACTCGATCCGCCATTTGCAACAACTCAACTCTGAGGAGCTACTGGACCTGTTTTAAAGATTTTACAAACAATATTGACAACACCGTGGTCTAACGCTGAAGTGCTGGTGTTTTTTGTGCTTGGTGGCCAACGACAAAATTCAGAGCGAGTTCGATGGAGCTCCACCGGTCCCCGACTTCCCCCGGTCCTCTCCACCGGTGCCTCAGAGCCCCTTCTGGCCAGGCAGGGCATCATCTCCCCAGCTCTGAGTTCCACCGGTCACTGTAGAAGATCCTCTGTGCTGCTGACCAAGGGCTCGGGCTCCAAGTCCCAGCCTTGCGTGCTCTGCTAGCTCCGAGCTCTGCTGGTCATCATGGATGATCATATGAGCTGCTGACTCACAGAAGACCAGGGTCTGGGCCCCGGCCTCGCGTGCTCATGAAGGCCAAACCCCTACCCCCAGCAGACGGGTGGACCAGGATGGATCTGGGACGGGTCTGGGACATAGGATGGAAATGATTTTTAAATACTTTTTATGTATAAAAAAATCTATTTTTTTAAATCAGTGAAGATTAAAAAAATAAACAGTGCAACTTTATCATGAAATCCCATTTTCACTTTAATGACTATTAAATAATCTGTTAAAGTTTACTCAGCCAAAAAAATCATAAAAGACACAAAATTATTGGATCTCAGGAATATTTCCCTCAAACATGTTTAAAGAAGAGATACAGCCTTTAGTTCAACGTTATTCTAACCCCAGATGTACAAATCACAAAACAAGAATTAAACTTTAGAGCAAAGGTAAAAATAGAAAAACATCTGTAAACAAGAAACAAAACCACATTTTAAATTGATCAATAAAAGTGGACACAATGAGGTCAAGTACATCAAATGATGAAGAAAACTTTTAAATATAATCTTTTTCACCAGAGATTTAATTTTGAACAAAATTTCAATCTGTATTTTTTTAAATTTACCAGAACTTTCAAAATAAATTCTCCCCCTGTACTGAAATCTGTTTCAAAGTCTTACTGCCACCTGCTAGTCAGGTGCGTGACGTCACTTTGAACCCCGCCCACTGGAACTGGTACTGAAAGTGTAACGGAAACACAACGTGTACCGTACCAAGCCGAGTCAAACCCAGCTGTACCAGTACTAAAGGTACTAATGGAAAAGGGGCACATGTTTTTGTTAATGTATGGTAGTTGTGCCATGTAGAAATTCAAGGCGTCATTGTAGATTCTTGCTTTGTGAGGAAATCTTGTTTGGCTGGAGTCGTACAAATCAAACGGCTAAGCGTGGTTTTCATGGAGGTGTTGCCAGGAGAGGATAGAGGTGTGTGGGCTGCTGAAAAGATGTGCCCTGATAAGCCATATCTGTTCTGCAGACAGGCGGTTGATGTCTGAACCGGAGCGTGACCGAGTGGTGAGGGAAGAAGAGCTGATCAGAAGCTGAAGGAAGAGAAGCAGAAAATTGAAACTTCTTGTTTTGTTTGTTTGTTTCTTCACCAACAAATAAGCTACTTCTAAATACCTTCAGGGTGAATGCATGTAAAATATTATCCTCATACAGCTGTGGTTCACAGATGGAGCTTCAGAGTTATATAACTGATGCTGGACTATTGACAATCATTCTGTTATGTGTGTGCAAATAAAATATACAGAGAGCTTTTCCTCACCACTGCCCTTTTTACACAATAACATTCACCATTCAGAAAGACATGGTGCAAGTTTTAGTTTTAAGGGCTGAAAATAAAATTTCTGTACACCTGAAAGATGCCTCACACTTTCAGTGGCTTTTGCCTGTTAATGATGCTGGCTCTAGGCTGTGCAGGAAAGTTTTTTTAATATAATCTGAGGACACAACTGAGGTTCAAGTTAAGTTGTGTGTGATGCTGGTGCACTTTTATGATTTTGGGGAAAAAAGCCGGGCTTGAGTCAAAGCCGTGGCTTAATTATGTAGTGATATAACCTCTCCGTCCATCTTGTCCCAGATGACCTTTCTGGGGACAGACCATATA
>JARVGV010000412.1:29308464-29319544 GCA_031762435.1 Hypsolebias longignatus | reverse complement strand
ACACGTTTTTAGACCAAATATTGCCGATTTAAACATATACGCACAAAAACATGGAAATTAACACAGACATAGTGCTATACAACATTTTACACACATTCTAGGGCGTTTATCAGTTAAAAAAAGTTAATTTGGGGTTTAGTTCCCCTTTAAAAGTGTATACATAAAGTATTCTACTCCGTTTTCTCTCTCTTTGTCTGTTAGATTTTTTTTTTTTTAACTATTTGTCAACAGTTTGTAAATCAAAACTAACAAGCAGGTCTATATCCATTCAACCCAGTATTTCCTACGGCTTATCCATAGTCGAGTCAGCAGGATAACAGGTCTAGAAGGGAAATCTACACATCCCTTTCTCCAGTGACACTCTCCAGCTCCAGTTGCTCTAATGGCAATAGATCTTCACCTGAGTCCCAGAGTCTGCCTCCTCAAAGGTGGACATGATGGCTGTATTATAAAGATCCTGAAAGTATTTCTTCCACTGTTTGGTAATATCACTAGCCTGTGTCAGCTGTTCCACACCACTATCTAACTCATCACCATGTGGTGACTGGTTGACAGCGCTGGCCCTCTTTTCACCCTAGGGCTGAAGACATGGGCCACAGGTCTGGTGACATGATTACAAAACCAATCATCGACCTTTGGCCCAAAGTGACTTTATGCCTAATCTACAGTGTACTATGTTCAGACATGTACAGATGTATATTTATATGAGATTTTACAAAAGCTCTCAAACATGTATTATGTGACAATGCACATATGCTAAATCAACATACCAATACAGTAATGTATTTGTGTCCTTACGAAATACCTTTTTGTATATGTTTATCTGCCACATTTTTATTTATACAGAGCTCGCTCCATTCTTCATCAACAAAATACAAAGCACAGAGGCTGAAGTGGGCAGTACAGCTACCATGTGCTGTGAGTTATCCAAACCTGGAGTGTCTGTTCAGTGGAAGAAGAACAATCAGCCACTAAGAGCCAGCTGGAAGTACGAGATGAAACAAGATGGCTGTTTCCTACAGCTCCGCATCAAGGATTTCATGCCTGAGGACAGTGGTAGCTACTCTTGTCATGCTGGAAGTGCAGAGACCTGCGCAACCATTACATTAAAAGGTATGTAGATCTTGAAATTTATCTGGCAAGCTTCTAACAGCTAATTTTTTCAATGCTGATTTTTTTTTTTTACCCCTTCCACTGTAGTGCAAGAAATAACTTCACCAAAAGCTACTGTTTCTAAACCAGCTCCTTATTCAGAAAAGGACAGGACCAACCTTTCAGAGACTAAACCCATTCCTCCTGAGCCCAAAAAGAGGACTAACAGGAGAATCTCTATTACTAATTCTGAAAGAGACGCGGAGCCGCTTTATGACCTAGAAGCATCATTGATGAAAGAGAAAAAAGACAAGCAAAAGAGCATCCAGCTTGAGCAATCAACAGACAATGATTCGGCTGTTGTACAGGATGTCAAGCAAGTGGAGAGAAATGAAGAAAATGAAGCTGGTGTGCACAAGAAAGATGCTCCATCTGTGGGACGACCACAGAAGACTGATACAGAAAGCATGAAGGGTGAAGAGCCAAGGAGATGTTTGGACAAAGAAAAAGAAGTTGTCTTGGGAAGGAAACAACCAGAGGTGATTTTGAAGGAATTTGTTGAAGCGGGCCCTGAAATAAGTCAGTCAGACAGACTTTTGGACACAACTCTGGTTCAAACAAAACAAGTGGGAAAAGAATATGACATGAAAAAGAGTTTGAAACCACAAGAAAGGTCTTCAGAGAAAACAAGTGAAGTTGATCAGCAGAAGAAACAACCAGCAAGAACAGTTTATAAGGACAGTCAGGATGGCAAACACCCCGAAAAAACACAAGGAAAAGTTAATGACAAAGAAGTGACTGATCAGAATGCTAAGTCTTCAGAAAGGATAGAAGAATTAGAAATGATGGAAGAGGTGCCTTTAATACCACCAGTAAGAATGAAAGGAAAGGCAGCAAATGAAGTCAAGTGTAATTCAAAAGAAACAAAGGATATTGTTCCTCAAGTAATAAAGCCTTCGCTGAGTGTTCCTGAAGAAGACCACAAACAGACAGAAGTTGCAAATAAGCAACGTGCAAAGCAGGGAGAGAAAACGACACTGAAACCAAAGCCCTCTGTGAACCAGCTGGAAAAACAGTCAGAGGAACAACAAGAAAAGCTTGATGGAAAAGAGGCTGTTCCAAAGCCACCTACGAGGATGAAAGGACGCGCAAAACTGGACATGGAAAAGCAACTGTCAAGGGACACAGAGACAGATCCAGATGAACAAGAGCCAAGAAATATAGTGGCAGGTTCAGCTGAAGATAAAACTTTAAAACAGGCAATAAAGCCTTTGAGACACGAGACTGAAGAGAAACTGAGACTGGAGCGGGACTGGTCCATCATAACGGACAATAAAGCTGTGGATGAAATAAAGCAGCCGATCAAGCAACTGGTTAAACCCGTTAGAAAAGAACCTGGATTAGTTCAGGAAGCAAAATTGTCTGTTGAGCCAAGAAGAAGCGAGAAAGAACAACAGACAGCAAAAATGGTGGACGATGTTCCACTTCTCTACATTTCAGAAGACGAAACTTTCTCAGAGGCACTGACGGAGTTACAGCCTAACCGTGTCCTTCCCAATGACTCTGAGGCTGAGAGGCATCCAGAAGAGCTGCCTCTTCAGGAGATGCAGTCACCAACACATTCTTCTTTAGAGGCTACAGAAGAAACCCAAATGCAAGAGGCTGCAGTCAAGATCCAAGCAGCCTTCAAAGGATTTCAAGCCCGCAGAGACTTGCGTCCAGCTTTTAAAGAGGTGTTCAAAAACCAGAATGCAGATCTTCATGGTACACTCACTCTAAAGTGCGCTGTAGAAGGAAAACCCAACACAGTGCGCTGGTTGAAAAATGGACAGCAAATCACCAATGATCTGCGTTACCGGGTTGAAACGTCAGAGAGTGGAGAATGCACACTTGTGGTCAAAAATGTGACCAACGGTGATAGTGGAGTTTACACCTGTGAGGCAGCAAATAAGTTTGGCGTCACCTCCTACAATGGAAACATAACTGTAGTGAAGACTCCGCAACCTGCTTTTGAATCCCAGAAGCCGATACACCCACCACTTGCTGCCATAACTCCTTTGCAGCTCGCGCCAATAAAACCCGAAACCAAGGCAGAACCACAAACTCAGGAGCAGTTTCAGAGTCGAGAACAGGCGCCAGCTTCGAGAACAGATGCTTGGAACTATGTGGAAAGTGTTAGTGTGTCTCTGTGGGAGGCCTTCAACCTGACAGAGCAGGACGCACAGAGGAGACTACAAGAGAGGAGACGATCCTCGCTTGCTGCTGTCAGCTCCAGTGAGTCACACAAACAAAATCAACACCACTAAGTCGTTCATATTTCCAACAAAGCACAAATTAATTTAATTTTCAACAGTGTCAAGTCCCTCTGATTACGACACAGCTCCGGATGTAATTGAACCGCTCGAGACTGTCCCGCTCATTTCAAGGTAGAATATTGCTTTTTTTCTTTACACAGTCCTGTGTTCATGAACAACTTGTGAATATTGTTACAGTGAAGTATCAAAACCAGAAGACGCAGTAACTCCAAAGAATGAGAAGGAAGAGACAAGTGCTCTGCAACCCCTTAAGAAATTTTTAAATGTCAAAGGTCAGTATTAGTAATTTATTTTTTTTTAGGTTTTTGATGTGTTAGGATACTGAAATAATGCATATTTTACAAGTCACATTTACTTGAAACTAGCATGACAACAGATGAAATGCTGACAAAAATAATATTCAAAGCACAGTTTTAATTAAATTTTAAAAGTAAAAGCTCTATTAAAGAATAAGCTTTGCATTAATGAAAATAAACATCAAAACTATCTAAAATATAAATGATGGTGGGTATAATGGTCAAAAAGCTGGATGCAGTAGAATTTAAATAGTAACACAAAAAAAAGTTCATCTTGCTGTCAAATACTGTAGTTTAGTAAAATATTTGTACTTTGAAACAAATTGTGTTCAGAAAGAAGTGTGTTCAGCCCTTCAATGTCAGCATCACATTTATATTGAGCAAATATCTAAAAATAAATTTTATTTATTTATTTATTTATTTATTTATTTATTTATTTATTTATTTATTTATTTATTCATTTTATACAATAATGAAATACAACAGTTACATATATGTAATTGGAAAATAAAAAATATTGTATATAAAATATAAAATGAAAGGTAGCAGATGAAGAAATATCTTATTAAATCTGCTCATTTATCTAATAAGAATTCAAACAACATTTTCCATAATTAATAAAACAAGTAAATAACTCATTCAACTTTCAATTACGTGTACATATAACTCATTAAAATACATTCATGTACATGTATATTTGTTTAACAATTCAATTTTAAACAGTTTCTTAAAGAACAACGTTCCTCATTCAAGAGTAACACTTGATTTTCTTTGCAGGAAAATGAGCATAAGTAATAGCACATGTATTGTCAGCGAGGTTATCTATTGTCATATTTAAATTGTGCTGCTGATCATCTGACTGACTGCACATTTTAATAAAAACAGTTCACCCATCACACATATTCTGTATTAACCTATTTCTCCTTGAGTTGGGTCTGATTGGAAAAGCCAGCAACCATTGATGCACATATTTTTTTTATATTGACTCCCACGTTTATTCCTCATATTCCATTTACAAAAACAAAATCAATAAAAATTGACAGCCTACCTCTTCTCACATTATTTCTCTTTCTTTGCTCAAAATATTTGACAGGTGAATCCAGAACCTAAGACTTACTCCTACAGTGATTTCTGATAGAAGATGAGGCTCATGGTTGCCACAGTAACGATGACGACACCACAGAAACAAGAAGAGAAAAGCATGCAGGTCTCACAGACACTTCTGTTTACCTCAGCTCAGATAAGTCAGCCCTTCAAGTGACGGTTTCTGTTAGAGTTAAATGTTTGTGACACACACTAGAAGCCATATCAAATGTCATCACAGTGGGGAATGGTTTAAACGCACACTGGCTTCTTCAGTTTTCATCATCTCTGCTTCTGACTTGTCTTTTCAATCTTCTTGGCACATCGGTGATGTCTCTCAGTTACAGTCTGCATCAGTGGCGGCCTGTTCGGTTGTTCATCTGATTTTTAATGCTTGGTTGAGAGGAAGCCTGGAGGAAAGCACTGTGTTCACGTCTGAGCCTACATGACAGACTCACCTTGTCTCGTGCGCTTTGTCCGGTGGTGGACAGCGTTGGAGGGGCAATAAAAGGTAGATCAGACCGGTTTCTCTCCTTGCAGGGATGAGCAGTCTGATTTTTCTTTGAAGATCCATCTCGGCACCAAAGCATCCAGGCAAGATGCCAAATACTCAGGTGCACAGCGAGCAGCGGAGCAGAACGAAGCTCTGTCAGTTTGACTGGAGTTCATGCTTCTGACCGACCTTCATTCAATGTGGGGCTCAAACTGTGTAGATTTTTATTTGTACTTTCCAGACCTAATTATTAGTTCCCTAAATGACAGCGTCTGCACCACTGGTTGTAGGTTAAATGCTCTTTTTGTTGCTTTGTTTACTTTACAAACACATGGGTGCACTTTGGCACTGCGGACTTCACTCCTAGAGGAAAGATCCCAGCATGGAGGATGTTACCCACGGGACTGCCAGTCTGACAGCTTGTTGGTTTTGCAAGCTGAGCCCAGAGGCTCATGGGATGTGAAGAGTCTTTGTATGTATTTATTTTAAAAGTCTCCCACAGGCCACATCATATGAAGAGGGATGATATTTTTAAAATAATGAGGTCATAAATTAACCCCGACAGAGGATTTCCCCTATATTTGCATAATTGAGGGGTAAAAAAAAGAGAAACCCAAATGGTTTAAGAATTGTTTTATTTTTTCTGGTTTTAACCTTTGGTTTCCAGACAGCCCCCCCCCCCCCCACTCCTTTGTTTTGGTGTAATAAACATAAGTCAATAGATGAAGATCCTCCAGCAGCTTTGTAAAATATGTTAAAATTAAACTCGATTAGCACCAGACAATTGTCTTTTATTTAAACATTAATTCATTTAAGGTCAAAACTTTTGACACATATTTATTCTGAATTGATTAGACTTAAAATTTTTACTTCACAACTCTTTCAGCGTGATTGATTCATCCATCCGTTTTCTTCTGTTTACGTAGCTCTTGTTGGGTCACGGAAGGAACAGCTCCAGAAAAGAAACCCAGATACAGTAGTCCATGACCCAGTAAGACTTTCCAGTTCCTCCTGGAAGATCCCAAAGCATTTCAAGTCCAGAAAAGTTATGTGATCTCTCTAGCATGTTTTGGATCTTCTTTGGCGTCTCTTCCCATTAGGACGTGACTGGAAAACCTCCAGAGGGAGGCATCGTAATAAAGTGTCTGAACCACCTTATCGCTGGGTGGGGCCGACCACCCTTTCAAGGAAGCTCATTTCAGATGCTTGTATGGATCACATCCTTTTGACTGTGACTGTGAGGACTGGAATATTGATTGATGAACTGAGAGCTTTGTCTTACGCTCAGCTCTGACAAACCGGAGCCACACCCTCATTACTGTGGTCGAAGCCATCCATCCTGGCATCACTCATGACCAAAACTCCCAAATCTCCTCTACTTGAGGGAAATACTATTCCTTGACACAGAGAGAGCAATGCAACATTATCTGGTTAAAAAGCGTAGCCACAGATGTACTAACAGGCATTTTGACCTGTTTAATTTTTTTCAACAAATATTTTTTACTTGAACAAAGTCAAAACCAAAGTTTTGATGCATAACACCAAAAACTAGCTTAAAAGTGTAAATAGACTATGGTTTGTAAGTTGATACAGGTAAAAAGTAAACAGTTTCAAACAGTGTTTTACAAATATTTTAATTGATACTTTTTTTGTTGGATACATAATAAATATCAAGCCAGCAGTTGAGGGCTGACACCAATAAACCTGAATCTCACTTTATATTTCCCAGGGTTTTGTTTTTGTCACAAGCTCCTGCCATTTGTTTAAAATTCATCTTTTTGTGTTTGCATATATAAAAGTTAACACAATGGTTTTTAAATTATCTCAAAACTTTTGAGATGTGAGATACATCTTTATTGCATTGTATTTATTTATTGTTTAGTTAAAAACGTTTGTGAATAATTTGTTTCCTGGAAAGTACACAGAAGAAACGAACAAACAAGAATAGGAGCGATGACGATCAAAAATAAAGTTAAAGGGAATATGCAGGAGATAACTAACTTCATATGGTGAAGAGGAAAAATAAATGCAGGAAGCAAAACCTTGTCATGTGCTCACAACTGTAAAACTAAAAGTAAATAAATCACAAGGTGATGAAGAAGAGTCCTGGCAGTTTAGTGTTTTTATGTCTGTAGCGTTTCTTCCACAGTACATTTCACTGAATGCACCGAGGAGTTGTTGGATGCTTGTTTTCTGTCTCTTGACTCTACGACAAATACAAATAAATCATGAATCTGTTGGCCCATCCTCAACTTTGGGCCTTATGGTTATTTTAATGTGTCTGCAATCTGCTCCCTGTAGCTTGATTCTGTTTCACATGTTCTCCAAACAAACCTTTCATCCCTGCTCTGCTCCTTCAAGCTTTTCACTCTGTTGAAATAGGAAAACTATGTTTAAACTCACAACACTGTGGGATTAATTAATCCTGAACATCTGATAACTGTTGGACAGCTTCGTTGGCTGAACTTCAAACATTACAATAAGTTGAATCTTCTTCAGTAACTAGTGTTGATATTTGCTTCGACTCCCGAGGCCTTGAATGATTAAATAATCGTTTCATGCAGCTTCAGTGGAAGTGGCTTTCTTTGGGACGCAGCTGCTGCTGTTGGTCAAAACGAGATTTACTAGCTGAAAAGCACTTCCTATAACTGGAGGACATCGACTGGGCTGGCAATGTTTTTGCATGAATATATAATGTAGAAATTGTGAATGTGCCATTTATCTTGGCATAGTTGCTAATTAAAAACAACTTGAAGCTTTATTTATACTGTATACTGTATATGCATTTGCAAAAATTGGCAATTTCAATTTGTGTATTGGTTAATTTTACTTCAGGTTTATTCTCCATTCTGTCTCTCTGGTTATGTCACTGTGCATGTATATGGTGGGACAGTTTAGATTTTTTAATGCATTTTATCTTTCTTTCTCTGAACTCAAATCTAGCTGTTGATGTAATGCTAAAATATGTCCATGATTCATTATGTAAATTGTATTAGCATTTTCTTCATCATGTCTTAGCCTTTTAGCCTGCAAACACAAAGCTTTGTTTCATTTGTCTCCTTGAGACTCTGTGTCTCTTGACGCTTCCTCAGAAGCTTTACTTTCATTCTGGACAAAGACAAATGATTAAAGTTTTTTGTGGCCGTCGTGTTGTTTCAAAAGGAGACTGAACACAGTTAGTTCCCTGAGGGACCTGACAAACAATGCCTTTTCTAAAAACCCACAGCTGTTTTGATGGGCAGAGCTTTTTTTTTTTTAATTTACTGTATTTCTAGGATATTTAAAGATAAATCCCTTTTGTGCCCCCCCCGCCCCCTGAGAGTGGCTGCACGCTGCAGATTGCTTCCTGCTGCTCAGCGAGACGGCAGTCTGTGAGGAGAGTCTGTTCTGCTCGTTTCCATCCTGCTTTCTCCTCACACTCCTCTGTGAGGCTGCCCTGACCAGCTGGTGGAGCTGGGTAGCTGCAGGCTGCTTTGGACCCAGATCAAGTATTTATGTCTGGCTTTCTCTGCCGCCCATCTCCACAGGCCAAGAGCTCTAGGAGCTCCGAAACTTGTGTTAAAATTTGAAACATTAATTGCATTTTTTGAGTCGATTATGTTTTACATCCACATTTAAAACTATTAAAAAAAATTAAATACGGTAACTGTTTGGTAATTGCAATGCAAACTTGGGGCTTTTGTAAAAATTCCATTAGAAAATTCCATTATTCACCTTTGTTTACAACTGAATCTGTTGATCACTTCTGATCAGTTCCAGACATTCTCCTGTTACATTTCAGAAAATCACAGCTCATTTTGATGTGATATTCACCAATAAAATGTTCCTATCCCTCTCCAACCGTCAATTTCCTCTCCCTAAACGATTCCACCTCTCTCCTCTCTCGTTCTTACAGCTTTTAGTCGCCGTTTCTTTTGCGAAGAAGAGAGAACTTCACCTCTATCTTTTTTCGATTGTGGCAATATACAAAATAATTTAATAACAAACATTGAAAAATTGTGTATTTTGACAGTCGGCTATTATGGATTTAAACTAGAGGCAAATAATTGGTAAGAAGCAAACATGACAGCAGCTGAAGACAGACAGCATAAAATTGCTGACCTTTCACATTTTTTTACAGGATAATATGTCCAGGCTCATTAGCAGCAGGTGCTTTGGCAAAGTGGCGTGAGAAACCAGAGTTGCTGACCTTTGTCGGTTTCATCAGGCATTGCACGGATAATCTCTGCCACCAATCACGGTACCGATGAGCCAACAAATCTCTGCAGTTCTCTCTGACGTGAGCCTGTTTACCTAAAAAAAAACCTGCCAGTTTTCTTACCTAACCTTTTTATTGCTTTATTGTTGTTGTATGAAAACCCCTGACCTTCATTGTGTCGTTTGTTCTGGGTGGAGAGAAAGTTCATATGTAATATTTTGCACTATATGTACTAATCCACAGAACATGGCTAGATGGGTGGGGGTTAGCCGAAAGGGTGAAGGTAGAGTCAAAATTATAGATGTTCCAGATTGAAAACAAACACTCTACTAATCAATTTACTTCCCGTTACTGAAGTGTACACATACTGGTCATAAAACTATTGTGTGTGTGCACAATGCTATAGTAAAAATCATTTTGTAACTACGGTAACACATGTCCATCAGCATATACAGTGCATGGACTGAAACACTCAGTTTGAAAAAAGTCGTGTATAGCCTATTTTCTCTGTGGACTTAATTTAGTCGATTTAAAAAGACAGACTGATCCCACAGGATTGGCTTAAGAATCTGTCTGCATGAGACGGCACGGTGTTGCTCTGTTTGTCACGACTCATAAGTAATCAGTTTTCAGGCTGAGGTTATTACCATCAAGTGAAGTCTGTGTTTTACTTTTGAAGCTAGAAGCCTTGAGGAGTAGCCGGAGCAAAAATAAACTTACAGGATGTTGTTTTTCTATTAGTTCAGGTCAGAAGAGCCATTACATTTTTCAGCTCCTTGCAGTGGTGCTGCTTTCTTTCTTCATGCTCATTGGCTTCTACATCTACGAATGCTCTTATTCGTTTGGGTGGTTGAATCCATCAGCTCACGTGCAACACTTGATATTATATGAATTTGACTTGTTCTCTCTAACCTCCTCTGGAAAGTGCTAACAAATTATCCTAGAGGTGTGAGTTGGAACATAGACAGATACCTCTGTCAAGCTTCTCTGGAAACCAGCACTGCTCGTTTTGGGTTTCCGGGTCTGGTAATCAGTTCTCTCTGCTGCCAGATTTGACTCCCCACCAGGTGTTGATCCTCTCACAGTTCTGTCCCTCTCTTCATTTGTGTGTCCAACACATACAGCCACATGTTTGATCATAGGATTTCAAATCTGACCATTGAACTTTGACCCAAAGTAGCCTGGTACCGCAGATAAATATACGTAGATGCCCCATTGAGCGCTGAATCGTACGTCAACACCACCACCATTTTAAATTTGGCAAAACTGCCGGTCATTTAATACAAAGAAATGGACAGAACTTCATAAAGCACCATTCTACAAAGTGTTTGACGTTAATCTCTGTCATTCATACACACTAATTTATATAGAAAACAACCAGGCACCACAGTCAACATAAAGTTACCAATGTTGACGTTGGTGCCTGGTTGTTTTCTATATACAGTACTGTATATTAGTGTGTATGAATGACAGGGATTAACTTCAAACACTTTGTAGAACGAACAGTGCTTTATGAAGTTCTGTCCATTTCTTTGTATTAAATGACCTGCAGTTCCACCACATTTAAAGAGGAACTAAACCCCCGGTGAAACGGTAGCTCCGC
>JARVGV010000412.1:29275686-29290320 GCA_031762435.1 Hypsolebias longignatus | reverse complement strand
GACATAAAATCTTTATTCTAATTAACACACCCATAAAACTACTTTTATTGATCATTCATTCAGTAAGACTGCTTGATTTTAAATGTCCATCTTCACCAGACATGTGCAGTCTGACCTCAAAACCTCTTTTCATCCACCTAACTTGACAACACATTCATACAGCTCTCTACTACACACGTTCCTACAGCACTCTACCAAACACACATTCATACAGCACTTTACTACACACACATTCATACAGCACTACTACACACATTCATACAGCACTCTACTACACATGTTCATACAGCACTCTACTACACACACATTCGTACATCACTCTACTTCACACACATTATACTGCGCTCTACTACACACATTCATACAGTGCTCTACAACACACACGCATTCATACAGATTTCTACTACACACATTCCTACAGCACTCTACCACAAATACACACATTCATACAGTTCTCTACCAAACACACACATTCATACAGTTCTCTACCACTCACACATTAATACAGCATTCTACTACACACACATTTATTCTGCACTCTACTATACACACATTCATACAGTGCTCTACTACACAAACGCATTCATACAGCCTTCTACTACACACACTCATACAGCACTCTACCACAAATACACACATTCATACAGCACTCTACAACACACACACATTCATAGAGCACTCTACTACACACACATTCCTACAGCACTCTACTACACACATTCATACAGTGCTCTACTACACTCACATTCATACAGTGCTCTATTTCACACACATTCATACAGCGCTCTACTACACACACATTTATTCTGTGCTCTACTATACACACATTCATACAGTGCTCTACAACACACACCCATTCATACAGCCTTCTACTACACACATTCCTACAGCACTCTACCACAAATACACATATTCATACAGTTCTCTACGACACACACATTCATAGTGCACTCTACTACACACGCATTCCTACAGCACTCTATTACACACATTCATACTGCGCTCTACTACACACACATTCATACAGCACTCTACTACACTCATTCATACAGCGCTCTACCAAAAACATATTCATACAGCACTGTACTACATACAATTTAATACAGCATTCTACTACACACAATCATACAGACCTGTACCAACAAAATCTTCATACGGCTCTCTGCCACACGCACATTCATTCATTTGGCCAACGGTGTTGTTTTAAAGTGCTTTATAAATAAATTGTAAATTGTATTTTATTGTCTTGAATACAGCGCTCTACTACACACACATTCATACAGCGCTCTACTACACACACATTCATACAGCGCTCTACTACATACACATTCATACTGCACTCTACTATACACACATTCATACTGCGCTATACTATACACACATTCATACAGTGCTCAACTTCACACACATTCATACAGCACTCTACTACACACGCTTTCATACAGCGTTCTACTACACACATTCCTACAGCACTCTACCACAAATACACACATTCATACAGTTCTATACCACACATTCATAGAGCACTCTACTACACACAGATTCCTACAGCACTCTACTACACACATTCATACAGCGTTCTACTACTCATATTCATACAGTGCTCTACTACACACACATTTATACAGCTCTCTACTACACACACATTCATACAGCACACTACTACACACAAAATCATAAAGTACTTTATTACACACACATTCATACAGTGCTCTACTACACACACATTCATACAGCACTCTACTACATACACATTCACACAGCACTCTACTACACACAAAATCATACATTACTCTGTTACACACACATTCATACAGCGCTCTACTACACACACATTCATAAAGCACTCTTTTATACACCAATTTCATACAGCGCTCTACCACAAACATATTCATACAGCGCACTTCTTCAAACATATGCATACTGCTCTCTACTAACACCAATCTACTACACAAACACAAATCATACAACACTCTACTACACATACATTCATACTGTTCTCTACTTCTCTACTATACACACTTTAATAGAACATTCTACTTCAGACAATCATACAGAGCTGTACCAAAAAAATCTTCATACTGCTCTCTGCCACACGCACATTCATTCATTTGGCCAACGATGTTGTTTTAAAGTGCTTTATTAAAAAAGTTGTATTTATTGTCCTGAATACAGCGCTCTACTACAAACACATTCATACAGCACTCTACTACACACAAAATCATACAGTACTCTATTACACACACATTCATACAGTGCTCGACTACACACATATTCATACAGCACTCTACAACACACACACATTCATACAGCGCTCTACTACACACACATTCATACAGCACTGTACTACACACAAAATCATACAGTACTCTATTACACACACATTCATACAGTGCTCTACTACACACACATTCATACTGCGCTCTTTTATACACACATTTGTACAGCGCTCTAGTACACACAAATTTCATGCAGCGCTCTACCACAAACATATTCATACAGCGCACTACTTCAAACATATGCATACTGCTCTCTACTAACAGCACTCTACTACACAAACACAAATTCATAAAAAACTCTAGAACACATACATTCATTCTGTGCTCTACTATACACACTTTAATACAGCATTCTGCTACACACATTCATACAGAGCTGTACCAAAAAAATATTTATACTGCTCTCTGCCACATGCACATTCATTCATTTGGCCAACGGTGTTGTTTTAAAGTGCTTTATAAAAAAAGGTGGATTTTATTGTCTTGAATACAGCACTCTACTACACACATATATTCCGGTACACAAATTCATACAGCACTCTACTATACACACATTCATACAATGCTCTACTTCACACACATTCATCCAGCACTTTACTACACACACACATTCATAATGCGCTCTACTATACACACAATCATACATTACTCTACAACACACACACACACATTCATACAGCACTCTACTACACATGCATTCATACAGCGTTCTACTACACACACATTCATACAGCACTTTACCACACACACAGCACTTTACCACACACACATTCATACAGCACTTTACCACACACACATTCATACAGCACTCTACTACACACACATTCATACAGCACTTTACTACACACATTCATACAGCGTTCTACTACACACACATTCATAGAGCACTCTACTACACACACATTCTTACAGCACTCTACTACACACATTCATGCAGTGCTCTACTACACACACATTCATACAGCGCTCTACTACACACACATTGATACTGCGCTCTCCTATACACACATTCCTACAGCACTCTACCACAAATACACACATTCATACATTTCTCTACCACACACACATTCATAGAGCACTCTACTACACATGCATTCATACAGCACTTTACTACACTCACATTCATACTCTACTAAATATATTCATAGAGTGCTCTACCACACACATTCATACAGCGATCTACAACAAACACATTCATACAGCGCTCTACTACACTCATTCATACAGCGCTCTACCAAAAACATATTCATACAGCACTCTGCTTTACGCTGGTGAAGATTCTCTGTCATCCAGGACATGATAAAATCAAGAAAGGTTCAATACAGAATCAACTGGACTTTATTTGTTAAATGAAAACGTTTCGATCCTCATCCGAAGACCTTTCTCAATTCAAAGAAGCAAATTTGGGAGTGAGGCTTTTTAAAGGCTAAATACAACCACACACACCCCCACATACATGCAAGCATGCATGCACACATGCACACACACACACACACACACGCACGCACCCACTCACGCACGCACGCACGCACACACACACACAACATATGTAACATATGTTGTGTGTGTGTGCGTGCGCGTGTGCGTGTGTGTGTGCGTGCGTGTGTGCATGTGTGCTTGCGTGTGTGTGGGGGTGTGTATGGTAGCCTTTAAAAAGCCTCACTCCCAAATTTGCTTCTTTGAATTGAGAAAGGTCTTCGGATGAGGATCGAAAACGTTTTCATGCAACAAATAAAGTCCAGTTGATTCTGTATTAAACCTCCGTCTTGTCGAGCTCCAAAATTCACAGTTGAAACTCGTGCCTTTGTGGAAAAAGTTGTTTTTCTCTGCAAAAAGAAGCTGAGAATTTTTTTACTGATTTTTTTAAATTAAAAGCTTTGTGTGAAAAATGCTATGCTGAAGAGCTCAAATCACTGAGCATCCGCCATGTCACCATGTCAACCCATGTTACGTCAAGAGCCCTCCCTCCCATTTTTCTTAGAGACATGCTGCTCAACTATTCATCCTTTGGTTCAAATAGTCTTATACTTCCATCAGGTGGTCAAAAAAGGTACTACACACCAAACAAATCAACATTTCTTCTAAAAGCTGACAATTAATTGTTAAATTTTAAACAATGTTATCGTTTATCACAATAATTTCTGGAACAATTAATCGCCCAGCAAAATTGATTGTGACAGGCCTAATCAGGATCAGCCTGGCCTTGCTCTCTGACCTTGCCTTGTGTATAGGTCAGTGAGGTTCTGAAGAGCTTTGCCAGCAGTTTTACTGCATATCCTGACAGTCCCAGAGAGTTTGTTCTTGTTTTCGCACGTCAAAAATCCAAACCAACAGATGAAGACTGAAGAGATGAAGACACTCAATAAAACATGAATAAAACATTCTCATAAAAGTCGAATCAACATTAAAACCACAGAGCTTTCAATAAAAAATGTGTCCAGTTCTTAAGTTAATTATCGCAATCCATCTGCAGTCTGGCATTGTTGTGTATACTTCTTGCCATGTCTGGTTTTTCTCCACATCCACTTGAGTTTTGGTTTGTAGTGTTTACTGCCACATCAGCGTTTTATTTTCATTTATTAAAATTTAAAGTTTTTGATCTAAGTGTCAGTTTGCATTCATGGGTTTTTCTCCTGCAAACTGTGACAAGAAATTAAATTCAGTCAAATCAATAGAGGAATGGGTTAACGATGCCTTAACAAGAGCGTTCAGTCATATTTTCTTTATTGGGGTTGTAAAAAACCTTCTCGCTGTGCCAATAACGAGTTGTACCAGTAAAATGTAGGGAGTTCTGAACAACCAAAGAGCTTTAGTTTAAGTCACACAGACGTTAATAAATAAATAAATAAATCTTGCCGGTTTTTTTGCTAAATGTTAATAAAAATAAAATATACTGTATCTTCACAAGTTTTAGTTTTAGATCAAATTAAGACTTTTAAACAAAATTTTTGTCATGTATGTGGACCATTTAGAAATTAAGAAGATTAATTTTTTTTTCATTCAACCTTTATTTAGGCAGGTTAATCTCTTAAAATCTCTTTTTTTAACTCAAAAATGCTCCTCACTTTCTAAATCTCTGCGAAGTGAGTGTTTAAAGTAAATGCATATTAGTGAATTCCTTTAAAAAAAAGAAAAAAACAATAATCGTTGTGACTTTTAAGTTTGTTGGTTAAAATGATATTCTTATAGTTGAAATATTTGCGTCAATAATCAGTGATTGTTAGTGATGTTGACCAGTATGATAAAGTAAAATTTGTAATTTGTTGCTTTACAACAGGAATTTGTTTTTTGTTTGTTTGTTTATTGTATGATGAATAACAAGTAACAAAATATTCTGTCAGAAAATCAAAATGTGTGTTTACTGTTATTTATGATGACTAAGATTTAAATACATAAAACACCATTTATTAGAAACGTGACCAACTCAAGGTTGGACTGAGCTTTATTTTTAAGTAAATCATCTTGTTTAGCAGAAGTTGGTGAAAACAGCCATTTGATTTGGATAACAAGCATTTATGACCTGTTGTTATTGAGGCCATGCATATTAGTGTTTTGATGATCCAGCTGTTTGTTTACTACTTGAATGATTGTTTACCGTTATTGTTTCCTATTGCATTCAGTTATTTTAGTGTCAAACCTCCATATTGGAATATGAATTGTAATTAGCCTTTAACATTGTCTATTGGCATTTAGAAAATAAAATAAGCGAGCATTACTCCTCGTCGTAAGCACTTGACCCTCAATTTGAATGTGACTGTTTTACAACAACAATGCAGTTTCTTTTAGTTTGTTCAACTCATTGTTTAGCTGCGTGGATCACAATTTTACTTTCACTGCCTTTTATTTGGTCCAACAAAGAACTGGTTCAAATAACAATAACAATAATAATAATAATAATAATGAATAATTGTCCACCTTCTTCACAATCAGGCTTGTTGTTCTCACTTTTCCTAAATCAAAAACATTTTGTCTGCTGCAGGTAACATTGGTTCCTGCTCATAAAAAGGCAGCAGATGGATGCAGTTATTGAACATATGGCCAACATAATGGACTGCAGCCTGTAAGTAGCCATAAATATCTGAAATGACAAGTTTAGTCATCTCTCTTTTATTAATTTTGTTTTTAAATGTTTGGGGCCTTTTATGTTTTGCCCTAAACAAGCTGGAAATATGCACCGAGTTGAACACAGCAGCATACATGATGTGATTGTCAAAGCTCTATTTGAAAGTGCATAAAGCTCAGAACAGATATGAACGGAAAATTCATGCGAGCTTCACTTGTAACAAGGGTTGGAAAATATTCCACTCCAGGCTTGTTGCTGAAAGCGTTGAGCTGTTTGGTCCTCAGAGATGTACTTCCCCTTGCTACAGTCAAATTCCAACGTCCATGTCGCTGGACTGAATAGTTTTTATCACACAGCATCACAGTCACTGTAGGTTTGGACTCGGATGCAGAGAGACATGTCTCAATTAAAATAAAAATAATTGATTAAATAAACAAAACAAAAAGCTGATGTGGCAGCAACAACTTTGAACAAAAACTAAGGCATGGAAAATGCAAGGAGACATGAGGGAGCACAAGGTGGACCAAGATGCCAGAGCTTTTTCAGAATAATGAGCTGTTGGTGAGGTGAAGACATCAACAGTTATTTCCAAAAAGGAGGAACATTGAGTGACCTAAGAGTGGAAGCAGGAGCACACAGGTACATTACATTCTGTGTAGAAGAGGAAACCTGGGGGAGATTGGAGACTGTAAGGTTGTGGCAGGGGAGAGCATGGCCAGACAGCGTCGGATGGTTGTGTGTAGAATTACTGTTGTTGTGAAGAAGAGAAAAAGAGCAAAATCAGAGAAGAAGACCAAATGGTGGAAACGGAGGAAAGAAGAATGTTGAGAGTAGTTCAGAGAGGAGCTGTTAAAAGCTCTGAGTTATAAAAACAAAAAAAGAGCTTGCAAATGACTGCGCTACTACAGCAACAGTTATTAGAGAGACAGGTAAGAAGGTATAGTGTGTAGAATAGATGATAAAGAAACCTGGTAGTGGAATAGTGAAGCAAAGGAAGCTATTCAAAGAAAGAGGTTAGCCATGAAGAAATATGACAGTGAGGACTGAAGAGAGGAGACAGGAATATAATAAAGAGATGCAACATAGAGCAAAGAGGGAAGTTGCTAAGGCAAAGCAGAAGGCGTTTTGATAAATTGTTTGGGAGGCTGGACACTAAAGAGGATGAGAAGGACTTGTACCGATTGACGAGACACTTACTGTGTGTGTCTTTGTGTATTTGTTCAGAGCACCACAACTCAAATGAGGTCAAATAATTTGACTGGAAAAGTATTAGACCTTAATAGTGCATTTCATGGTGTAGTGGCAGAAACTGTGCCAGAAGCCTATAGCTCACATTTATCATAAAAATAGAGAAGAGGTGTTGGCAGTGAATGTAATCTAGACCCTTAGTTCCTCTTTGTGAAGGACACAAAGTGGCTTTTTCATTATTTTTATCTCTAATTTAATTTTGCCTTTTCCTCTCACCCCCATTTATCGGCGGCACCTCTTCTCTTCTGCCCACCAGCATGTACAGTAATGAATCACACTGCCCACAATGAATCCTTCAGCGTGAATCACTCAGAGTACTCAAAGTGGCACTGAACAGTTTTTCTTGCTACCAGAAGATACTTTGTGCTGGTTGTGATTTCATACTGAAGTCAGAAAATGCATGATGATGCAGTAGTGTGCTGAATGAAGTTGGTACACTATCCCAAGGGGGTGCAGTTTTGTCATCTTCAGATGTTTTTTACATTTAGCTATTTTTTAAAGCCTTTTTGTATTTACTGACCATACAGAATTTGTTCTATTGATCTTGCAAAGTTGCTTCTTCATAGCTCAGGGACACACTGCTAGTTTTCTACCTGGATTATTGAGCATGCATCAGGACACATTTATAGTTTAAGCAATACATTTTTAAATGTTATACATTCTAATTTAGCACAAGTTTGCTAGAAATAGCTTTTTAGGTTTAGTTATCCACTATCAATGTTGAAAGATTACACGTGGAATTTTATGTGGTCAGAAAGTGGAGAAGAAGAAAAAAAGTTTTTGTCTTTGCCATCTGCTGAGCATGAAGGATGAGAGTAAGAAGGTCTGCCAATAGGTGATGCAACCATTTCCTTTTAACTAGAGCCGGGAAGCAATTTGTGGAGTAATTTGACCAATGAGGGGATAGTGCATAGTTTTTTAAATAAGGCTGGATGGCCTTGGTCTTACCTGCAGTAGACGTCAGTCAAAGCAGTTTCTCTTTAGAGAATCAGGGAGACGTCAGGATGGGAAAGTCAAGCTAACTCCTCCTCAGAGGAGGATCCATCTAAAACAGGGGTGTCAAACCCACTTACAAAACGGGGCCAAAATTAAAACCTTTTTCAAACTAAGGGCCGGTTTCAGAATCTACATTACTTAGATACTCAACATCTTTTCCTGGTCACAGGTTCCTCAACAAGAGTTTGATTGGTCTCATTTGACGTTCTCTGTTACACTTTTGACATTTTAATCAAAGATTACTGACAAAAAAATTAAGTGATAAAAGTATTTTACATTTAAAATAATATTTTGGGGGCCATACAAAATGTCATCGAGGGCCGCATTTGGCCCCCGGACCTTAAGTTTGACACGTGATTTAAAACTACTCAGTACAGTACCCATTTTTTGTGGCACCCAAAATCAAACACAGATTTAGTTTCATTACTTGCCTTTTCCTACAAAAGCATGGATTGTTCAATTAACAGAACTGTTTCTTTATATCTGATCAAATTATGTGATGGTTTAAGGATTTATGTATTCTTTCTGATCCTAACCATAATATTTTCTCAATTTTTTGCTTTTTGATCTCAACTTGTTAGTGCTGGTTACTGGTAAACAACAGGCAAATAAACCAAAACTAATTAAAACAGCAAAGTAAATCCAAAATTGACTATTTTACAGTTCTTAATGCACATGCTTAAAGTCAGGGACCACGAGGCAAAATACATTCGTAGCCATTTCCTGCATTCAAGGTTGACATTAGTCTTTAGGTTCTGCACTAGGGCTGGGTGATATGGACCAAAATTAATATCTCATTATATTAAGATAAATCACAATATATGATATATATCTCAATATTTTTTTCTTTCCATAAAGTAATAAAAATATATTTCTGTGTCAAAGCTTTTTTTTTCATTAGTTTGTCGTGTGGCTGGGTTCTCACCAGCTCCAGATTGTATTATGGTATTGATGAGGTTAGCTACATACCGTAACAAGCCTTCCTGCATCTGTAACGACATGCTGAAGGTTGACCCCTAATCACCAAATAACGTCTGATCTCCTTTCTCTTTGCTCTTGCTGGAGGCGAAGATGCATCAGGAGACACTAATTGCTGATCAAGGACAACTAAAGTGCTTCAGAGAGGGGTTGTTAGGGAATGTTGGAGTGCAGAGACGCTAGACCTGGCACAAAAAAAAAGGTGCACAGAGCCCCAATCATCTGAGGAACGTGAAGTCTCAGATGGTTTTTGTTCTGTGGTTTTTGTGTGCAGGGCAGCATTGTGTCCCATTGAAGCTTCTGAATGAGTTTCACACGAGGCGTATTCTTTCTTTCAGGAGCACAGTATTAGATTTTTTTTTTCCTCTTCAGCCGACACCGAACTAGTTGAAGAATGAGGCGTTATAATTTATTTTTTTAACAATTCAACTTGAAGCTGTTCCTCCGTGCTAACCAAACTGCCACGAGTGCTGATTTCTGCCAACTGTTCATCCTTTGGCCGGAGTTGTTTTTATTTGGTTCTGATTTGGCTGCAGCTCGTGTTGATCATTTCCTTTCCCCCCACAAGTTTAACTAACATGAAACAGTGTTTTATACATAAAAATACAACTTATCTGCATAGCCAAGTGGCTTTCAGATGATAACACACTTTTGATTTATTTATTTTCATAGTTCATCCATATTTTGAAAATCAGATTATTTGGAAGCAGTAGCTGCATTGTTGGCTGCATCCCCAGATCTTAACAATTAGCTTGGCAGGCAAAATATTTAACTAACAAAAAATATCAACAACTTTTGAAAATGTTTGTCTTGAAGTGCTGTTGTTACTTTATGCAAATCTTTTTTTTAAATCTGACACTGAGTGAATCCACCAACTGCTCTGTTTCTGGACAAAACTGCAAGTCATTCACAAAATTAGCGTTTCTGTCTGATCTCCAATAATTTTCTGTCAGATCTGTCTGATCTCTGGTGGAAAACATTACTTTAAGCTAAAAATTTAGACTACAGTGCAAAGACCACTTCTAACTTTGTTATTCTTTGCTACTAATGGAGCCAGATTTTTTTGTAATTTTGTAAAGTATTGATCAGTAGTTTGGGTTTTCTAAAAGTCTTTCAGAGATTTATTTACATTTAGTTAGGCTATTTATTTTTTTTACTTTCACTGCTTTTTCCACTTATGTTCTGCCCATTTATTAAACTGACCATAACAACATGTATTGTGCGCTTAACAATGAAGAATGTTTTTTTTTTAAAACAATGAAGAATGTGAAAGTCATGTTGTTAAGAACACACTTCTGCCACTCCCATATTTTTTTTTTTGTAAATATAATTTCTTCCATTTACTTTTCATTTTATACACTTTAATATGATTGTGCACTGTTGTCGTCTGTGTTCTTTGTTTAAAACAGATCTCTCATGTAAATGAGTCCTCGAGGCTCAGTGAGACTAACCTGCATATATAAATGTTGAATTAAAAAAGAAATAGGAAACAAGTCAACAAAGAGCTGATGCAGGACCTGGGCGACGCACCATCCCTCACCTAACTGTCTGTATTAGTAGTTTTCACCTAATACTTTTTTTTTGGGAATCACACATTTAGCGCAAAAACTTATTTTATGTTTGTTAAATTGTTTTGTCTTTTGTGTTTTTTCCCCCTAAAAATGTACAAGAATTTATTTGACAGGATGTTACTATAAAAGTGCTAAAGAGCCAATTTAAAGTTTGGTTGTCAGACATCTATCGACTCAACACGTGTTCATATTTTGAGTTTAGGAGGCTTTTATGCCTCAATGATCTGTAGGTCAGAGTTAAGAAAAATAAGAGAAGATGAAATTCTGCTGCTGGCCTGAAAATGAGTTTGTTTCTGGTGCGGGCTTTGTTGCTTATAAAGAGATAAACAACTGTTTATTTTCTTAATGCATCCACGTCTGGCTCAGATTCTAAAAGCTTTCACAATACAGCAAATAAAAATGTTTTGCGAAGCACTTTGGTTTTTACAAACTTTACTCAGACAGATAAATTGACTTTTATTGGAGAGACTGATTACTGCACATTCAGTGTTATTCAGACTGAAAAATGTCTGTATGTTTGTAAGAAAGGGACATGTTAAAAGTAATAAAACTCTTTGGCACAAAATAATTTAAGTCTGAAAGTTAAAAAACACTTTTTGTGGAAGTATTTTCCTTTACTGGTTAATTAAACTTGTTTTGTTGAATAATGGCAATCTAAGTGAGACATGTTGGCCACAGTGTCACAATCTAATGAACATTAATCACAAAAATGAGCTAGTCAGGGCTAAAAAAAAAAAAAAATCTATCCACACCCGAAACTAAATGTATTGAGCACATTTTAATTATCAACTGAAAAAAAAGTGGTGAACTGAATTAAACTCTAAATTGTTTCCAGCTCAAACTAATGACACTCTGTTTAAAGAATGCTGTGCTCAGCAAAGTTGTGTTGTGCACCTCACCAAGTCTTTACATTTGAAATAAAATAAAAACAAGTTTAATCTTATTTTCAATCAAGTCCACCAGTTTGATTGTGCCCATCTACAAAACTGAATAAGTTAAAGCTCAAAGATAAAGTTCTTTTTTTTCTTCTTTAAAAAAAATATAAAAATTAATCTTTTTCAAAACAGAGAAGATTAAAAAGAGACTTAAGATGAGGTCGTTCACAGTGACTAACTTTATTAATCACTGCGTTTTCATGAAACTCCATATGAAGCTAATATCAAAGAGGAGGTAATATCCAGGTTTCCAATTAAACAGAAATTGATGCTTTGTATGTGGGTGTGTGTGTGGGGGGGTGGGGGTGGGGGTGGGTGGGGTGTAACATCAAGATTCTCATCTGTTGGACTTTATTGGTCTCTGGAATAATGGGAATTAGAAATACCTACAAACTGCCTCTAAAATCCGACGACGTGCTCCTTATTGATTCTGTTGAACAGAAAGACGTGCACAAAGCCTTCTCCTGTTACTCCACACGTTTATAAGTGGGATTTTTAAAGGTAACATTTTATTGAACTTTGTTGCATTGATTATTTCTCGATGACCTTTGATTGCAAATACAGTACTCCCTGACTTTGTCATTTTTTTTAACTAAAATATATATTTTTCTAGAAAAAAAATTACATTAACCTTCACATTAGATTTTTTTAAAATAAATATAATGTTGCATATATTATTAAATTTGTTTAACTCTAAACTGTAATACATCCAATAATAGTCAAACTGTATAATTATTAGATTATTTTTAAACAGACCTTGATGGAAAAAATAATGAACATACAATTTATTTGTTTTCCTAATATTATGAGAAGAAATAAGCTACAGTAATTAATATCAGAGGGTAGACATATTAAACGTTGGCAAAGCTTTCACAAAGATAAATATTCTTCAATTTATAAAACGAGTATGAAGGTAGCTAAAGATTTACTGCGTCTGAATTCAGTGGGCAGGGAGTTTCATAAACACGGGTCCTTAATGAAAAACTGACCTGGGATCAGTTAACAGGGCGCTTTCTGCTGATCTCAATGGTCATAAGGAACAAAGCATGTCTATGTGCATGAGATGTATTTAGATACATGACAGTTTGAGGTTTTATATGGAAGCAGTAAGAATTTAAATCATGCAATTTAACACAGAGTGCAGGGAGGAAGCATGAAGTGATAGCCTTTTTTTTTATTTATTTTTTATAATAGTAGAATTAACCTGGAATAATACCTTAAGATGATTACTATTAGCAAGAAGAGCACAAACATGTACTGTAAACACGTTTTTTTTTTCTTTCGGCATGTCTTTTTAGGTAAATATTGACTAAAAAATGTCCCCCTTTGTTCTCAATATTTACTTTGTAACACAAGAAATAGTCTAACAGAAACATTTATACAGTATTACACCACATAATGGAGCTCGGTTGCTTTACACTTCAAAGTCTTTCGTACATTGGTTGTCACTCGGCTGACAGGCAGCAGCTGAGGACTTCTTCAGCCCGTCTGTGACGGCACATACAGCAACCCTGCAACTCTGTGTCTCAGCAGAATATCACACACACTGTGCACTAGTCAGTCATTAATTTAGATGAAAGTCATTTTAGGTTTTGAGATCCTTATGAGCTCCATGCAGGAAGTATCAGGTGGTGCTAACCTTTTTATGTGATACATTTTGTTGCAAAGGAATGTACAAATAATTACAATGGAAAGTAAAAACTATTGTGAGGGAAAGCAAAACTGTTGCTACAGAATGATAAAAATATTACAAGGGAACTGCAAATTTTTGCAACGTATCACAAACACTGTTGTGAAGGAACACAAAAACATTTGCAAGTGAATGCAAAAGTGTTTGCAAGGGAGCACAAAACTATTTGGTGTCCCTAAAACAGAGGACACACTTAATGAATGATGGGCTCACACTTTATATTTGATAGCATTCTAAGTAGGTAATTAAATTTTTTGAAACAGGTGTGTTGAAGCAGGGGGACAGCAGGTCAGCGGGCCACAAGGACTAGGGTTGGGGACCTCTGCCCTAAAGGACAAACTTTCTCCAAACTGACTTTCTGATTGATCCGTATCTGACCTGTATGATGTTTCTGATGAGCATCATTGTGTCATTGTAGCTTAACAAACTGGTTTGTGGCAGCACAGTGATGTGTCAGCAGAGACAACATAAAAGGACTGAGGACACATCCTTGAAGAGATCCTATGTTTATGCAAAGTCTTTCGAATATTAAGCCCAAGATCCAATTAGATTGAAGTTTTCTCTTTGTGCAGAGCTTCACTTGCTGTGGATGACTTTATTAAACGCTGAACAAACTCCTGATTAAGGTTGACCTTTTAGAATAACTTCAAAAGTTATTTTTTTCTTCAAATATTCAACACCTCCCCCACACGCACCTACTGGCCATCACATACATAAAACCAACCAGCAGCAATTCTTGCTTCTCAATGTGCTTTATTCTTTTTCATTTTATTTATATTTTATTATTTTTTTTAAACTAATTAATACAGCATAAGTTTCAGCAAAACAAACTGTTTGAAAGCTGTTTTAATGAGCACTACTCTCAACTGTTACT
>JARVGV010000412.1:29235471-29251290 GCA_031762435.1 Hypsolebias longignatus | reverse complement strand
AAGATCTTTATTTGTCATATTGATGTCATTAAACTGCTCTTCATTATAATATTCACTATCTTTTATTACAGGAAAAAGATTGTATCAATCACATCTTCAACATTATATATTTTAGGTTCTGAGTCTTCGTATGTTGTCATATTATATTTGTTCACTTGACTGTATTTTATGACCATTTTGTGCCACGTAGCTGAAAAGGTAGAACAAGTTTAAATTAAAAGTTAAACAAGACATTGTAAACGAGGCTGTTCAACTGGTGGCCCATGGGCCGACAAGTCCAGCCCGGTGAGGCGTTCATTAATATCACAAAGAAAACAAAAATCAATCAGATCAGGTAACAGATCACTGTAATACTTGGTTTATTTACATAATGACTTTAACTGCTGGATGTCCGGCCCCTGAGCTAATAGCTTCCAGAAACTGTGGCCCCTGAGCAGTTTAGTTGAATAGCCCTGCTGTAAACCATGAAATCCATGAAGACGTAAGGTGCTAACGTTAATGTTAAATCCTACATAGAGAAACATAGTTTGTTTTACAAGTCAAGTCAAATGTAATTACAAAGTATAAAGTACATTTAAAAACAGCTGTTTTTACCAAAGTGCTTAAGCTACAAGGCTACAGCAAGAAAAAGCACCTCTGCTGTTGAGCTCATTTAACTGACTGGAGAATATGATCATTTAAAGAAAGGCCTACTCATTGCAACGCCATCAATACTGATCCACAGCGGACCATCATATAGGGCCATGCCTATAAGAACTAGACCTTTAGTTAACATAAAATATTGTGACATCACTCAATGCTGATGTCAAAGGAGTTAATTTGCTGTGGTGTCCCATGAAAAAAGAAACAGCCAAAAGAACAAGGCACATATTCAGATTTGTTACCATATCATACCATTCATAAAGCGCTTAAAAACAGCAACAAGGCCAAGCAAAGGGCTGTACAACAATTTGTTGTACCTAAACAAGCTTCAAGGTGATGTGGACCAATACTTTAAAACCGCACATTAGTCTGAAAAAAGAAAAACTACTGTACCTGTATTTCAAATTGTACCATTGGTTTGGACATAACATTGACATATCTTTGATTCCATAGTTTGCAATAAGTACCTTTAAATAAACACTGGGCAAATGTTTTAAGGAATGTGTCACGTTTGTCTTTTCTGATCAAGTGATCCACTGAATGTTCAAAAAGTGAGAACTTTTATTCAGAGATGGTGAAACTCCTATGAACCTTTTCTACCCAGGGCGGCTGTGGCTGAGAGGTTAGAGCAGTCGTTCTCCAATGCAAGAGTTGGGGGTTCGATTTCACCAGTAGTCGCATGCCCAAGTGTCCCTGGGCAAGATAAGTACAGTCCATTTACATTTATTCTCTGTGCACAAAAGGTCATATCACCTTTCGTAAAGTTGAAGTTTCATTAAACTAATCGTTACACCCCAGATCTAAGTACTGTGTGTCTGTTTGACTGAAATTTTAAATTTTGTGAAACACCAAAGTCAAATGATATAATCCTAAACAAGACAGTAGAATATTAGATATACATATCTGAGGTATGCGTTCTATTACCATTATGAACTAATTTAGGATTTCCACATCGCTGATCACTACAGGCATTAAAAATCAGACATGAAAGCCAAACCTTATTTTGTTAACAACAATATTCCTCCATCTTTCTGTCCTTAATGTAGAAGATAGAACAGTCTTGTGTCAGCCAAGGAAAGTGACAGATGAAGAAAGGCTCTGGACAACACCAAATAAAACACAGATTCAGAGAGGGTTCATGTATTGTTTCCCAAAGGATATGTCTTAGAACACAAAAAACAAACACATAGCTCCATGAGAAGGTGTTGCATTGAGGGATTTTTGGTGAAATACCTCTTCCTAGCAGTGAGCCTGTAACATTGCACCAGTCAGAGCTGGAAAGAACTACAGAGGGTGGTGCAAACAGCAGAGGACATCATTGGTAGCTGTCTCCACACCTTCCAGGACACCTACCACAGCCGATGGCTGTACAAAGCACGCGACATCATTAAGGACCACACCCACCCAGCACATGGACTCATCCATCTACTACCCTCAGGCAGACAATACAGGAATCTGTCATTGCGCAAGAACAGACTCAAAGACAGTTATTATCCACAAGCTGTAGATAACTGAACTCTTGACAAATGACACTGCGCCAAACCACATGTGACAACTAATATGTTTATTGCTGCTGCTCTATACGGCTGTATCATGTGTCACTACCTTACCATCATCAGTCATCTCAATGTTACTCACTACCTGTGCAATAACCTGTCACACAACCTGTGTAGCTTATGTTAGTTATGTGCAATATATATCATGTGCATTTAAGCTGATATCACTAACTGTTAAATACTTATTTATACTAATTCATCCTTCTTGCACTGTTCCTTTGTATTGAAACCCAGACACAACAATTCCCCAAGGGAGCAATAAAGCTCTTATCTTATATTCTACCATGTTGTTCTTTACTATATGTCTTTTGGACCTTGTAAATGTTATATTTCTTTTCAATTTTGGCATTTTATTTTGTGCCCTTATTGCATGCTTTAGTATTTCTTGCCTTTTTAGCGAGTCAAATCGGTTCTTCTCATCCTGAATATTTCATTGCATTGTTGACCTTGTGTTAACCTGCATATGACAAATTAACAATACACTAAACTGAACTGTATGTGAGCCATGCACAGTCAGACAAAAAAAGATTATATAGAACTGAAATTATCTATTCATTGAACAGACTTATGGACGAGTCAAAGCCAATGTGTGTTGCTGTATTCTCAGTTAAATAAACCCTAAACAGAAAGACAGGGGCTCAACGTGTTGCTCCTGTAGAAAAGATTAATTTAGCAGAAAAACTAAAGTTCTCTTCTTACTGAGTCACTCCCATCCCAGATGGGTGGATCAGTCACAATGACCATCAGTCACAAATTCAAACGATCTACTATCAATCCAAATTCATCTACACCACAAATGGACAACAGAATCAAATGCATACAATTAAAAGGCTGAAGCACTGTTGGATTCATTCACATGGATATAATTTCTTGTTTTCAGAAGCAAGAACATCAAATAGCAATAAAAACATATTCCCATATCATGGGTTAGAACTGACTCTGCCTACCAAGCCTTATGAGCCTTGATGAAAGAGTAAAGGCTCTGAGGAGGACCAAAAGCTCCACCCATTTTAAACTAACCTTTATAAATAGCAGATATGATGCAAATGAACTTCTGAGGATTCAAGACAGCAGAAGCTATCAGACGGATGTGCTCTTCTTTTTGGGAACAGGGCAACAAACCCAGCATATGTAACATCGAAAAAGCAGCACCCAGTGGAATGACAAAAGAGTAGTAAGGGTTTGCCTACCTTTTTCTGGTCTTCAAGTTTCTGACATGTTGACTTCTTGCCATGCTTGCTGGCTTCTGGTCCATCCATCCCTGGTCCAAAAACAGGATAACTCCAGAATAAACGCACGGGACTTCTGAATAAAATCCAGATGGCTACAGTTTGCCGGCGAGGGCCTGTGTCCAGCTCACGCCTTCACCCGGACACAGGCAATCCATTGTAGGAGCTGGTTTGTACAGTGAGAATAAAATGTGCCTGAGTTTTATAAACCACAGGCAGCTGTAAGGAGCCGGACAAAAGGCAAAAACTACCAAGGCAGCGTCATGATAACAGCTTGGTAAAGATAATTCTGAGGATGTAGCATGTGAAGATAACAGCTTTAACCTTCTTCAGAGAGAAGTCTCTGGCACCAGCAGACAATGTTCTCTCCACATCTGGGGAAAGAAGAAACACAAAACATTATTATTCAGATGCACAAAAAGCTTAAAAACAGAGAAGCACAATTTTTTGGTTCTCAATTAATGCGAAAGCATTGCCTCTCTGAAAGTCAATAATCCCGTTGGTGCTGCGCAGTGCAAATGGCAAAAGTATCTGCATATCAAAGTGAACGTTGCCACGGAGCTCCGAGAGCAACAAAAAGAAAATGGAAGCTTCTACAACAAGCTGTTTGTTTCACACTGACTCCTTCAAAACTCTTTTCCCAACAAAAAGAAACACTGGGAAGATTGAGTCATGCTCAGGTCGGGCTTTCCGAGCCTGGAAAGAAAATCGCAGCATTGGCAGATGGCTCCTCCATGGACTCAACAATGGATGGAGAGGTCTATTTGCTCTAATCCATAATGGGAGAGAAACTCAATCTGCCAGATTGAATCTAAAATGTTATATTTTTTTATTTTATCACAACTAAAAGATTACCAGCCGTTCATCTCAAAGCAACATAGCTGTGATTTATCACCGTTCCAAAGAGCAGGGTTCACTTTTTTGTTAAATGATGGTTCGGTGAGTGGACAGCAGCAGATATTTCTTACCTTAAAATGTTGAACACAAATAGGGAAGGCTAATTTTCTTGTTTCACACCTGATAAATTAAAGATTAGTGCAACAAAAACCTTCAGATAGAAATAATTTAGCAGCAAATTGCAGCTCTCAGATTACAATTTATATAGCACGAGTTTTCACGTAATTCACAGCATCTTTTTATTGCAGTTGTGCTGTTTAGTAATATTTTTTATTTAATTGCCCATGACTGTGCTTTTAGGGGCGGGAATTTTTTTAATAGTAGAAGTGGAAATGCTTACTTGAAGGAGCAGCTCGTATTCAATTCAATACAAAAATCCTTTTTTAATCCCAACGGGAAATTTAATGTTGTTGTAGCTCATCATCCTGGTTTCATTCAAGAGGTGCTCTGGATGCTGATAGCTGTGGGTAGGAAGGATCTCCTGCAAAAAAATCCAAAGAATCTAGCCACAGATACCGATCCGTCCACACAGATCTAGCTTGCTGTCAGATCTGGCAACCTCTTTCTAGGCAACTGATTTTCATATTTTTATCAGCCAGGTAATATGAATCAAATCAATGTAGAAAAAAAGATTAACTAACAGCAAATAATCACAATCACATTAGCATACCGTTTTCCTGTCCAAAACCATGCCTGCATTGATACAAAAAGTAAGATCTTCACACCAAATCCAACCAATCAAACGGTTTGGCCAAGTTACATGTTGGGATTCTAGCAAGGATTAAGAAAAGCATTCTCAACCAAACCCCACTGTGCCATTAGGGAATGTGACCTATGTTCCCTGTCAGTTCCTTTTCAACACCAGCCTGATCTAAACATGTTTTCTGAGCCACTGCACTCTCACCCTGCTACAGACAGCCATATATTTCTGAGACCTTGTCAGTTACTTCTGGGCAATTGTGTTAAGTGCTGCCAACTTAAAAGCAGTACATATGAGATGATAAGTTGAACACTGAAGCCTTACAAGACACCCATAGGGTTAGCTACTAGCATTAAGTAGTCAATGCAGTCCCTCAAACAACAACTAATAATGTACAGATAAAGTAAGCTGCTAATAAAGAAAGCTAAGCCAAATGTAAGAGTGTAAAAAAGCACTACATATTTGATGTCGGCAATAAATCCCAGAAATGCTAAACTCACTAAAAGCACAGCTGTATTGCTCCTAGACATCCTCTTTTCCCTCAGCAGGTAGAACAGAAAAGAGGCAAGGATGGGGGTTGGGCTTTTTAAACTCATGCATACTGCATGAGCGCTAATTTGTCACTTTTTCTTCTTGAACATTACAAAAGAAACAATAGAATCTCATGGGAACAGCATGGCACACTTTCTGTTTACTGCACACAGAAAGCTACCTGGTAGTAGCTGCCTGTCCCAGGTGAACAAGTTGACCTCCTATGTAGGCCACCAGGGTCAGAGGCCATCTTCAATCTGCTTTGATCGGAAAGCAACATCGGTTGAAAACTATGTTGAACAAAAAGAAAGGTTGAGTTCAGTAAGCGAAGCTGATTCTTTCATATGACTACACTTTCTATTGTAAACATTCATCCATCCATCAATTATCTTTTACCCGCCTCTTCCTTCTCGGGTCGCGGTGGTCAGTGGTGCCCATGTCCAGCAGTCACTGTGCGAGAGGCGAGGGACACCCTGGACAGGTCTCCAGTCCATCACAGGGACACATAGAGATAACTATTCATTCTCACGCCCACCTAGGGAAAAGTTGGTTACCAGTCAGTCTAACGTGCATGTCTGTCTCCCACATGGTCTGTGGGAAAAAACCGGAGTACCTGGAGAAAACCCACGTATGAACGGCAAGAACATGCAAACTCCACCCAGAAAGGCCATGGGCCAGGATTCAATCCAACAGCATCGCAGAGAGGTGGCAGCTCTACCAACTGCCCAACTGTGACGACCTATTGTAAAAATATGCTTTACAAATAATGTTTTATTAAACATATTTTGCTGTAGTTGAAACAGTACTAATATTTCTAACCATAACATAATCCAAAAGAGATCAAAGCTAAAACGTACATGGTAAAAACAAAGTACAGGTAGTCCTCGAGTTACGACGCAGGTCCGTTCCTGCGCTGTGTCGTAAACCGAATTTGACGTAAGTCAGAACATACGTACATACTGCACCATATACATGTACAGTACTGTATTACAAAGTACTTAGCCTATCCTAACACAGTACCCTACATAATTATTAAAAAACACACACATTTGGGAGCCATAATGAAGAGAAAAAAGAGTTAATTTCCTACTGGGATGCTGGTGAAGCAGTTTTCCTCCATCCCTCCTCTGTATTCAGCACTGCATTTACGTCTAAAACCGCCGTCCATAAAACAGCTACTTTTCCACAGCTGCTGCCCATTTCTGCCGGTCCAGCTTGGTCCAACAAGTTTAGTTTAGTTTTTTGAATGTCCAGAGGACCAGACTTAGCTTTTTTAGAGAGTACAGTGCAGTATTTCTCCGCCGCTATGCTTACAACGTAAAACCGGAAACGGCGTAACTCGGCTTTTCAAAAAAAAAATAAAAAAAATAATGGGAGGTGTGACGTAAGTGCGAAACGTTGTAACTCGAGACTGTCGTAACCCGAGGACTACCTGTATTTTTACAAGCTAATGAGCTTCATGCTGCCAAAATATTCATTCTTGTCACACTCTTATTGCTGCCCAATACATGTCTCTCTTGTGGGGTGGGGTCCTCGTGATTCAGTAAGACTACTTTTATAAATAAAGGTTAAAAAAATCTGGCAAATGAAATTACTGAACCAATGAAATTACTGAACAGCTGATAGTGAAACCAACGAAACCAAGTTTTAGCAGGACCACTTAATTTCCTCCCTCCGTGGGGGCACATGGAGTTTACCCAGTTTACTGTGAGTTCTCTGCAGCTCCTCAGACTGACATGTTGTGCACGAATTCTAAAAAACAATTGTTTGTTCCACCTCATGTACCACATGTGATGGTAATGACAATGAAAACTGACTTGCCTTACACTTTAAAAAAAAAACAACAAAAAAAAAAAAACAGTACGTATTTGTATATGTTACCATTACGTATTTAATTAAACATTTAAAAATATATTTCGGTGTAAATCTCTCATGTTACAACGCAGACACCCGCGGCTTATAGACAAGTGCGGCCTATATACAGCATGTAAATTTTTTTTATTCATGTAGTGAGCGCTGCTTATATTCAGGTGCACTTAATAGTCTAGAAATTATAGTAAGTTCCAAAAGGTAGCAAGTCTCTTCCTTAGAGATGGAGCAAAAAGTTTATTTATCCGGTAGAGCCACTGCTCCTCCACATCGAAAGGAGTCAGTTGAGGTGGTTCGGGCATCAGTTAAGGATGCTCCACGCCTCCCTAGGGAGGTGTTTGGGTATGTCCAACTGGCAGGAGACTCCAGGGAGGACTTGAAAGAAAAGGTCTTGAGCATGTGCATGAGCGCAGACATCATTCTCATGAGAACAGTGACCCCTGCAGAATGGAGCAGCCGAAAGAAAAACAATTTCTTTGAGTCGTTGAGTAACGAGCAGCAAACCAACTGATCAAGTTTCTTTTAGCCTGTTTTTTTTAATCTCGTGTTCATCCATAAAGTTTTAACAAAACGCACCAAATGTAAGCTTATAGCAGTTTTACATATTCAGCATGAATTACTTATTTTGAATTAGTGTCAAGTCATCCCAACAGAGATTACCACTAATATGCTTAAATCTGCTCTGACTGCTGCAGAGCTTCCAACAGAGAAACGTTTAACCCTGATGGGACTTTCTGTCTCCAGCGTGGTTTTATCTGCATCATGAATTTAATCACTAAACAGTTGTACAACACAGTCGTCAAGCATAAATCATGTCGTGACTATCTGCGTCTCGTGGAGAACATAAACGTCGTGGCGTGCACAACAAATAGGAGGCATTGCAGATGATTAAAAAGCATACTTACAGCAGATTGGACTAAAATTCAACCGATAATTCAGTTTTTGTTTTTCCAGAAGCTTCATCTGATTTTTTTGTGGTTTCAGACTCTTTACTTTGATGTTTTTAAAGAGGTTTGAGATGAGTCCGGGGATCCGATCATGTCCTCAGACGCTTTCACTACATTTTTGTCACGTCGTTCTCTCTGGGCTGCTTATATTATCTTTTATTTTATTTTTTATATTATCTTGACAGGAACATTCAGTTTACTTGTGAGTGAGAAAATCAGCTTTCACAGCAGAAAATGTAGCTCAGCCTTCAGCTTCTTTTGAACCATACTGCAATAATCATTTATTTATTAGGATGTGTAATTGTTAATACATCAACAACAATAATCAGCTGAAACTTGTAGTTTACAGTTTTTTTTTTTTTTTCATATGGAGCTTTTTACTGCTGCGTTTGTGCAGGAGGTCATTATCTGTGGACAGGTGTGTGTGTGTGTGGGTGTCTGTGTGTTCGTCTCTCTGCCGGTAAACGTCGGTCATGTCTGGCAGAAAAAAAAAAAATCATCTGGAGAACCATCTGTTCTTCTGTCAGGCAGCAAATGCTTTCTTGCTGTAAAAAAGAACAAAATAATGCCAAAATAATTAGAGGACTTTGTGAGTAATCATGGTTCTTATATATTTTTCCCAAGTAAATTTTCTCTGTCAAAATTAAATAAATTGGTGTGATTTTAAATTCACTTAAAGGGATGATTGGCTTGTTCTGAGGTCTTGACCGACAGCGTTTCATGTGAGTGCTGTTACTGTTCAGTTCACTTTTCATGGTGAACTCTTCTTCTTCTTTTGGCTTTTCCCTCTTTATGAGTCTCCACAGCGTGTCATGCTCCTCCATCTCATCTAACAGATAAAGTTAGAGAGAACACACTGAGATGGTCTGGACATGTCCAGAAGAGGGACAGTGGGTATTATTGGTAGAAGGATGTTAGAAATGCAGCTGCCAGGAAAAAGATAAAAAATAAATATATGGATGTAGTTAGAGAGGACATGGAGGTAGATGGCATGAGGACAGAGGATGCAGCCAGTTGTTCAATATGTGCTGTACCTCTGATGATCTCATTCCTAATCTTCTCCATTGAGAAACTCAGCATCTTCATTTCTTCCAGTTCTGTCTCCTGTCTTGTTGTCCATGCCACTGTCTCCAGACCATACAACGTAGCTGGTCTCACAGTGAACTCTTCATGACTGCAAGTATTAACAGCAGCATCTAGCTGTAGCATCTAGCTGTAGAAATATTACATTTCTCTAACAACTTTCCAAATATTTAACTGTAAGTTCAAAGTAATGCTTTGTACTCTGTTAATAAAACGTTCTGCAGATTCTACTGAAAACTCTTAAAATTTGGATTTGGAAAAGTCAGGAAATAAACCATGATTCTGCCATGAAGCATAAATAAAATAGAACTGATGAGTAAACATTTACTTTAAAAAATTACAAAAAAAAAGTTAAAATTTGAAAGATGTTGAATTTTTAAAAGGAAACTGACATTTGGTATGGTAGTAGCTGAGACTGATGCCCAATACATATTGAGAACATACCTAACATGACACATTTTTATAAAAACATGCAGGAAATAATCAATAAATATATGTCTACAAATGGTAAATTTTTGAAGCCACTCCAGCCTTCAAAACTAATTGACTTTAGAAATTACAAAACTGGTTTTCAATTCGTTTCGGTCAGTTTTTAGACATTTTTGCTACCATGTGATGACGTGTCATCATTTCTCACTATGGGATGATTTTAGTTTGAAAGACTGGCCTGAAAATCAACTGTGGATACGCATTACTCCATAGAATGCAATTTAATAGTTCTTGGATAATTTGTTTCATTTTATTTTATTTAAGCTTGGATTATATTGACCTTGTAGGATTCTTAGTTTATCAGCCATAACCACTTTCACAACAGCTGATTGTCATTCAGTCATCCAACATTCCACACCTGCACCTAATCCTGAAGACTTCTCTGCTGGGTACTTCCCTGACAGTCATTCATCCGACGCTGGAACATTATTCAGAGATTTGTCATGTGGTACATGTAGTGGAACGAGATCATGTACACAGGGTCTCAGTTACATCCAACAATAAAATGTAAAAGAGAAACAGTAGTAAGATCTAAGATTTGATATTAACTTTGGTAACTTAAGTCACAACTGGAAAACTTTCTCTTGTGATTTTTGTACCAATCTTTTTGATTTCTCTTGTGACTTCCAAGTCCTGCTCCTACGAGTCTCCTAAATCCTCCTCGCTCCTCGTGACCTTGCCCTGTTATGTTCCTAAATGTCAAACATCAGCCTGGACCAAACACCAAGCACCTTCAACCTGTCACTCCCTCCAACGTAACTCGCCTTTCTGCATCACGTTTTCATCTTCTTCTGGAATCCTAGGACCTCGTTTCTCCCACCTCTTCAACTCTACCTGCAAGCAACCAAAAGTCCATCCATCATCTTTACTGGCTTCCTTTTCAGGTCACAGAGATCATTGGTCCCCATGTCCAGCCATCACTGTGTGAGAGGCAGGGTACACCCTGGACAGGTCACAAGTCCATCACAGGGACAGGGATTTTAGTTTAAAAGACTGACCTACTTCAAACAATTTCCTATCATCCAATATCTTGAAAACTGCCCGGACTCATCTTCTTCCCATTTACCGCCCAGAACTCTTCAAGCACATTACACATTGTAAACTCACATTTTTACCTTTGAGTCTTTTTATTATCAATCAGCTAACTTGGGATCATTAAATCAAACATCATGTTAACCTTTTGCAGAATATTTTGTTCCATTCGTGTTAGTCTTTAAATTTGAAGCAACTGACATCAGTAAAATGTGCAAACACGTAAACGTTCTGGAAAATAATGAATACTAGTTTCTTTTTAATCGTCCTCTGTGTCATGTACTCACACTTTACAGCCTATCTTTGTTTATTGAGTGCTGGTGAATACAGCCTAATTTAATTACACAAGCTGGAGTTAGATTTCAAACACTGATTGTGTCACTATACTTCTCTGATAACAGAGAATCTGAAACTGATGCCGAGATCTGTCAAAACAGCCTTTTTTTTATCTGAGTGTATTTGTACAGCTGCAATTTTTTTTTTATTTTAACAAACTGACAAAGTCTTAAACATCAAAAAGGAAAACAGTGGAAAACGTTATCAAACTTATTCAAAATGTATTTAGTTTTTTTTTTTTTTTTTTTACGAACTAAAGGCTCCTCTGAGTGACTGTCTCAGGATGTGGGGCCTAGAGAAGGAGCTTCATTTTAAGTCTGGGTCATTAAAGTGCTTCACTTATCACTAAAGTACATCGCCATGGCAACTTGTGCTAATCTGCTCCATAGCAGGGTTTATGTCTAAAGATTAGAGGTCCAAAAGCCTGGAAGCACTACTTATTGACAATTCCCTTCTCTTGGAGGATTTCCCTGAGGTGTCAGTGACTCTGAGCTCGTTTTCTCTGACCAGTTCTTCTATATGATTTAAATTCACGGGAAGAGAATATCTATTTTTTTCTTATTTTCTTCCATCCTGTTGAGGCTATAACGGTAAAGTGCTCTCGTTTTCTGGTACCTGTTAAAAGACATTCAGCAGCATTCAGTCTTTAATCTGGCATAAAACATGGCAGGTCAAGTAATACAAAGTCTTTAAAAAAAGTGTTTTAAGTATAAGAAAGTTGCTGCTCTTTGAAATTTTATTAGGTGTTTCTGAAAACTGTTTCTCTTTGATGCAAAGGAAAATGTTTTCTTCTGAAACCAGCAGAAACCATACAAGCTTTCATCAGCCTCCATAAAGACAGTACGGTGCAGGAACAGCGTTACCTGGATGTGAAAGTGCTGTTGCACAGCTGCAGGTCACAGATCATGCTGGTTCACAGAATACAGCCCAGCAACTCCCCGTTTCATCATAAAGAGGTCTTCATATGGCTGGATGTTAGATGATGCATGAGATTCATCATCCTGAGTTTCTTAAATTAATACCTTTAGTTGGGATGTTTATGGAAGAACTCAAACGCTGTCAGAGCTGCATCCTTCTGATTCTGTGGTCTTTTTGTTTACAGAGGGAAGGACCTGTGGTCTTGAGCCTCCTGAGCCCACTTTGAAGGTGCCGGTGGGATTTAATTAATCTGCAGTGTGAAATGTCTGAAAATGACCGGTGCTCCTTTTAACATTCGAGTTGGCAGGCTGACAGGCAGCCAGATGCTCAAGCTGAGCGAGCGTCCATCCTTTGTGAGGAAGGGAGCGCTGCGTTTGGCTGCACTTTAAACAGATACAGTGCGATTAGGAGCAAGCTGCGCAACCGTTGTTTGGTGGCTCGAGTGGGCAGGCGTGCACGGAGCAGATTTTACATATCAAAGGCAAACAGAAGGAAGAGAGCGAAGAGAGCGAACATCGTTCACAGCGATCTCGACTCTGTACGCCATGACATCAAGAGCCAGAGGAGACGGGCTCTGCTCTGATGGTTGGAGAAGAAGTGGAATACGAGTGAGATGAATTTATGGAGCCTTTCTGGTTTGTCACCAAATTAAGAGTTGGTCTTTATCTTGTTTAAACACCTTGACCATAAATCCTGACAACACGGATGTGCGTGTGCACAGAGATTACAACGTTTCTCCTCACAGTCAGGACGAGACTGTTACTCAAGAAATATGTCAAAACCGTCACTTTTTAACTTTTCATTGTTACGGACTCTGTGTTTGCTGCTTACAGTTTTAACTTTACAAGAGTCTGAAGAACAAATTGCCTCTAAGATGTCAACTTTTCTACTTGAATAAAATTATGGCTCCTTTCTATCAGAGTTGTTCTGGGGCAGCACGGTGGCTCAGTGGGTAGAGCTTTTGCTTCTCGGTGAGAAGATAACCAGGTCAAATCCCAGTCGGGGACCATTCCGGGTGTTCTCTCCATGTGTGTTTTTTCCAGGTCCTCTGGTTTCTTCCCACACACCAAAAACATGCATGTTAGGCTGATTAGTGACTAAACTGTCCCTAGGTGAGCGTGAGAGAGTGAATGGTCGTTTGTCTCTATATATCCCTGTGTTGGACTGGAGACCTGTCCAGGGCATCCCCCGCCTCTTACACTGCTGGACATGGGCACCATTGACCTCTGCGACCTGAAAAGGAAGAAGCTAATGGATGGATCAATGGATGGATGGAGTTGTTCTGTAAATGAAATAGTCTAAAGTAAGACTGGGAAAAATAAACGGTGGATTAAAAAATTAGCTTGTCAGCTTCCAAACCCGACACTGTTTTCAGTTTTATCCTGCAGGAAAAACTGCTACACCTGAATCTCTGCATGCAGCCGCAGCAGCTTTGGTAATATGGACTGAGGAGCCCACGTTCAGGGGGTCTTGACACCTTCAAGACAGTGAATTGTAGACAAGTCAAGAACTGGTCCTACTGTTCTGTTGATGCTAGGCTGAATATGTTGTGCATTCATTGTGTATCCCTTTAAGCTTGCGAGTCTGGTGTTACAAAAATCCACTGTTAATGCGGACCTGTGCCCAAGTTACTGTTGTAAGAGAAGATTCACCTCAGCTTTCATTTATTCAGACCATTCTCAAACATCATTTCAGGCCTAATCTGTGCTAAACCAATCTCTCTCCCATAATGGAGTCTATGATCTTTGTGAACTCTAGGATCTACAGAAATCCTTTGACTGAACACATTTTGAATAGTCAATTCTTGGAAATCAGTCTAGTTTCTTAGAATGTACATTTTAAGTCAAGTCAATTTTATTTTTATAGCACAGTTAAGCTGAAATACTGTTCAGATTTGTTCCCCGTGCGTGCAACCAACAGAAACCACAAGTTTCTCACGACAGGTGCTTATTTACTCTTTTCTTTTTACTATTGCAAAAAAAATAAAATAAAAAAAATCAGCTCAACAAAAGTTTAAAAGCAAATAAGCACTCTTTCTAAGGGCTAATCTCAGCTGCGTTATGATTTAGAACTGTTGCCTGTTTCATGGGTTTAATTAAAAATGATTGAAATGAAGACTTCTGGTGAATTAACAAAGTTCTTCAGCTGAAATCCCTCTAATGCACATATGTCACGTCAAATCTGGCCCTCGTTGACATCTTATCTAGCCCCAAAGATGATATTTTAAACGTGAAATACTATTTTCACTTGAAAAATTTCAGTAATATTTGATTATGATGTCAAAAGTGCAACAGAGAACGTCAAATGAGACCAACCAATCTCTTTTTGAGGAACCTGCAACCAAGAAAAGGTGTTGGGTATCTGACAAGTTAATGTAGATTCTGAAACTGGTCCTTAGTTTGAAAAATGTTTTAATTTTGGCCCATTTTGTAAGTGAGTTTGACACCCCTGCTTTAATGAAACTGAAGCTTCGGGTACACAGACATGGTCATCCGCTCATCTATTGTCTATCTGCTTCACTGTGCAGGGTCATGGGGAAGTGGATACTAACTTCACTGTACAAGAAACATAGACGACCTGGACGTATCTTGGATAGATAACTTTGCTAATTGTCTTATTATGTATATGGATGTTTCTGTTCAGTGCCCTGAGACAACTTCTGTTGTGACTTGGCGCTATAGGAATGAACTGAATTGAATTGAATCTCTAATCCTTCACAGGGACACATAGAGACATATAACCATTCACACTCACCTAGGGACATTTAGAGTTACCATTTAACCTGACATGCACGTTTTTGGTCGGTGGGAGGAAAGTGGAGTACCCAGACATTCACTGTTTGACCTCCACTCCTACCTCATTCCTCTTGACTACCGGTATTAACAACTTGTTTTTCTAATGATGTTCCACATTCTGAGGGCGATGTTGCTGTCAGGTAGCTGAAGACAATCACTCCTACTGCAACAAGTTAAAAAACACAAGAGTTATTGCCCCAACACTGCATCATTAAGAACCGGTATTTTGTTCTAGGCCTTAAAGCAGTTTTACCTGGTGTAATTAAATCCTTCTGTTGCAATGAATGATCTTATTAATAACACCTGTCGGCCAGGTATTACCGGAGGACAAAAAGCAATCAGACAATTTAAATGACCAATGGGTCAATCAGTACTTTCTTAATAATTTCACAACCTCATCCTACTTGCCTCCCGAGAAATTAGCTTCATCTATAACCCAACGACACCCATCACCTCTGAATTGATGATAATATTCTCCATCCGGCGGTGCAGCTATGCAGCAATGACCATTAGGGTGTGACAACCGGGATTATTATTTCCCGTGAAGCCCTCGAGGAGCTACATGCTGTCGGGGTGGGCTGAGCTGGGCCACGCTCGGAGGACACAGAACAAATATAATTTAAGTCTGAAGAAATTTTCCCCAGAGAACCCAATTATGTCTGCAGGGAGGACGGGGTGATAAGGGTCATTTTGTTCCTTCTAATGGAGCGACACGTCGACAGCGGTCTCGTTTTATTCTCGTAGCTTTCATTCACTGCCCACATCAATGTCACTTTTCTTTCTTACACCCCCTCC
>JARVGV010000412.1:29223599-29235371 GCA_031762435.1 Hypsolebias longignatus | reverse complement strand
ACCCCGCCTTAGCTCCTCCCCCCCCCCCCCCCCACACACACACACACACACACATTAGAGGAAAGAAGATTAATAACCCCTGGAAAGAGACCATGATTAAAAAGTAGGACTTTTCATTTTCTGCAGATAGATTTCAAATAATAGCTTAAAAAAAAAAGTTCACAATTCAGTTCAGTTTATATAGCACCAAGTCACAACAGATGTTTTCTCAGGGCATTAAACAGAAACATTCATATACTTTATAAAAGCCAATTAGTAAATAGACTGTATTTATAAAGCACTTTTCTTATATATCAACTCTTTACAGCACTCTATTATCTATACAAAGATTAACCAGCGCTTTATCACATTCATGCACCGATGGGACAAACATCAGAGGCAATGGAGGGTTCAGTGTCTTGCCCAGGGACACTTGAGCCTGTGACTATTGGTGGAGTCAAACCTCCAACTCTTGCATTGGAAGACAACTGCTCTAACCACTCAGCCACAGCCGCCCTAGTAAACGTTCTCTATGAAACTAACAGATTGTGTTGAATCTTCACTTCATCACGGTTTTCCATCATGAGCAAGCACAAAGACAACAGTGGGAAGGAAAAACTCCCTTTTAACAGGAAGAAACGTCCAGCAGGACCAGGCTCAGGACGAGCGGCCATCTGCTTCGATCAGCTGGGAGTTGAGAGGACAGGAAGTAGAAACAAACAAACATAAAATGACAGGTCCAGGTGAACTTTCTATTGGAGGAAAGGCAACAAAAACATGTTTAGGCTAGAAATAATTACAAATACAAACAGGAAGTGTAGAGCAAGTGAAGACAACAGCAGAGTGAGGACATGTGGTCAGTTTGTCCTCCAGCAGTCTAAATCTAAAGCAGCATAACTAAGGGATAGCTCAGAAAACCCAAGCCAACACTAACTATAAGATATATCAAAAGGAAAGACTTAAGCCTCATTTTAAAACTGGACAATGTGTCAGCCTCATGGACAGAAACAGGAAGTTGGTTCCACAAGAGAGGAGCCTGAGAACTGAAAGATCTTCCGCTCGTTCTGCTTCTGGAAACTCTAGGAACCACAAATAAACCTGCAGTCTGGGAGCAAAGTGCTCAGTTAGGAAAGTATGGAATAATAAAATATGTAATATAAGATGGAGCTAGGTTGTTGAGAACTTTGTAGGTTAGAAGTGAGAGTTTTAAATATTTTGAGTTTGACATGGAGCCAGTGGAGAGAATTGGATGACAATGGGAGAAAAATTGGCTCCTTAGATAACATTATTAACTGACTTTATATGTATGAGTGCTTCTGTTCAGTGCCCTGAGATGACTTTTGTTGTGATCTGGCTCTATATAAATAGAGTGAATTGAACTGAAGTTACGGTAATTGAATTGAGAAGCTAAAACTGGAGAGTTATGATGTCTCCTATACCAACTCTCATTAAAATGCTAGCAGCTGCATTTTGGATTGACTGAAAACTTTTTAAAGAAGTTTGTGAACACCCAGACATAAAACAATTGCAATAGTCCAGTCTAGATGTGACAAATGCATGAACCAGTTTTTCTGTATCATAACTTTAATGATATGACACAGGTGGAGGAAACAGTTTTGGTAACATTTTTAATTTGTAAATGGTAAATGGAGCTTATATAGTGCCTTCCAGCCCCCTATGAGGGGGCCCCAAGGTGCTTTACAGCACCAGCCATCCACCCATTCACACACACATTCATACACCGGTGTATTGGGGGTTAAAATACATATCCTGATCAAAAATAAAATCAAGGTTTTTAGTTTTAGAGCTGGAGGCCAAATTAATGCCATCCAGAGTAAATGAAAGGCTGCAAAGTTTATTCTGCCTATATAAATAAAGGGTAAACAAATAAAAATAAATCTTAAGATGCTCAGGTCCAAAAACCACAACCTTTGTCTTTTCTGAGTTTAAAAGCAGAACATTAAGGGTCATCCAGGTTTTTATGACTTTAAGAAATGATTGTAATCTAAGTAACTGTTTGGTTTAATGGGGTTTCATAGATAAATATAACTGGGTGTCATCAGCATAACAATGACAATTTAGCCCATGCTGTTTAATAGCATTACCTAATGGAAGCATATATTAAGTAAAGTGCATTGGTCCAAGCACTGAACCCTGAGGAACCTCATGACTAACTTTGGTGTTGGATGAAAATGGATTATTTAGATTTACAAACTGGAATCTTATCAAATAAATATTATAACATTTTAGAGCCATTCCTGTAATTCCAATATCATATTCAAGCCTCAGCAGTAGAATATTGTGATCAACTGTATTAAATGTAGCACTGAGGTCTAACAGGACCAGAGTAGACGCCTGTCCATTGTCAGAGACCATGAGAATATAATTAGTAACTTTCACCAGTGCACATTCAGTACTTCACTTGTTTCTGTTGAAAATAAAGACTTGAAAGGTGGAAAAACAAGTGATGGAGGCAGGTGTTCGAGCCTCTGATACCAGCGTCTGCGTGTGCGTTTGAATCTCTGCGATCATATTTCATCAAAGCACAAGCCTGCATGTGACAAGTACAATTTCACAGAAGAGGCAGCTCCAGACAAGTGATTTCTTCATGGAGTGGGGGTGCTTAACAGGCACACTGTAGCCAACAGACCACAACCGTAAACTAACAACAGAAAGAAATAATAAAAAACAGAAGGAGAAAAAAGAGACTAAATAGATAATTGAAGCGTGAAAAGAAGCCATCACTCCTGTTTACAGGGCTCAGACTCCAGGTTGTTTTATTTACGAGTCCACCGTAATGTAACGATGATGAAGCAGCGCATGAATTCATCGCTGACAGGAAGTGCACGCCGTTTGTTTTGCCAAATAAACAGAAGTCAAACGCGTAGCTGAAGGCCACACGCGGTCTGTTGTCAGGCGCTTCATATTTACTCATTTATTCCTGTGTGCTTGTGCGTGAGGAGTTAACGGTGTCATCACTTTACTGAGCGCAGCCTAATTGTGGTTTTATAACGATTTCATGATGCTGCAGGCTTGAACTTTAATTAATCAACACGCCTCCAACAGTCGCAGCTCATATCCCACACACGCGCACACATCCGTTGACAAATACCCACAAATATAAAAAAAAACAAAAAAAAAAACATTAGTTTTACAACTTTTTTCCATTGACTAATTTTTATTTGTATAAATATTTTATTTCTTGAACTGAGTGAAATATGATTGAGAAGATGAAAGCATTCAGTTTATGACTCGAGATCATCTTTTTGTCTTCACAAATAAAACGTTTAACATTTATCGTCCGTGCGGAGTCATTTTTACGTGTAAACGCATGCTGTTCCTTTAGGGAAAGCATGTCTGTGTTTGTTTGATCCGCAGTAAACTTTATTCTGAATGTTAGCGTTATGTTGTTTCAGCTCCATGACCTCGTCGTATCAGTCCAGTCGAGGCACAGACGAGGCCAGCCAGAGCTTGATGCTGACATGTGCACCTGGAAACAGGTCAGAGGTTTACATTTTATTTTTATCTTAACAGATGCCATAAAACTTTTATTTTTTATTTGTATGGCCCCAAGCAGGAGGACCCATAGACCCAAAATGTCTTTGTCTCTGCAGCACACCAGAGGTTTGAGTGTCTTTGACTATGTGCTGCTGTGATAAATAAAGTATTGATTTCTCCTCCTGAGGACGGTGAGCTTTAGGTTTGCACTAAAGTTATCTCTGAGCTTTAAGAGGAGCTCAAATCTTCCAGTATCGCCTGACACCTGCTGGGACAAGCACTTTTTTCTTGAGTCTCTGGGGCTCCATGTCGTTGTTGAAGGTCATGGGTCAGGTTCTGACTGTGAGACACGTATAGATCAGTCCTCGGATCTTTAGCCTGGTTAAGCAGAGCAATAAGCGAGTGTCTCCAGAGGACACTTGTGGCTTAAAGGATCCAATAATACGACAGCCACACACACGGCCCATCTGTAAAAAAAAAAATGCAGGTAAAACTAAAATCATTGCAACAGTTATTTATTGTTTTCTTAGCTTGTTCGCAGATGTTTTGTTGTTGTTGTAAGACAAGACAAAACTATAAAAAATGCTTTTTCTACTAAAATATAGCCTGAGAACTGAACGATTGAGTGAACTAAGCTGAAAGAGGCAAAACACGAGCTGAAAGACAAAAAAAGCAGAATACTAGCCAAGAGGAGCAAAACACCATTCAAAAGCTACATGTAGCAAAATGAGAGCATAAAGCCAAAAGTAACAAAAATAAAATGTGGTGTAAACACTGAGTGCTGACTGAATTTTCTGAAAACTTCTGATGAAGCTAAAACTTGACAAGTTACAGCTAAAACAAGCTAAATGGTAAAAGTTGCAAAATTGACTTAAAAACTAAAGTAGCAAAAGTCTAACTATAAGAAGCAGAACACTATAGCTGAAAACTAAAATAACCAAAATGCTACCTAAAACAGTCAAAAGCAGCAAAATGTGAGTTAAACGGTAAATGCAGCAAGATGGTAGCTAGAATCTAAAAGTAGCAGAGCACTAGATAAAAACTAAAAGAGCTCAAATGCTAGCTTAAAGCCAAAAGTAGCAAAATGCTTTCTAAAAGCTAAAAGTGACCAAATACTAGTAAAAATCTAAAGGCAGCAAAATGGTATTTAAATGTTTAAAGTAACAAAATGACTACTAAAGCAGCAAAATGTTTGCTAAAAGTTAAAAGTAGCTGAAGCTAGCTAGAATCTAAATGTACTAAAATGTAGCCAAAGATGCTGTAAGTAGCAAAATGCCAGCTAAAAGCAGCAAAATGTTAGCCAAAAGATAAAAGTAACAGAACAGTAGCAAAATAAAAGCATAAAAAACTAAATTACAGCCAGTACTATGTCAAAGTATTTCTATTAAGAAAGTATTTGTAAATACAGTTAAATATTTTGAAAAGTATAACATTTACAGGAGCCAAAAGTCACAGCCTCCATCTCCTGAAGGAGCCGAATGTTTTAATGTATGAACGGCAGAAACAGCCAAATATGTCGTGTCGAGTTCCAAAAAACCTTCAGAAAAACAAAACGATAAAAAAGCTGCCTTTTTTCCTCTAACTGCCACAGTTACGCTTCAGTGCTGCAGATGGGACATTAACTATCAGCAGTTTAGATCAGCAGCACGTTAGAATTCAGAATACTCACACACAGATACATAAATTTAAATTTTGATATTGCAGTAAAGAGTGGGCAGAGGAGAGCAAACTATACGATCTTACACACAGACGCAGTGTGTGTGTGTTTATCTGCCACTGCTGCAGGGCAAAGATGATCTCATGTTGCCGTGGAGATGGTAGTGGAGAGAAGTGGCCTGTTTTTGATTGACAGCTGCTGTGTTTATGTGTCTCCAGATGTGTGTGTTTCAGTAAGTTGGTTTCCCTTTCAGACACCACAAGTGGCCTAATTAGCATACATTCACAGCTGGAGCAGCGAAGCACAAAGACGCAGCTCGTTGTGTGTTTACAATGATTCAGCTCAACATCAAAACATCCCCAAATCAATGCGATGGAAAAGGATAGAAAATTAATTTTCTGTTTTTAAACAGATTTTTTTGAGGTTCTTCACTGCTCAGGTCTTTAACGCTCTCATTTTGGAGCAGGTATTCACACGACGCCGGCGAGTTTGACTTTCTGGACAGTGCAAGAGAGTCGGCGAGGTGTAGCCCTAATGAGCCTCTATGTCCTGTCGTGTTATTAAGTATTCATGATGCAGATATTTTTAACTGAGGAGTCATGAGCACCAGGCCGTTACAGCCGAAACACAGCAGCCGACTCTCTGACTCGGTGGAGTCGCCAAACTGCCCGGGTTCAAGCAGGCCGAGGAGGCGACGGCGCCACTTTGAGCCCATCTCAGTTCTTAAACTGTGAACTGGAGCCGTCATGCGAAGCAGCATGAGTGTTTTCTAAACTAGATGCGCTGCTTCATGTTTTCATCATATATATATAAAAAAAAAAACATGACATAACTTATCTGAACACAAAGATAACGCAGGATAAAACAACAGTAAAGTTGCTGCGTGGGAAAATAAAGATTAATTATCCTTAGTATTAACTTGGTGCTTAAATTAGTTATATTCCAACGTTATGATATTTTTTTTTTTAAATCACTTCCTTTTAACAGAAGATACAGTTTGTCAAGACATGTTCAAGTTTAGCAAAGAAACTTAAAATAAAAGTTGCATTTTTGTGAAAATACAGCAGAGCACTGATGCAGATAAATAAAGCTACCTCATATAGCCTCATATCTCAGAGCTAATGGCAGCAAAATGCTAGCTAATAAAAGACTAGCTACATGTTGGAAAACACGAGCTAAAAGCAAGGAAAATCTAAAGGCATTTAAAGTAGCAAAGTACAGGCTAAAAGTAGAAAAATGCTCACTAAAAGTAGCAAATGGGAGCTAAAATAAAAGCTAAAAGCAACAAAAGTTAGCTAAAAATAGCAAATATCTAGCTAGAACTATCAAAATGTTGGCTAGATGGTAAAAGTTGCATAATGCTAACAGTGCAATAAGTATCAAAAGAACTAAAAGTAGCTAAATGCTAACAAAAGTAGGAAAATAAAGAATAAAAGCTAAACAAAATAAAATGCCAGCCAAAAGTAGCAAAATGCTAGCTAAGGACTAAAATAAGTGAAAGCTTGTTAAGCAGAATGTCGCAAAAGGCTAGCTTCAAACTAAATGTAGCAAAACACTAGAAAAAAAGCAGCAAAAAGCTAGCTAATGACTAGAAGTAGAAAAATGCAAACTAAAAGTTTAAGTAGCAAAATATTAAGTAAAAATGCAAGAAGTTAGCTTAAAGCAGCAACATTGTTCTTGTTTTTAGTATTTCACCCTGTTTGGTACCTTGATTTGTTTTAAACACTACTCTTATTTTAATTGCATTATTATTATTGTTTATTATTGTTGTTGTTTACTGTTAATGTTTTCTGTACGTTCTGTCTGGAACAGATCCCTCTTGCAAATGAGTCCCCGTGGCTCAATGAGGCTAACCTGTATAAATAAAGGTTGAATGGAAAAAAAAATGTAGCTAGAAGTACTGGTAAGTTAAAAGCTAATTCAAAAGGTAAAAGTATCATAAGTCTGTCAAAAAGTAGCCAAATCACTCAAAGCTAAATGTAGCGTAAGAAAACAAAAAATAGAGTGCATACGTTGAAGCAGATTTCAAACACAACAATGCTTTGAAGGAGTTGGAGAACTTTTTTGTGCAAAATTATTGTAAATAAAGTTGTATTAAAAAAAAAAAAAAGCAATAAAGTTACAAAAATCAAAAGTTAGAGCTTCCATCTACTGAACGAGCTGAACGTTTTGATACCTGGTTGGATAAATTAGCACTAAGTTTGCAGAAGTGTTATGCACTAAAAAACACTAATTAATGTGCCATATTACGACATGTATTCTGCAGACTTCAATGTTTCTCATATTTGTGAAAAAACTGACATTAACAAAACATAAACAAAACATTGTAAATGAAATAGTTCTTTAGATCACAGTAAAATGTACTCAATGGGTTGTTGGCAGTGTTTAAAAAAGTGATTATAGACCAGGCTCATCCATCTCCACTGATTATTGACTCATCAGGACAACATGAATTACAGGCTTTTACACACACAGTCTCCATGCTTTCCTGAGGTTCTCTGTCTTGTAATGGCTCTGTTTGTATTAGCTTTTGGAGAATCACACACAGCTTGAACGTTAAACCGAGAGCAGAGCGAGCAAACACACTTGGCTCTGCTGGCAGCTAAAATCAGGAGTGGGCTGTAGGAAACAGTTTTCGGCCGTGGTTGGAATGAGTGGGCGCTGGAAGCTGTGCATTAGGTAAAGGGGTTCTCGGCTTCTCTGGATGAACTGGTGAAACGAAGGCCACAGTCTCCCATTGATATTCTTGTCTTTGAGTTTCTGCTCCAGCTGTTTCAGATGCACTGACTCCGTACGGCAGCTGCTTTGGGTAATATCAACTCATCTTGGTGCACTTTGTATTTTGGTCACTGTTTCTTCTGTTTCTCACTATTTAATAACAGATTTTGTCATAGGAATGCCTGATAAACTATAAACCATTAAATAAAAATCTGCCATGAGGAACACTGAGCATCTCCTTCCTGCAGCTTTGTTTGGGTGTTGCTGTAATTACGCTACTCTTTCAAAACATACCTCACGTTTTTATTATTTCTTCCCTCATCTGCAGTTCTCATTATCTTTTCTCTTTCCTTGAGTATTTGTACTTTATGAAAAGCAAAAACGGTCCCCAATTAAAAACTGAAACCTGCAAACTCAAAGAAATCTAATAATAAATTCATAAAAAGCACATAAATATTCATAGAATTATATAAAAGTTAGTGAAAGAAAGTGAGTAATGGATAATAGGATCACAACTGTGTTCCTCTCCCCTACCAGAGGTAATGTATTTCCCTATGTGTTTGTAGTGTTAGCAAAATATCTCATGAACTAGTGAACGGATTTTGATGAAACTGTCAGAAAGTTTAAGTCAAAATGGCCGCCAAAGCTAAGTGACCTTAGCAAACACAACATAGGTTATAATTCAGCTAATTTTACACATAGTGAGCTAAAGTTCGGTGTGGTAGTAGCTGAGACTGGTCCCCAGTGCTTACTCTGAGCACTAACTGATTGTGCAAGATCTTTGTTTTTGTTTGCCATTACCTATTACAAAATGTTAGCAAAATATCTCATGAGCATGTACAGATCCTAATGAAACTTTCAGAGAAATGAAGAGACGAACATCTGCAGCTTCTTAACTTTTGATGTAAACCCAATTCGAGATGTCCTCCACCAGTGACACAAAACAAGCTCAAACTCTACAAACATTAAACTTCAACATGGTTTGGTAGTAGCAGGGAGTCATTCCAAACACAAACTCAAAGCACTAACACATCATCATGTGTCGCATTAGATTGTGCCTAACATCTTTTACAAGTTCGACCTAAAGGGCTTTAACTTTGTTCCTTTTCAGCACAAGAAGATCTTATTCTAAAATTGTAAACCTTCAAATATTGTTGGACCTTTAATTTATTTATTTGATTTTGCTTTGTTTGATTTGTATTAAACTCGTTGTCATCTCCATCGTAAACGGCTTAGTCAGGTCACGAAGGCAACCGGTCCAGGAGATAAACCTACACCTCCCTCTCCTCAGCGACGTCTCCAGCTCCTCCTGGGGGCGCACCAGGTCATTCCCAGGCCACAGAGGATACACAACCACTCCAGTGAGCTGCGTCTCCTTTGGGACCTCTTACCACTGGAACATGGCTGGAAAACCTCCACAGAGAGGCATCAAGGAGGCATCCTGATCATATGCCCAGACCACCTCAAATGTCTGTTTTCTATGCAGAGGAGCAGCGGCTCTACTCTGAGCTCCCCCCCAGAAGATGGAGCTCCTCACCCTGCCTCTAAGGCTGAGCCCGGCCGCCCTTCGTTCTTTTGGTCATGATCCAAACCTCCTGACCACAGGTGACAACCCTCACTTGTGGTCATAGACCAGAAAATCAAGAGCTTGGCCTTTCAACTCAACTCTTTCTTCACCACGACCGACCGAAACAACGCCCTCATTGCCGAGGAGGCTCCTATCTGATGATGCATCTTCGACTCCATCCTACCATCACTCAGGAACAAGATACTTGAACTCCTCCACCTGAGGCCAAGACTCCCCCCAACCTGGAAAAATCACCCCCACCACCCCTGTTTCCAGTTAAGAGTGATGGTTCTGGACTTAGAGGCCAAACTTACTGTCAGGTTTACTGTTTAAAGTCATTAATATGGATTTAGAAACGAAAGTGTAGTTTTTACACGTAATGACATCTAGAGGGACTTTTCTAGACAAAAGATAAACTGGCAGCAAACGAAACAGAAGAGGGAAAATCCAACAGTATTTATTTGTATAATATAATTTATATATTTAGATTAAAACTAGGATTGACTTGAGTACAGTGGTGCATAAGTTAAACATTAGATTTAGTGGATACATGCGCAACTCTTGCAGGATGGTGAAGTTCACAGTAAGCGTTCAGTTAGTGTTTTCTTGGTGTTTTGTGTTTATTAAAGCCTGCATGAATGCATCTGCTATAAAACACAAAATCACAGTAATTCCAGTAAAATTCTCCCAAGGGGAAAAACAAAATATATATATATATATATTTTTGTTATTTTGTTTCTTGTTTGTTTCTGAAACTGTGTCCACATGTGGCTTTTTGTGTGTTTGTTCCTTGTTTGGATTTCAGCGGTCTGCGTTCATTTTCCGAAGCTTGGGGGGAAGATTGTCCTCCAGCCTCCCTCCGGCTGAAAGGAGAGGACTGTGCATGGGAACCGGAGTTGGTGGCGTAGTCGTTGGCGTGCTGCGCTGATACAGGTCTCCAGTTGACTGCGTCATGGGCTCAAAACCCACCTTCAGGGACTTGAGCTGCAGGCGGTTCTGCGCCCCGGGACTGGGTGAGGAGCTGAGCCTCTGCAGCTTCAGGGGGAGGTCCCCCGTGCTGCAGGCCTTCTCCGAGTGCTGCGAGCTGAGCATCAGCACCTTCCTCTGCAGGTCCTCCTTCCCGGATGAACTCATCCTCTGCAGCTTGCTCGGCAGTCGACCTCCAGTTCCTCCCTGACGGCCTTTTTCTTCTGAAGTGTTGATGCAGTCCACAGAAAACACCCGGTCACGCCGGGCACCGTGGCCTTCGGTCAGTGCAGGGGTGGGGGTGGACAGAGGTGAGGGCAATGAGTTCTTCTCCTCCAGCTCTTTGACGCTGTACGGGGGTGTCGGCACCTCAAACGTGCTGTGGAACTGGGAGTAGTCCACCCTGAAAAAGCCTTCCTCCAGGGACATGACAGGCAGGAAACGATGGCCCCATAAAACCTCGTCCTCGGTGTACGATGTCCGTGCCTGGCACGTCATACCTGCAGAGAGTGACAGACACCCAACAGTTTTAATAATCACCATCAAATGAGGTGAAAACAGCAGATTCTGACTGGTATGGAGGAAAACAAAAGGACATCATTCCTCCTATTATCGTTATTATTTTAAAGGAAAGCACAATGAAAACTTTATCATTTGGTTCAGTTGACTCAAAACCATACTTTTCGCCGTACACGTCGCACCGCCCTATAAGTCGCATCAGTCCAAATATGTGTAATAAAGTGGAAAAATGCATAAATACGTCACTTTGCCGTATAAGTCACAACTATGATGCGTCACCGTTGACAACTCAGAAATGTGGGCCGGTGTTGCGCCAAAAATCGGTTGGCTGTCAAATGGCTGCACGGAAGGACTTTAACAAGAATTTAACTAGATTAACACTTAAAAACAATTGTTTGTTTGCTCAAAATTACAGTAAAGTGTAATTTTCCTTAATAAATGCACATTATGTTCAAATAAGCTGAATTGCAAAAGCCAAAACATGGAAGTAGGAGCGTGCACAGTAGGACTTGCTGTGTATTTCTTCAAAATTTAACAAGATAACCATCTAAAAACATTGATTTGTTTGCTAAACTTTATAGCAAAGGTGTGTCTCAGTTGAGCTTTTACTTAAAAATACACTTCAATTATCAAATTAGCTGCATGTCTCCGGGGCGGCGCAGCAAAATGAAGCTGATTTGATGGTTGCTCCAGGCGAACTAGACGGAGGTGGCAGGTTATGGCAAGCCAACTGTCATTAATAGCTACTTTTACCTATTACATGACACAACAGCATGCCATAATTACTCGAGTGCCATCTAGTGGCTGAAAATGGTAGTGTTCAGTATTTTCAGTCAGAATGAATGAAAACGGTCATATCTCAGCCAAA
>JARVGV010000412.1:29132368-29153163 GCA_031762435.1 Hypsolebias longignatus | reverse complement strand
ACAAATGCACTGATCACAACCCCCATCAACACAACAAATGCACCAATCACAACCACAAACAACACAACAAGTGCACTGATCACAACCACCAACAACACAACTAATGCACCAATCACAACCACAAACAACACAACAAGTGCACTGATCACAAGCACAAATGACACCGCTACAAATACCCCACTTACAACCAACACTGCAAATGACACAATGACAAATGCACCAAGCACAACCACCAACAACACAACTACAAGTGCACCGATCACCCGTAATGAGACAACTACAGATGCAACTACAGGTTCTGAGACAACGCCAAGCACCGACACAACTTCGGTCACAAACGTGACGGACACAGCCAACACAACGCAGTCGAACAACACAACTCCAACATCTACGACAACAACCCTGGTCACTTCAAATGCAACAGCTGACACTTCTGCGACTCCTGCATTAACTGCAACTCCTTCCTCCACCACAAACACAAACCCAACACTCACAACTGGACTCCCACCCTCTTCACCTTCCTCCAGCTCTCTCCCTCCCATCACCTCCCCAGACAGTAGCAACACCCCCACTACTGGAATTACCACCAGCCTTAGCCCTTCATCACCAACCCCAGGAGGTAATGCTAACCTCATGCTGAACGTTGATGTGTGTTCTTTGAAATAATGTAATCAGACGTGCAGGTGAGAGGAAATTCAGTTGGTGAAAAAGCTTTTTGTGTGGTTGCCTCGTGCCACTTCTTAAAATTACTTTGAAGATTTAGCAGTAAGTAGACATTACCCTTTAAGCAGAAGACAAAATTTGATATTTGCAGAAGACAAATTTATTTTTAGTGTTTATTTGTTGGTAATTTAGGCCATAAATGTCAAATTTTGTCTCCAATAATTGTGCTTTGAGCAGCCTAAGATGGGACCCAGTATAGTATTGATGAACATCAGCTGGGTAATCTGTTAAATTCTTCTTGGACTGACTGTGTTGATTTTTTTTGTCATAATTCAGTGACCACCCCCTCTATTGAAGCCACCACTGCAAATGATACAACAGCAGTGTCATCCAACAGCATGACTCCAACCCATGGGTCCACCGTGCCTGCCAGTACCAGTGTGATCACCACCCTGCAGCCAACAGAAGGAACCACCTCCACAACCACCTTAAGTCCAGTCATAGGTGCGCACAGTTCGGTTTACGGCAATGCAAAAATAAATTATAACAATATGGATTTAGTGTGCACTGAAATTAAAATTCCATTTTGTGCAAAACTCAATGAAATCTCTCCTCAGCTGAACTTTTAGCATCATGTTGGGGTCAGCAGGGTCCATTTAAAGTTCCAGCTGTAAACACATAAACAGTTTATAGAATAAACACAAAGCTATATTTATATTTATTTTTAATTACTGCGGAATTATTGGGATTTCATGTGTTATGCAAAGACGAGACAGAAAAGCACATACGATCTTTATAAAAACGTTTATTTTTATGTTTTTGCATGTGCGACTTGAAAATGCACATAAAAACATGATTAGAAGAACAAATAGAATGTTTTAACTTAGCCGTTAGTACAGACGTAGAACAACATATGACTGTTAGTATTTGGTAAATATTGTAGCTAGAAAATCCAATTAATATTGCAAAATTTATTTGTTTTTAACTGTTTGCTTATTTATTACAACTTTACTGTATAATCGATGTATTACAGTAGTCCCTCGCTACTTTGCGATTTATTGTGGGTTCGCTATGTTGCAGATTTTCAAAGTAAGATTGGACATGACACAATTGGCTGATTGATGGATGAGCCATGTGTTGTTTATTTAAAATAAATTATTTTAAATGATTTTGCACCATGTGTGCAGCCAACAAGTGCAGGGGGAAGCTCCCTCCTGTGTATGATCAGCTGATTTCCTTCTCTGCATCACACACCGATCAACGTTTGTCTTCCAACCTAACATTCAAAGTATGTCACATCGTAAAAATCGTCATAATCACAAAATATAAAAGTGCTAAAAGTTATTTTTTATTTATTTTAGAACTTCTATGTTCAGTTGTTTCAGTGTAACTGATCAAGAAGTTAATTTCTGCTCCGTGCTGCAGAGCTGAAGCTGTGACAACCTGTGATGTCCTGCTGCTCTTCTCTTCTCTACAATTTAAATTTAAACACTGTCACATTTTAAATTAATCCATGCATGGATTGTTTATTTAAAATATTACAGTATTTAAATGTAAATGGCTTATTTAAGGAGGGAGATTAGGAGTAACAGATGATGAGTGTGGTTGCAGCCTGGCACATGTCATGACAAAGTTTAATGAACTTGAACTGAACTTGAACTTGAACTGAACTTGAACTGAACTTGAACTGAACTTGAACTGAACTTGAACTGAACTTGAACTGAACTTGAACTATCCCTACTTTGCTGTTTTTCACTTATCGCGGGCGGGCGTGGTCCCAAATAGCTGCGACGAACGAGGAACGACTGTACCGTTGTTAACTGTATGATCTTCGATGTATCTCGTCACACCCGGATGTGTCTGCCATGTTGAGAGGCAAACCAAAATGTGGACGCAGTTCACTGATCTCACCTTTTATTAAGCTAAGCACGTATTAAAGTTCATGACTCAAGTCATTTTATGGTTGTGCAAAGATGACTTGTGATCGTACCTTCTGGATGTCAGTTGATCCAAACGTTCTCGGTGCTCTTCCACCTCGTTTATCACCCGACTTTGATTTTGTTCAACTCAGATAGTTTCTGTTTGCCTGTCAAGATGGTGGCATTTCTGATGCGAACGCATCACTAACTTGTGCAAACCATTTCAGTGTTTCTGTACAGTACTTGTCTCGGCAGGGTACTCATCTCTCCTGTGATTGTTTTGATGGGGGTGTGCAGACAGTGGTGACCAAGACACGTCTGTGTTGTGCACTATTTGTGGTATACGTGAAGGAAGTGGAGCTTTTTAGATAGCACATCTGTATTGTAGGGGAGTGGTGGCACAGAGGTTAGAGAAGGTGTCGCTGGTTCAACTCCCGGTACTGACATCAAAATGTGGGTGGGATAAGTGAAGAAGTCACACCTGTCTCCACTTTCATCTGCCCCACTCTGGGCCCTTGAGCAAGGCCCTTAACCCCATCATCTGCTTCTCCGGATGCCCCAGATGGCAGCTCTCTGCTCCACTCAGAGGGCTGTGGATGCGTCAGGAAGGACATCCGGCGTAAAAATAATCGCAGCCGAAAGAAGAAGAAAAACATCTTTATCGTCTGCCGCTAGCTTAGCGCTACGTCAGTGCCGGCAGTTGTGGGTGGGGGTGGGGGAGGTTGGGTTCGGTAGGCAGGGTGCTCAGTTCTGTTGACAGGGCGGGGCGCCCTGCTTGTGTAACGGTAGAGGAAACATTGTTTCTAAATTAAAAGTGATCCAAATTAGTCACAGTTTTGTTTTTCCTTTTTCTAAATCTCACTTTCTGTCTTGAAGCTCAGCCTGGTGGTTTTAGTGGGATCACGTTATCAACACGATGTTTACTTGGGAGTTAAAACTTTATTAAAAAATATGTTTCTGTGTTTTCTTTCAGTGTGTCCTTCTGTCCCTTGTCCTGTCCACAGTGTCTGCCTTGGCAGCGCTTGTCAGTGTCTCACTGGCAGCTACATGACAAATGGACGTTGTGAACCTGGTGAGAAATTAAAAAAAGTTTCACGTGAACGCTGTGGCAGATGTGTATTGTTAATGCTCTGCTTGTCGTCTCAGCACAAGTGTTCTCGGGCAAGCTTCATTTCAGCTCCTTGACTTTTGTGGATGAAATGAGCAACCGGTCCTCGAGCACATTTCAGAGCAGCGCAGCCTCGATCTCGGCCGCAGTAAGTCGTGGAGTCACGGACTAGTTGAGCAGCTCTTAAACGTGTTCGTTAAATGATGCTCTTTCTGTTTTTGTAGCTCAAAAATGTCTTCAGAGGTGAGAGAGGGTACATTCGATCGGACGTCGTTCAGCTTCAGTGAGTATTTGATTTATTTTTGCTGCCGCACTAAAACTTTATGCCTCAAATTAAAATACGCACCTCGGCTCTGTTGGTGAGTTTTCGTTTTAAATCTTCAGACGTGGAAGTGTGGTAGCGACCGTGAACAATATCTTTGAGCAAACCTCTGCCACTCAGGAGTCCGTCGATCTGGCCATTAAAAAAGGCATCAGCAGCTTCCCTGATTCACTAAAGAATGCGACGTACACAGGCAAGAACTGGCTGCACTACATCCAAATCTAGATACAAATACACAAACAAATGTGTTGTTTGTCTTATATGTCTTTTACTCTCTGTATTAGGGATAAAACTTTGTGCTATGGAGCCGTTTCCATGTGATGCTTCCACTACGATGTGCACGGATGCAAAAGGCCAGGCGGTTTGCTCCTGTATAGAAGGCTACGTCTCCATGGTTTACTCAAACAGCAGCTGCAAAGGTAACGTCTGATGTTTTGAGTCATTCATGTTCAAATTTACGCTTCCATGTTGTTACACGTTAAAACGATCTCTTATATTCGTTAGGTTTATTGGTCATGTGCAAAATCAACACAAAGTCAACAATGCAATGAAATGCTTAGGATGAGAAGAACCTTCTCGACAAAAAAAGAAAACAACAATAAATATCAAATCATGCAGCAAAAATACTAAAAACATACAAAAAAAAATACTGCTAACAGACTTTAACAACATTAAAATTACTGCTAAACAACAAGGCACCAAAGGTGTAAAAGAAAAAGCATCTACAGTGTGATTAAATTAGCAGTGAGTGTCTTTCAACATCCTGGTTCTGTTCTGTTAGCAGCTTAGTAGGTTCTGCTAGTAGGTCCGGTCAGCAGCTTGATGGTAATAAGGACTGCAGCAGCTGCCCTCACAGACCACAGTCCAGAACCGGGTCCGGCGGACAGAGAATATTCAAGGTTTCCCCGCGGAACCAAACGGGTCCGTACCGCATGTACAGGCAGATGGAGGATCTTGTTAGCAGCGTTAGCAGGTCTGGTTAGCAGCTTGATGGTAATAACGACCTCAGCAGCTGCTCTCACAGACCGCAGTCCAGAACCGGGTCCGGCAGACAGAGAATATCCAAAGTTTCCATGTGGAACCGAACGGGTCCATAGAGTTCGGTCCGTATAGGCAGATGGAGGCTAGTGCTAGCAGCGCTAGCAGTGCTAGCAGTGCCAACAGCGTTTGCAGCATTAGCAGGCCCTGCTAGCAGCTTGATGGTAATAAGGACCGCAGCAGCTGCCCTCCCAGACTGTCTTCCAGAACCGGATCCATCAGACAGAGAATATCCAAAGTTTCCCAGTGGAACCGAACGGGTCCATAGAGTTCGGTCCGTACAGGCAGATGGAGGATCATAGAGACAGCCGCCATGACAGGCCAGAACCTAGGCCTGAGGATGGAGGAGGGCTGGGAATTGAACCACACACGATGGCATGATGTCATGATGTCATGATGGCAAGGCAGCGACACACAAAACTTCACAAGTGTGTCATGGTCATACCCGTACCGTGGGTGTGCATTGTAGGCGCAAAAAAAGTTAAAATAAAAACAACAAGAATTAAAAAAAGGTTGAGTCGAAGCGGAGCTCCCGTCAGTGCTACCATTCTGCGGCGCACGTGTCGTCAGAGCGTATATAAACCTTACGGGCACTGTCTGAGCTGAAGTGAAAAGTTTCTAGTGGATCTACAGACAAAACCTCTCTGAAGTCCTTCTGTGTGGGAATGAGGTGGAGAAACAACAGGGAGTGAGACTCGCAGACGAGGTCGAGCGCCGCGGCCTTTTCTCCACGCTGACCCCTGACCCCGTCTTCATTTATCTCTCTAATCCATTTCTTTTCAAGTGGAACGTCACCTTGGAGACATGTAGAGGAATCACAGCTTCACCAAGACGATCAGCTGCAGACAAACCTATAAAAGACTCATCTTCAAACTGAATATTCTGCGCTCAGTCGCTGTCCAGAGAGACACAGTGTCCTGGTTTGTCCTCCATGTGAAGAGACGCTGAGCTGCTTTCAGTGCTGGTGCAGCCGAGCGAGTCTGAAACTGTAGCTTATTATGTTCTCGTTGTATAAAACATTGTGTAACGAAGCTGTTGCGTTTGTTTGTGCAGCCTGTCCAAGTGGGCAGCGGGCAGTGGGAGATACGTGCCAGCGGTGAGTACGCTCATGTCATGTTAGGTTTTAGCGCCCCCGTGTGGACTCGGCGTTAAACTCCACGAATAAAAACTCAAAAATGTGACTTGTTTTCCTTTAGATGTCCGTTTGGATACGCTGGCTTCAACTGCAGTGACTGTAAGGGACCTCATTCTTTCAGAAGGTGAAGCAGTAAATCCTGTGTTGTGGTGCAGAACCCTGAACCGTGTGTTGGTCTGTCTCCACAGCGGCGCTGCTGGCAGTGGTGGTCATCTCCTGCGTGCTGGGAGGGATCGTTCTCGTCGTCATTCTGGCCGCGCTCGTCTACTACTGCTGGTGAGGAAAGCAGACATCGCTCCACCACACAAGAACGCATATCTGTTCGTTTTGCTCCTTTTTAAAGGGGGTCAGCATAAAAGTAATGACGCACCCTTATTACTTTTTATACACCTGTCGAAAGGCGGGGCTTATTGTGGCGTAGTCTACGTCCATTTGTAAACTTTCTCTTGTCCCGCCCATAATTTCAAAACTTCTCACACATATGCATCACTACCAGACGGAGTGTGGTGGACACTTTCGTCACCTCAGCTCCAAGGTCAAGGTCATAAATGAAGGTCAACTGTTTGGCCTTTGCTTGTTCAGGCCATTGCTATAGATTTCTGTATAATACTGTAGTTTGTTTATGGGCGTACAATGTGCCGTAGGCGCTTCTCGTTCTTTCCGTTTTGGTTGCTCCTTTGTTCAGTGAGCGAACTCTCACAAATGATCTGGCGATTGTTTTGTGATTCATACGCAATCTGGGCTTGAACCTGCAACCCCAGCCTTATGAGGTCTGCGTTACCACGGCCCCTGAAGCGCCCGTATTACTATTCTGTTAAAAAATAAAGTTCTGTATCTTTTCTTAAAACTTGGAAATAAAACATGCAGCTTCGTTTGGAACATTGTGCTAGAAGTCCTGGCAACCGAACGCTGTACGTCAAAGACAAAATTAAAAATAAACTCAATAAAAATTAAAAAGTGGCTGTGAGTTTGATGATCTCAGGCATTTACAGTAGAAACATCATTAAAAGTTTGAAGAGGTCACATAAAGTTGGAGTTTACATGCCTGAACTTGCAGCTTAATCTTTCATGGGTTTTACACAACAGACACTTTAAACAGAGTATTAATTGACAGATGATGTCATAAACAAACTATTTTTATTCCGACAGCTCTTTTTGGTACATTTACAAATTTTACATAAATATTTTCACTGTACAATTTATAGTTTATTCTTAAATTTACACAGAATATATATAGAGTGACCGGCCAAGCTTCAGTATATTTTAGCTCAAAATATTCTCTTCAAAACCAGAAGTGGAGATTTTAATTTGTCATATCTAATTAAAAAAAAAAAAAAAAAACTCAGCAGTAACATAAAAATTCACATGTATTCAAATATATTTGAGTTTAGGGTTTTCCAACTATGGATAAGTATGGTAAAAATTATGTTTGGAAAAAATAGTTGCGTGTCTAAACTTTTTTTTGTGACTATTTAAATTTATGTGCTCAACCAATCTGAGCACTTTTCACTGATGTAGAAAATAAGACACACCTGAACACCTTAAAGTTTCATGGATGGATGTTATTGAGGTGAACAACTAGTTAAACCTGTAATTTAAAAAAAATAGTCTCCTCTTGCTTTTTTTCTGTGCTTCCTATTTTCATAAAAAAAGACTGAACAAGTATCTGACATGTATTTATAGTAATCTTTGTTATTGAAAAGTAAAAATGGGATAAAAATCTACAGAAAAAGTAAATTTTGAGTCTGGAAAATTATAAAATGTTTAAATAATTAAAAAAAATCTTCAGAAAAACTGAAGTTCACATTTATAAATATTGTTCAACCTGCAAGAACTACAGTTTATCTACAAACGATCATCAAATTGAGAAAATTATGAAGAAATTCAGTTACTGTACGCATTTTTCTGCTGTGTCCGTCACAATAGATTCCTACAAAAACGTATCTTGACACACGTTTGATGTTTTATTCAGTATTTAGGGCAGCAGGATGCAGAATATGGGAATAACCTGTTGCTGAACTATAAATTACTGTAAAAAAAAAACAAAAAAAAAAAAAACAACACCACGAGTCACATTTCATGTCCTTGTCTCTGTCAGGATGAAGTGCTCCTGCAGGATGCCTTCCTACAGCACCAGCCCGTACTCAGACGACCTGAACAAGTCCTGGCCCACCTCCATCATGCCCATCCCTCGCGCCTCCACTAACTGGGATGCAGCTACTTCCATAGAGATGACAGAAGGGGGCACCATTAACATCCTGGAGCATAAAAAGCAACAAAGCAATGGCTTTGTGAGTTCCCACAGTCACTTTTACGTCAAGCCTGTTTCCTGTAGCTCCATCATTTCTGGGCTCACTGGGTTCTGTAACAGGTGGACTTGGTTTTAAATGAAGTTTAGTTACAACGATTGACTTTAACTTCCTCTGTAGCGTTGATTAAAAGTTTTTCCTAATCTCAATCTGGAAGGTTTTGACCTGCAAATCAACACGCCTGTTCACCGATAAAACTTTCCTGTATCACGCTGGAGATGCTAGATTAGATGCACAAATTGTACTATTGTGTTTAATCCAATCTTTTAAACAGCCTGCTGCTAGCATTAGCCCCCACCCCTGCTCCCTGCTTTGCCTGACTCACAGTGTGTTGCTTTAGGGGTCTCAGCTGACGTGTAAAGGATGGAAGAAGGTAAGGCCTTGCTTGACCTGCCTTGATGTCCCCTGCTGGTAATTTAGAGGGTGGGAATAGGAATGGGGCCGTTGTCTGTTGATGGGAAAACGTTCATCTGCATGCTGATTCTAGTGAGTGACAGTTCAAAAGAAACTACCTGGGTTTAGTTTGGGAGTACCGTATATTTCAGACTACAAGGCGCACCGGATTATAAGGCACATTAAGCAAAACAAGTTCATTTTGACAGATTTTTTTAACGCTGTGTACCTCATGAAATTGGTTCGAGGTCAGTAAGCACAACCAGAATTAATACATAAGGCACACTGGATTATAAGGATTTTGAGAAACTTAAATGAATTTTAAGTGCACCTTATAGTCCAAAAAATACGGTAGTCATGAGTAGTTGGTCCACATTGGTAAAGCTGGTTAATTGTGTTTGTGGGGCTGTTCAGATTTGATGCTAACTTTCGTCCTGAGCGGTCAGATTGCACTAAACACAGGCAGGAGCGGCCTCGATGTGCATAGAAAACATCTGCATCTGACTGCAGTCAGTCCTGAACCTCTGACTGTCCAGATGTGACCCCACACGAGCAGCAGAGTTACTATTTGAATTAAAGGTCAGCATAAGGCAGGATCTCACCGACCTGCAACTGCTGAAAACTAGTTGGAGACTTTTCTATGCAGTGTCACTGAACTTTGGGTGATTGTGACCCAACGACCAGCGAGAGCCACGTTTTGAGCAGCCAGTTTTTGACTATTAGTGCTTATTTTCTTTGGACATTATTTTTCTGTCCACATCATATTCACCACCTTATCAGATGCCTCCACGTTTATAATTTAATCTACTGGAGACAGCATTAATGTTCTGTCACAATGAAGCAGATAATTGACATTTAATCCCAAAACGTTTTGTATTAAACATAAAGCTGTCGAATCACTCAAGACAGACTACAAACGACAGATCTGGACAGCCTCTGTGTGTCTGTTATTTTGGGGGTGTTTGGGTGTAAACGTGTGGAGGCGCTACCTTATAAAGAAACTAATTTAATCTCTGCTACGTTTCAGTCGGGATCGTATGATCTGGACCCTGAAGACATGCAAACCTTCAGAGGTAAAAACTCAGCTCGTTACTCGTATCTGGTCCAAGGCCACGAGAACCCCTACTTCCTGCCCGGAGACGAGAAGAAAAACTGAGGCGGGACAAACGACGAAACCGGGACGGGATTTGAAACTGTGGGACATGGATCCTGAGCAGGACCACGTTATTTACGACGAATCAAGCAGGATGTACTGAAAACAAAACTGTAACCAAAGGGATTCTTGAACACAAGAAGAAACTTTTAAATGTTTTTTATTATTTTTATTTTAATTAAATGTTTTGTTCATCGTGTCTGCTTTTCAGAAACACAACCAGCAGGTGTCGCTGTTTCTAAACGAATTCAATATTTAATTGTTTTTCTTTTAAATCAATCAATGCTAATTGCACTAAAGTGTGTTGAGTTTACCTCAGTTCTTTTCTTCAGAAATCAAAGGTGAATAAAAAGTGAGCATTTTGTAGCTGTAGCTACTTATTTTAAGGGACTAAACATTTCTTACAGAAACAAATGTTGATGAGTAAAAGGGCTGGCTCCTTGTTTGGTTTGTTGTTTGAAGGGATTTATGTCGTAGCAATCGGACGCTGAGTATTTCTCGAAGCTGTTTTTGCAAAACGTGCCTGCTTTAGCTCGGTTTGTCAAATAGGAAACATTATGCAACACTGTCGATAAAATCTGTCCTCTGTGCCAACTATCACCTGGATACTTTTATTGGGAAAACTCTTTATGAATATATTTATGTTTGTGAGAATGAGGCAGTTTTATAAATGTGTGATTGTTTTTGTAAATATTGAACTGACTGCAAATGTTTGCTGGTAAAATAAATTAATTTAAACAATGTCATTATTCAACATGCTGACTCAGCAGAAGCCGCTTTATTGCCAACTTAAATATATACAGTATATATATTTTTTGTATTTTCCAAATATTTTTCAAGACAATTTGTGGGAGGATCTGAATAAACCAGGGTTCAGCAACCTTTACAATCAAAAGTGCCATTTGGATTCAGTTTTACCCCCACAAAATAAAATTTGTCCAGAGCTGCAAAAACAACTTCAAGATTAAAATATTCATATTCATTTTAAGTTTTATGCAAGTACAACACACATGAATCTCGTTTGTTATGTTCTAAAATTAATAACTAAAATAAACTTTATCAGTATTTTTTAATTTTAGGACAACATAAAAAATCAAAACTCTTTTTGGGAAGGGGTAAACATTTTGTGTGTCCCCTTTAAAATAATTTAACCACTGAAATATGGAGGTCTATGTGACTCCATAAAGTTTTTTTTTTTAACTGAGAAGTACAGATTGAAATGGTTAGGCATATACAGTATTTGCATGCCATTAAAATATTTAATTCAACATAAGAGGATGGTTTGTTGGACATGTCATTGTGACTTGCAGGATTTTCTACAATGACAAATTATTTTATTACTTTTAATAAGGTTTTGTGAAAGACAGTCCTTCAAGTTATCTTAGTTTTCAGAATTACTTGTAATAGTATTGCAGATAACCAGATTCCAACACCACTAACATTGAAATACTGTATTTATTTTTCTTGTGGTTCTATTCATTTCTGTTTTTGTTCATGTGGCCCCGGAGCCTCAGTTTTCAGACCCCTGAGCCAGACCTTCGATTGTATTCTGTCCTGTTCCTGTTTTATTTTGAAAGGCTCGGCCCTGGTTCATTCCTTTTCCTGTCTGTTCTTCAATGGCGCCTGTGGTCAATCAGTTAATCAGTCAGCCGAAATTTCCAACTGTTTTGTAATTTGTTCTTGTATATTTTTGTGTCCCTTATACCTCACTCCCTTATTCTCTTTTTTTATTTTTATTTTATTTTTTTTTTTTATTTTTTTTTTTATTTTTTATTTTTTAAGTCATAACGAAGCATTCAGGTTAGAAACCGCTTTATATTTTTATTTTTTTTTCTGACTGAATTTTATTTTTCCTGCCACTTCTCCAGCTGAGGGCGGCCTGCTGGCATTTGACTCCAATACTGAATCAAGGTTTGATTTTATTGTATTGTTCTCCACAAGTAAACTGTTAGAAGTAAAAAAAACACTAAAACAAACAAACGGCGCCAATGGTGCTAGGCGGGATTTTTGGCCGCCATCTTGCTAAATGCTAATGTTACAAATAATGCCTTGTGCCAGTTATAAACTATCACAATCCACGTAGAAATAAAAATATATATTTATTAAAATAATAAAAAAAAGCTTTATGTGAAAACAGGAGAAAGGTGTATTTTATAATCCTTTCATGCTAAGTTGTGATGTGAACCAACTGATTTATAATAATAATTGTGATAATAATATACTGTATATAATAATTATGATGATTGATGCTTAAAAATCTGACCCGGGCAATACACAATAAGTCTAAGTTCTTTAAACTGTTAATATTACTAATGTGGATAAAGTGGAATAATCAAATAATTGAAAAAAATTATATGTAAATTATTTTTCCTGCATTTTTCTATGACATCGTTCTCTTCTCATTACGCAAATCTGAATTTAACCATGCACACTTTTATCTGATTTTAGATCTTTACCAAAGCCTATTCATCAAATTTGTAAAATAAAAGTGTCAAAAAGAGTATCTTTCACAATTGGAGTTGTGCAACATAACAGTTATAACTACAATAATTTACAGGTCAAATAAATAAAAATAAAATCATATGAACAATTTTACATTTTAAAAGAGTTATGTGACCCTGACCTGCTCATTAACACAACATTCTGTCTGGCAGCTCTTGTCCCTAATGAGCATCTCTCTCTCGGCCGTCTGTGAAGGAATGCTTTGTTTTTCCAGGACCGTCCTGCCAAGTCCTGGTTTCGTCTGCATCAGTACATCCCATCAGTCCACAGACCGAGCTGACTGATCGATGGGCCACTTAGAGACTGTGAGGAACACATCCCAGTCATTTGACCTGCATGAGCTGAGGGAATGGGCGTACGATCCAATAAACATCGAGCCGCTGAAACAGCTACAGTGGACTGACAACTTAAGAAACTTCCCCGGTTATCAGAGCGATGCAGAAACGCTTCGGATCAGGTGCGTCGCAGCTTTAGTGACACTTTCACCATGACATAAAGATGTGGTTTAATAACTAAAATCAACTTGGTTCTTTAAAACCAAACAAAGAACAAGTTACATTTGCAGGACTTTGGATAAGAATCAAACTCAATGATTTTTTGTTTGTTTATTTTGATGTGGAAAATACCGGTAAAGATTTTTCTAGGCTTTATTGTTTTATTAGCAACTAGGAAAAAAAAAACATAAGGTCTTCTAAGTAGTTTATTTTTCCTTTTTAAATATTATTTCAGCATTTTCTTCTCGTTTTTTGGGTTATTTTTGTCATTCTTTGAATATTGGAATATTTGCAAAAAAACATTTTTGGAAGATCGTAAATTTTTTTTGTCTCATAATTAAGTTAACGTAAAAGAAGAAGCCATAAAATCAAGGTTGGGACGTGAATCATTTTTCAGTTGTTTTGGAAAACTTTCAAATTGTTTATTTATTTATTGACTACTTTTGCTAGATTTTTTTGGTTTGTTGCCCTGCATTTCTTACTTTTCTTTTATAATGAAAAATTGTAACACTAAAATACCTGTAACTCAGACAATTTTACAGTTATTTGCTTAAAACCTAGTGTGGTAGTAGCTGAGGCTCATCCCTAACAGATATTCTGAGTACTAACAGATCAGGCAAGGTTTTTGTTCAATATTTTACCATTATTTTAACTGGAGTCAATTTTGTCTGTTAGAAAAATACATCATGGACCACTGGACTGATTAACGTTTGAAGTCTGTAGAATAATTAATTAATCATCAATAAATTTATTCACCCGATTAAAAAAAGATCATCAGTTTACAAACACATTCTCTGACAACACTTATTTACACGAGTGAAGAGGGAGCAGGAAGAAGAACATCTTGTATAGACCTGCCCCCTTTCTCAATGAGTACAAACATTTCATGGCTGTGTATATTAAATTAACAAAACAAGTTGCAAACAATATATCAACAACAATAACATGCATAACAACATATCACTTCCCATTAACAACTCAAAAGTGTAACAGAGTTAATCATTCATTTCTTATAAAGTGTTTTGAATTGGTTTACAATAGAGCAACTCCTCATCCAAACTGTTCCATAATTTTACTCCATGCACCGAAATGCACATTTGTTTTAAAGTAGTATGCACAGTTTTACTTTTGAAATCATACTTCCTTCTGTTTTTTCTATCACGAGCTTAAGAAAAAGAACTTTTGTAAATCAAATGGCAATAATCTCTTTCTAGCTTTAAACATAACTAATAGCATATTTTAAATTATCCAGATCCTCTAATTTCAAGATATTCGATTGAATAAACAAGTTATTTGTGCATTCTCTGATGTTCGCTTTATATAAAATTCTCATAACGTTCTTTTATATCACAGCCAATGGTTTAGTGTTGGTTTTATATGTGTCGCCCCATACCTCTATACAATAAGTCAGATATGGAACAGCAAATTAATAAGATAATGTCTGTAGTGTTGATAGTTCTAAAACATTTTGTACTTTATTCAGAAGTCCAATACTTTTGCATAGTTTTAGTTTTATGTATTTTATGTGAGATTTCCAGTTGAGTTTATGATCTAAAACAACCCCTAAAAGTGTAACTTGATGTACTCGTTCATACTTGATTATCATCTGTAGACATTATAATAGAATCATCTATTTTTCTGTTACCAAAAATCATAAATTTTGTTTTATTCCAGTTTATTGATAATTTGTTGTATTTAAACCACTCATTAAGTTTAACACAGAAATGGGACTAACGCAGTAAAGTCATAGAAAATTGAGATATATTATTGTTTAGTTGTAGCTTAGAGTCATTCACAAGATGCACAAGAGTAACATCATATATCTCATGCATGTTTTTAAAGTTTGACCTTAACGGCTGTATCAGCAGAGACGAGATGATTTTACTTTAAAACTGTTATAAAAGGAGGTGGCAATATGTATTTTCTAATAAAGCTACATTTCCAGCATGCTTTTTTTACACGTCCAGACATATTAGACTAATTTTTTTAAATCAGTTGCTGATTTATTTGCTGATTGCTTTTTTAAAATCCTTAAAACTGTTTATTTTTTCCATGTTGGAACAAAAGGCCCAATCTGCAGATCTCTGCATTGCAGATTTGTGTTTCATCCCACCAGCAGACAGTCTGCAGCATGTGAAGCAGACGATAGTTTGCAAACACTCGAGTTAACGCAGCATGGCTGCCAACAAAACAATCACATAAATTTGTGCCAGGAAGCCACAAAGGAGGCTGAAGACACCTGCTTTGCTGTTTTACTGCCGTGAATGAGCGAATGCCCCTCTCCCCCGTCTCCTGCTCTGTTTTTTTTTTTTTTTTCCTGTCTGCGTTGAGTCACTCTGAAGGCCTGTAATTCACTTTCACTAATGCAGCAGCCACTGAAGTACAGAAAATGATGAAAGGTTTCCCAGCATCTGAGCTGCAGCATTTATTTGTTTTTATTCTCTCGCTCTGGCTCGTTCTGATGTGAGACACTTTTTAAAAACTATGTAGTGAAAACATGTTAAAGAACTCTGTGGTTTTCATTCAGACCTTTGTCTCTACGAGGTTCAGTACAATGATTGTTTCTTGAGGTGCTAAAGTTTTATGTAACTTGGCACGAGCAACCAAAATGAATATTAGTCCTCTTCAGATCTTTAAACTAATCAAATGTTTAAGCAGTTTGCACAAGCAGTGTGTGGAAAAACTGGTCCATATTATAATTTATGAACTTGTTGAATTTCAGCATCAGTAACCTGACGTAATTATTCTTATCAGTTTTTAAGACCCTTTCATAAAACGGTTCAAGTTGGGACTTGAACAGTTTTCTGAGTGAGGCGACGAGGAGTTGAAGTCAACCCACCCGTGATGCGTTTTTGTGTCGTGACGCGAGGTAGTAGCAGATTCTAAACGGTTCACATGTGAAACTGGAAGCCGGCTTTGCGGCTCAATATTTTGATGAAGTGTTCTAGTTTTTATTTTGTTTCATATCACTTTTATTTACTTCATATTATATGCCATTTATGACTGTTTGTTGTTGTGTGTACCTGATCGGTCTTTTTTTTTTGTTTGTTTATTTGTTCAAGACAGGTCTCTAGAAAATGAGTCCTCGTGACTCAGTGACACTAACCTGTATAAATAAAGGCTGAATGAATGAAAAGTGATGATATATTTGTGTGACCACTCGATCATTGGATTAAACAGCAACCACAAAGGGAATCACTAAACTAAGTTGTGTATCATGCTTTGAAAACGTTATGAGGGAAACATCTGTCAGACATTTAATGCTCCATGTCAGTACATCTGAGTTCTGCTCCATGCCTCTTTTGGTTCAATGATGCTTGCTTCATTTCTGAAAGCTCATGTCTCTGCGGGACGTGGCTTGCTGCTCTGGTGATTTTTAATTTTATTTATTTGTTTTACAGCTGAAAGACAGACTGTTCTGTGTGGCCATTTTGCAGAACAGTTTAATGAAGGAGCTATTTGCTCTTTAGGGATTTAGAACATTATTCTTTACAGCGTTTCCTCAGTTCATGATTTGGAAGCATTAAAAAAAAATATATATATATAAAGGTCACTGGACGGCGCACCACAGTTTAATTGAGCGCAGGTCTGGACCTTGAGGCGTTGCTACGCCTGCATTTTTCTTTTTCAGTTTTGACCAAGTAAAAAATGTGACTTTTGCATACAAATGGACTTATTTGAGAAAAAAAAAATCACTTCAGAGGTTGGATGACAAGAAGATGAAGCGTTCAGAGATGGTTCAGTGGTGCTTCATGATGACTCCACTCATTGTCCGACACTTTTTTTTATAATCTGTTCTTTTGGTTCTTAGATTTTCAAGAGGTGGTGGATCAGATTTGTTGTGGTTCTTTATCTCAAAGCTCAGTCGGAGGCCTTGGCTGAGTGAGTGCCAGCAGATAATGTAGAGAAGTCCAGACTTCCTGCAGACTGAGAGAACGGTGAGAAAGTCGTGGCGCCGGACGGATATTAGAAGACATTAAGCCTCCTGCTTCCAGACAAACAGTAGTGATCTGCTGAGGGGGAGAGCAGTAAATATGATCTGTTCATGTCATCCAGAGGTGATACTGACCTTTCTGTTAATCTGGTTCCTCTCAGCTCACACTCACAGTACAGAGGATTACACTGGTGCTTTCCTACTGCAAGTGTGCAACTAGTGCATTTTGTTTTGAAGATTTGTTCCACTAGGAAAGAAATTTAGAATTTTAAAGGTACTTTGTTAAAGCAACCAGCAAATAAACATCTGTGAAGATTTTCCCTCTTTCAGAAAATGTATAAATAAGTCTTAAACAATTTATTTAACTTGTATTTTAATTTGGTTTAAGGAAAAAAAAAAGTCAGACTTAATTCAGTTTTGCACAACAAAGTTAGACTCCAACAAAGAAGTGTTGAGAGTTTTAAGAAGTCTTAGAAGGTGTTCTCCTCTAAGGAACATGAATACTGTATTCAAATGTACATTTTTGATGTTGATCAGATTTCATGATTAATATAATTACACAAAGCAACATGAAGTTTTTGAGTTACAAGCATTTAGCTGTGAAAGATAAAGATACAATCATTGTGAAATAGTTATTAGATACTTGAAGATGTTTATCTCACCCTACAGCTGCTGCTGATTATGACTTCATAGCTCTTTTCATGCCTGTGATACTGGTGACACATTTTTATCAGTGATCTGGAAAAGATCTTAAATTTAAGTGCATGGAACTTGCAGAAACCCTGGTTGCAAGTTTTATTTATCCCATCTCACAAAGGGCAACTTTTAATTTTAGAAGGCTTGGTTAAATGTATTTCATTTTTTTATTATCCCTTATGTGGTTTAGTCAGAAGCAACACTTACCGTATTTTCTGTCGTATAAGTCGCATCAGTCCAAAATTGTCTAATAAAGTGGAAAAAACATGAATATGTTGCTTCACCGTATAAGTTGCATCTATTAGATGTCACTGCAGACACGCCGCGTTTGTTACGCGTCACCGCTGACAATCCGTAAATGTGGGCCAGTGTTGTGCCATAAATCAATTGGCTGCCAAACGGCGGCCACGGGAGCGTGCATGGGAGGACTTTAACAATAATTTAACAAGATTAACACTTTAAAACAATTATTTATTTGCTTGAAATTATAGTAAAAGTGTGTCTCAGTCTATCTTTTCCTTAAAAAAATGCACTTTTGACAGTCATATCAGCTGCATTTCAAAAGCCCATTTGTGGAAGCGGGAGCACGCAGGGGGAGGACTCGCTGTGCATTTCTTCGAAATTTAACAAGATAACCACCTAAAAACTATTAATTGCTTGACATTATAATAAAAGTGTCTCAGTTGAACCTTTACTTAATAAATTCACTTCAATGTTCAAATCAGCTCCATTTCGCTGGGGTGGTGCAGCAAAATGAAGCTGATTTGACAGTTGCTCCAGGTATGGCAAGCTGATTGTGTCATTAACAGACACTTTTACCTATTACATGACACAACAGCATGCCATACAGCTCGAGTGCCATCTAGCAGCTGAAAAAGGTAGTGTTCATTAGTATTGTCAATGTCAGAATGAATGAAAATGGTCATATCTCACCCAAACATTGGTTCATAAATGTGGAAAAAAAATAAACATAAATAAGTTGCTTCGGTGTAAAAGTCACAGGGTGTGTAAATTATGCAAAAAACTGTGACTTAAAGACCGGAAAATACGGTATCCATACTTGTTTCCACTGTTTGCAGTGATATGAGAAGGAAACCCCACACTTTAATTTTTCTGGTTTGAGTTTGTGCAGAAAAGTAAAAGTTGTATCAGTTTTTCTACTAACATGATTCATTGGTGATGCTGGAAGGTCGTTTTTATTTACAGAGGTTTGAGTTTCTGCTGTTTCCATTTGACAAAATGTTTATTAAAACAAGAATTCTGATTCCGTTTTTTTTCCAGGGAATGAAGCTGCCAGAGGGACTGATATGTGGCAGATTTGTTTAACCCCATTGCTGCTGCAGCTTTAGTAAGGAAATGTTTGGCCTTTTTCTTCTGGGTTATAATGGGTCAGGTCTCAGCTCAGAATAACAGCTCAGTCTCCTGCATGTGTTCTGGTAACCGTCAGCAGCTCTGAAGACGACTGAACCCTGCAGAGACCCGTTTGTGTCCTGTGTGTTGGGTCAGCTCGGACCTCCACCTCTTGGAAGTCGACATCAGTCTGGTCTGTTCCTTCTCTCCTGAGTGATCAGATGTTTCAGAGTCAGTTTGGTGAAGACACATTTTCACCTCCGCTGCAGTTCACAAAGATGTTTGGACTGAAGGACAGTTCTGCTAATTTTAGGGAACGTTTGTGTTCAGTTCATCTCGTTGCGTCCTGCGGTTCATGGTGGGGGTCACATGATGTAATTACCATGTGAATGAAGGTGTGTGTGTGTGTTTTGTGGGCTTAAATCTACATGCAGCTGGACAAAAAGGAGCAGATGCTTCAGTTCATCAGTTTAAAGGGCGAGTGGGTCAACCAAATATTAACAGTCTGTCTAATCAGTTTAAAACGGCTTTACCTCGATGCACATGAAGGAATGCATATCGCCCGTCACCTTTCATGCCAGCGTTTTAGATTTAACATCATAAACTGAGGAACGAAGCTGCATTTAATTTGGTTGAACCTCATAAATTACATTATCTGTGATCTCTTGAGATGTTGTGAGCTCTCTCCAGTTGTGTTAGAGCTCTGAGTTTGTGTTGAGAATGACTCTCAGCTACTGCCACATCCAGTTTGATCTCAAACGTCTGTGAAACTGACTGAGTTACAGACATTTCTGTGTTTGCTAATGTTGATTAGCTATGGAGGCAACTTAAGTTGAATCTGTCCAGAGATAATTTCAATTCAGTTCAAACATACTTTATTAATCCCAAAGGGAGATTAAATGTTGTGACTCCTCATCCTGGATTCATTATAGAGTTGTTATAGATGCTGATGGCTGTGGGCAGGAAGGATCTTTTGTCTGTCTTGAAGCGGAAAACAGACGAACACATAGTAGAAGTTTGTTGGCTCGAGGCTACTGATGATGTCATAAAGTAAATGTTTTATTAAAATGGTTCATGATTAAGTAAAGAAGATAAAGTTGCATTTGTTGTGCTAGTTTTGCAGCTGTTTGTCAAAAATTATTTCTAATTGTGCATAAACTTGTTCACACCTAAATAGTGTTTTAATTCTAAAAATGTAAATTTGTTTCAATGTCACGTCTACGTTTGATTGAGCGCAAACAGCTGTTTGTGTTTTTGTGCAGCTCGGTCAGAACTCAGTGTTTTTGTGGGCCGTTGTGTAAAACCTCAGCCCTTCTGTTGGGAACAGAAAGAGCATCAGACATAAAGAGGGAGGGGGGGAGGGGCTGAAAGAGGCAGACGAGGAGCGAAAAAGAGGAAGAGGCAGCCTCTCTGTGGCAGGTTCATTAGAGCAGCAGCCAGAGGAGGAGGAGGATGAAGAAGTGAGGAGGAGGAGGAGAGTAACTGGCTGCAGTCAGGAGCAGACAGACTGACAGGAGGAGATCCTGAGAGGAGAGAAGGTATGAAGGCACATCCTGTTTATCAGTTTTCAGTGGAACATGTGGGGGGGGGGTGCTTCTCCTCCATCGTCCAGCTGACGGCACGTTGTGTGCAGGGAGCAAAGAGCTTTAGCACTGCAGCGAGATGGAGACGAGCAGGGGGGGGAGGTCTGCATTGTGCTCCACACACAGGAGGAAGACCTCCCTGTTTTTCTGTTCAGAGCTGAGTGTGAGGGGGGGGGGGGCGCCCCCTTTCCTGTCC
>JARVGV010000412.1:29067711-29079774 GCA_031762435.1 Hypsolebias longignatus | reverse complement strand
CCATCGCTCCCCTCCTGAGGACATCTGTGGATCTGTGTCAGAGTCGAGCTGGCTGATAGACACTGAGCCATCTTTATCAGGACTATGGAAGTTTCTGGCAGTGTCCACCGACAACTCTCTGCCCTCATCGGCCTCCTCATACACGTGATGATGTCATCAGTATGTTGCTGATGCTGATGTAATTTTTTTGAAACTTTAACACCGTGTCCGGTCAAGGACACAGTGCGAGATTTTTTATACACCTCCACTCCCCCTTGTGTCTCTTTTTCCTCATCTGCTCAGTCACCTCCGTCTTCTCATGTCTGTTTGTTTCTCTCGGATGGGCTGTACTGAAATGTAATTTTGTTGCGCTACGGGTGCAATGACAATAAAGCTGATTCTGAAAACGTAGATCAACCCACAATCAATCCACATTTGTCACATGTCCTAACAACATCTGATTTGAGTCAGTTCTGCCTGCAGTGTGAACGTAGCTTAACATGGGCTGATAACCAGCCCATATTAATTTGATTTATCTTCTGTACTTGCCATTGAATTTTAATTCAAACTCTGAGTGTAAATGTCATTATAAATAAAAATGTTATGAATATTACAGTGAAATCTTGGCCTGTGGTTGCCAACTTGTCTGAAACAACTAAAGACGAACACGGTGCTGAAGCTGACACAGCGGTGGACACGAACACATTAAACATCTTTTACTCACGTGATATACTTCTCCGACTTGTTGAACTTCTTCTGCAGGTAGCGCGCCGAGGTCTTGCTGGGGATTTTGACCATGGATAACTCTTTGTTGTAGCGGGTCGTGTTGCACGGCGTCCTGCACATGCAGCTGCTGCTCTCCACAGCAGACAGTTTGGCTTTACAGGGAAAAGGGAATGGAGACACAGAGGAGCAGAAAAATGTGCGGGGGACGTGAAATGTGGACGGACGGGATGAAGATGACGAAAAAATTAGGAATAATTGTAAATACGAATTAAGTCTTAGTTTAATGCTAACCAGGTAAAACCAGGGTTAAGGCCGAAAGAGATTTATTTCAATTTATTTATGTTTTATTTAATAATTTATGATGTAAAACTCAATGTGGTTATGAATATTGGTTTCAGAGCATTTGAGTTTTAGTAAGGCCTTTATCTTTGACACATTACTACTCAACGTTGAAAATAAAACCTTTCGTTTAGCTCTGCCAAGATGTGATGCTAAAATACAACAGAAAAGGTCGCAAGAGGAGTAGTTTGAAAATTAAACACAAAAATGATCAGTTTATTAAACCAGCATGTTAGGATTAAATAAAACTGCACTACATTTCATAGTCAGGAAGTACACAACTTAGTGAATGTCAAATAAAGTGTTATCACAATTGTGGGATAATTACAAGAACTTTTTTTTTTTATTTAAACCAAGCGACGAGCAAGTCATGCATCCACATTCTGAACAGTTAATTTGTTAAAACAGAGGCTTATTTCGCTATACACAACTTGCATAACCGCATTCGTGGTCACGCACATTTTCTTTTAGAGCCTGACTGATACGGAAACTTTGGCTATTGCTGATACCGATATTGGGACGGGAAGGCTAATACCGATAACAGATATAATGGATGATTTTTTTTTAGCTTTGTCCACCCGCAAGAATCAACGTAAACAACGAGTGGAGCAGGGTTTGTTTATTAAGCATGGCTGTTAGCAACCATGAAGCTAAGCTAATCAGATCCACTCTATACCTAGTCCCAGTCTAGATTTACTGGTGCACTGGTCCTAAACAAAGTCTTCCTAAATTGTGTTATTTTCTATCCACCATTCACCATTAAGTTATCAAGTGTGTTATAAAAATATAAATTAAAGAAACACCCGTCTCTGTTCATTGTTAAAACAGTCACAAATGGTGAAGGCCTAATAAGTATTGACCGCAGCAGAGTTTATTTTTCTTCGGACAAACAACGCATTTCATTGAGGACGACAAAGATAACATTACTAACACTGAAATATATTTACCACTACGTTAGTTTTGTTGTTCTGGATTAAGTTTTGCAAGGCAACAGCCTGCGCTAAAGCTTAGCTTGCTAACTTGTGAGGCACGTAGCTAATAAGAAGCGGGCTGGAGGATTGAAGAGAATGTATTATTGTTGATTTGATTTACAGGTCAGTTAAAATAAACGTACCATGCTCTGTTCAGTAAAATACGCTACACAGTATTGCTCCCTGCTTCATCTGTGCTGAATGTGAAACTGAAAGTTCAAGACTAGTTCAAGTCTAACGAACATTAATTGTTTATCACGGACTATCTTCTTTTTGGATTAATTAAATTCTAGTGTGACCAAAATGAATGTATATTGTAACATGTAGGATTAGAGACCTTGTGGGTCATTACAATGTAGTCGTCATGCGTCCAATTACGGCTGGTTTCCAGCATTTTAGTGGCGAAAATCAGAAGAGCTTATATCGGCACATAATAATTACCACCGATTGCGATAGATCCCCAAACGTCTATATTGGTCCTTATCGGCTCCACCAATATATCGGTCACTCTATTTTTTTTGGTCATCCACCTCCGCTTGCATTGGCAAGCACACGCAAATCTATAATTTGATAAACTGGAGTGCACTACATCAAAGTATTTAGACATTTTGAATAAATATTTTCATCAGGGTGATTTTTAGACGTGAACATTAACGTAAGCTGTTTTCTGTCAGCGTAGAGCTCCTGTGTAGGTGTCACCATGCACCTGCAGCGCTCTTCAGACAGTTTTTAGATCGCTCACAATGACTCTGACTATTCTGAGAGACAATTTGTCTCAGGACAGGATGCTGACGACCACTGCAAACATCTGGAGAGTCCACAGATGATGTGTGCATCTAAAATTAAACTTATATTATTTTAAACTATGACCCACACACCAGGTTTACATCAGGTTCGTCACATATCAAAATAACTGAACTCAGATTGTTTTCTCCAGCATTTTCTGACTCAATCATTTCACACGAATTAAAAACCCATTAAACTGTTATATAGCTGATATTTAAAATCATTATAAATTGCATCTAATGGCAGTAAATTATGGCTTCTTGTTTCTCTGTCTCAACTCAGCAACCCAACAGTGAAATAAAACTTTAAATAACATCATTTGATTCAGTATCGAGACTTCAGCCTCGCTGATTAGTTTTAATGAGCCACATCTTTATCCGTGCCAGCTGTGCATGAATGCATTTTTACTACTGATGAACACAAAGGCGCACGTTTGAAGCTTCAGCATGTTCCAGCATCGAGAACGTCCGAGAGCCAAGTGGATTTGACATTTTCTTCACCTGAATACAAAGGTCACACATAAAACCACGCACACGCAGAAGGCGGCTGCTTGGAATGGTGCCCCATTTCCACGGCGTCTCACGTCGTGTACATGTTTACTCTATAGAATCCCTGATGACAGCGCACGTCACGGTCAGCGCCGCAGAGGATGTAACGGTGCAAACACAAACATGCCCCGGAGCGGCATCAGAGAAGCAGCCTTCGCCCCGACGGCGACTAAATCCTGCAGCAAAACGCTCTATTCAAGGCTCTGCTGTGCAGTTTAAGACAGAAATGTTCAGAATTATTTTGCGTGACGCCCGCAGCCTTCTGTAGCACACCAACACTTTGTCAGCAGTGATGGTAATTTTAGGCGACGTGGGCCTTTTGGATCTGCTGAAAGCTTCTGAGGCAGCTCACTACTCTTCTAAAAAGTCAGAATATTTGATAAAAATTTAAATGGACCTCATTACTCGACAAAACCCCCTTCTCCGTTACGATTTTTAAATCCCTACATTTAAAAATCTGTGTGGAAACTGTTTTTTCTAGGAATGTAGGAGAAAAAGGTTAATGCTTTCAGGCTCGAGTCTCACTGGAGCTGCAGATCACAGAGCAGGAGGCACAGATCCCCCCACGGTGAAATAATAGCTGGCGGGGACGCGCAGTCACGTAACGGAGGGGGAAAACCAATATGGCTTCACAGTGGTCTCTTATTTCTATTCAAATGTGATGCTATTGGATTCAAAGGAGCACGGCTCTGTGCATTTAAACGACCGATTCTTTGTCTAAACCTCTCACCTTCGTCCAACTCTTACACCCGTTCTGCCACCTGCTTAAATCCACACAAACAAATTACACTTTCACATTTCCTGCTTATTGAACTCGGTTTAGCAAACTGTTAATAGTGTGAATGTTTAAGAAGCGTTCACACTGTTGTGATCTTTCCTTCCATACATATTTAGGCATCTGTCTCGTTTCACAATTATTGTTCTATTTCAACAAATCATAAATTAAAACCCAACAAAGTTAAGCCAGGTCTTCTGGACGGTTTATTTCTGTTGAAGTGTTTCACACACTCACAAAGTGGGCCAACCAGCTCGATGGTGATGAGATGGTTTCTGGAGTCCGCCCTCTCCCCTGTCGACTCCTCTGAGACAGCCATGGCCAAAGTTCATGTTCAATAATCCAGGTAGAAAATGTGAGCGTGCTGCTTATGGGACTTCGTTTGTTGCGGCGACTCAGACAGATGAAGTCTTTTGGATGAAGGACGTAACATTTCAACATAAAGAAGCCATCCAGAGGACCTGACTTACCTTTGCTGGATCTTTACCTGGATAACTGAGCATGAACTTTGACACGTATCAAAACATTCAGCTCTTTCAGGGCAATCCTGCTGTGACTTTTGGTGTTGGTGCAACTTTAGCTTTTTGACATATTTAAACTTTTCTTCCACTTTTTTCTCATAGAAAATGAATTGAGCTCATTTTACATCCATCATATCTTTAGATCTGTTTACAACCTTTTACTGCTCCTTTCACATTTTGTTCTGGTTCAGCTTCTTTCAGCTTAGCTGTTTTTTCTTTCTTTCTAATTTCTGCTTTTATTCAGATAAGTTCCACTTTTTCTGCTCATTTCTGCTTCTTTCAGCCTAATTGGGCACAGTTGTGCCATCTCAACTTCCTTCTGTTAATTTAAGCTTCTTTCTGCCTTTTCAGCTTTTTTTTTTTTTTGGTTGCTAATTTTAGCCTTTTTTAAACACATTTTAATGCTCATCTCTGCTTATTTAAACCAAATTCAGCAAATATGTGTTCTTTATGCTTTCTTCTGCAAAGTTAGGCTTGTTCTTCCATTTCAGCAACATTTCAGCTTGTTTTTCCCAAAATTTAGCAGTTTTTCAACAAGTTCTTCAGCAACAAGCATTCACACTGCATTTTCACAGGAAATGCAATTTATCTAGTTGTAAAGTTCTACCACACTAAACTTTAGCTCAATTTTTGAACAACTGACTTAATTACTGACATTTCTGTTTTGGCTACTATTAAATAGCTGCTGCAGCCATGTGTAAAATGAGTTGACTCCAAATGCGAATGAGTTGTCGGTGCACAACTAATGATAACCTTCTGACAATTTCATTAGGAAATGGCTGGTGCACGACATATTTTAACAGACATGTTTGACACCAAACTTTATTGTCAACATTTTACATAAAAATGTACAATCTGAGATGATGCTCAGGTTGTCCCACACCGAATGTTTGGTCAATAACTGTAAAGTTGGCTGTTATAGCCGTTATTATGTTTCTTAAGGTCAGTTGGCGGCGGAGGCCATATTGAATCATGTTGCTTTTTGCTTGTAAAAAAGCTAAGCAAGCAAAAATATTTATAAAAGGATTTCATGTGTGTCTCAAACAGCTACAGAGTCAGAGAGGTTTAAAAGAAAAAAGCAATCAAACTCTGGCATACAGAGCGTTGGTGGGTGGAACAAATTGGCACTTGGAGTTTGAACGAGATTTTATTTACATTTCATGATCCAAGCTGAGCGAAGTGTGAGTAAATGTGTGTGTGTTGGGATTGTGAACGCTTTACAGTCCCCACAAAAATGAAACCGATTACAAAAAAAGAGCAGTCCTGAAATCACTCCGAAGCCCTGCGCCTTCCTGCAGCTCGTCTCTCTGAGTCCATGCTAATGTCATATCGAGTTACACAGAACGTCCTGAAGGTGTGGGAGTCCACAGCTTTCATGCTGATTGCCTGAAGCTTTAGTTGCTCTTGGCTACAGTTTTTTTTGTGTATGACTATTCTGGTTTTCCTGAAATAATTTACTGACGGGTGGGAGGTCTGGAGACTGAGCAGGAAAATCACTCTGAGTGGAGAAAGTTGCACTAATGATGTCGAGCCTGAGCTGAGCTCCATAAAGGTTAAAAATCACTGAGGACTCCTTATGATCGTTAGTTCTTTGTGTGCTTTTACTGGAAATTGGCTTTTAATCGTTATAAAAGCAGATCAGGGCAAAGAATTAGTAATGAAGTGAGTATGAGCCTTCGGTATTTACCAGAAAAAACTTAAAGCCCTAGTGTCTGTAACCTCACAACAATAAATCTTCTGCAGGGATGGTTTTAATTAATTTATTTAATTATTTTGGTGGAGGCGCTCATTTTGGACCTTGCTTCTTCTGTGCACTAAACAAAGATTCTTAAAATCTTAAATTTTAATTTTGAGGTTTGAAATTTGGAGACAAAATGTTTAGCATCTGTTTGTAATAAGAATGGTGTAACTGCAAAACGACGCTACGATCATCAGCAATCAGGTACAAGCATGTTTTTAAAGTGAGGTCAAGTTCATTCTCAACATGTGAAGATCTCAGTTTAAAATGCATGAAAGATGGTGGATATGCAGGTCTGTAAGGACTTTAACTCTAACTGCATTAATTTACCTCTCCTAAGCACCTGTCTTTTAATTTAAGTCCTTCTACTCATGTCAGTTTTAACAACTGTGAAGACTGTGGATGTATCAGACATGCTGCAGTCAGTTTCTGCAGGTCTTCAGATCTTTAGAGATAAAAAGAGACACTGAGCAGGTGAACAGAGTGAAGCTGTTGGTTTTAACCAGATGATTTGGTAAATGTAAACCTCCACCTCCAACAGACTGAGCCCTGTGTCTCAGATTCACAAGTTATACTTCTACAAGAGGGCATTTTCAAAGTCTTTCATGAATACAGCTTAGAAGGATTAAAAAAAAAAAACATCTGAGGGAATTTACTTCACATAAAATATAACATACCCAGTATAAATCTAACATTTATGAGTCCCTCCTGCGTTTGCAGTTATATTTTGCAAAATTTAGCATCAGGTTTCTAAAAAGTCTAAATAAAAAGATGAATTCCTGATGAGCAACTAGAATATCCTATATTTCATAAAAGTTTATGAGGGAAACTGTTGCATGGATGTATAAATGTACCTAAATCCATGAAATAGGATATACAGTACTATCTTTCTGACTCCTCAACCATTAAAAGTAAACTCTGACACTGGAGTTCCTGCCAGCTCTGACACGGGTTACAGCCTTTATGAGCCCTTCACACTAAAGAAGAAATATTAGGTCGCCCCCTTTTATGGAATCACATCCTTTGGTGTCGAGTCGTGCAGGAAATATTCTGAAACCTCTGCATCGTTTATCATGGGAACATCTGGATAGAAGAGCAGCAACTTTTATCTTAATTTCATTACAACCTCAATTTAAAAACAAACTTGAAACATTATGTAAAATCTAACAAAACAAACAAAAAAAAAAAGATTTGCAAATTTCTAATCTATATTTTATTCACAATGAATCACAGTAAACATGTCAATTGTTTAAACCAATAATTTATACTATACGAAAAACAAGAGCTTTTTTGTTAAAAAAAAAAGTCTTCATTAATGGAGCCTTTCCAGATAAAAAAAACTGCTCCTGTCACAGGCACTAATGCACCCCCATACCATCAGAGAGGCAAGCTTTAGAACTGTGTGCTTTTAAGCCATATGCTCCTTCTTCTCTTTAGTATGGAGCAGTGCTTAATTTGTAAACAAATGGTGGTGGGGGGTCCTCCCCCAGAAAAATTTGAATAAAGTAGATACTATTTCATTCATTCTGGTGTAACGTGTTGTTACATATCTACATTTACCTACATTTGTAAACACTTGATTCAATAACTATTTTAGAGAGCAACAAGACCAGCAGCTCTCCTTGAGTGAATAGAGCACACTCCGCTTCTCTCATTTATCCTAACCTCCCGCTGCATCGACTATCTCCACCGCCACTGCCTTCATGTGCTTCTCATTTGTTTAGTTGTACAATAAGACTTAAAAAAAAGTAAATTTGACTTTCTTTTCGACATTTTGATCTGTTATTTTGACTAATTTGCACCGTTATTTTGAAACGTGATGCACATAACGTGATCAGCCATCAAATTGTTCTCTCACTGTATTTTTAATAAATAATCAAAAGTTTATTAATGGCCCACTTAAACTGCAAAACTGATTTGCAATTTAGTTGTGCTGTTTAATTATATTTTTGTGTTTTCAATTAAATTGCCCAAGACTGAACTTTTAGGAGCTGAGTTTTTTTAAGGGTAGAAGCAGAAATGCTTACTTGAAGGGACATCTCTGCTGTGATAATAGGAAGCTTATAAGTGGCTGTTGTGTTTAAAATGAGTGTTTGTCATTATTTTCAGTTTACATATCCAATATAGGTTTTATTTGTTCAAGCCAGTCAATTTTGTTCATAACTTTATTATTAGTAAGACTGAGAGTTACTGGATCCAAGCAAACAGTTACTGGAACACACCCTGTCAAAATAAGAGAGTTCCCGGATCCTGTTCCAGCAGGAGCTGGCTCAGATTAAGTCCTGGTATAGAGGATGTGGTGTTAGGAGAGAAAAAAAAAATCAAATTTGAATTTCAGATGTGCTTCAAGCAGCATTTGTTGATGACACTGTGAACTGTGTTTACATACAATGATTTGTGGAGGGGTCCTGAGCTCATGCAGTGATGTCCAGAACTGAACCTGTTTTAATGCAGTGGCCCCTGAGGGCCCGAAGCTCCTGTTTTTACCTTCAGCCTCGTTCTTTGAGCTCAGATATTTTACCAGATTCTTGACCTACACTGCCTGGCCAATAAAAACAAACAAACACATAAGTCACCACCAAAAAAAATAAATAAAAAAATAAAAATAAAAAAAGGTCACACACTAATATTTAATTGGACCGCCTTTAGCTTTGATGACATTGTGCATTCACTGTGACATTGTTACGATAAACTTCTGCAATGTCACAAGATCTATTTCCATCCCGTGTTGCGTTAATTTTTCATGAAGATCTTGCATTGATGACTAGACACTAGTCATGATAGGTGCATCACTTTACCTGCTTCTCTTCTTACCCTGATGCACCCGTCACTCTGGAACAGGGTGAATCTGGACTCGTCAGACCACATGACCTTCTTTCATTGCTCCAGAGTCCAATCTTTATGCTCCCAAACAAATTGAAGCCTCTTTTTTCCAGTTAGCTTCACTGATCAGTGGTTTTCTTAAGGCTACACAGCTGTTCAGTCCCAGTCCCTTGAGTTCCTTCACATTGTGCAAGTGGAAATGCTCTTACTTTCACTATTGAACATAGCCCTGAGTGCTACTGTTGTTTTTCTTCCATATGATTTCACCAAATGTTTAAATGATCGCAGATCATTCAGGATTTTTTCCCAGCCTCATTTCTTTCTCGAAGACGATGGGTCCCCACTATCCTTCCAGTTGTTAATAATGTGTTGGACAGTTCTTAACCCAGTTTTATTAGTTTCTGCATCTCCTTAGATTTTTTCTCTGCTGGATGCCAATGATTTGACCCTTCTCAAACAGACGGACATCTTTTCCACGATCACGTCAAGTGTCTTTCAACATGGTTGTTGAAGACATGAGAAGCAGCTCATTGCAGCTGAAACATAATCATCCATGCAGTAATTATCCAATAAGAGGCTCGTACCTGTTTGTTTAGTTAAAACCAGGTGGTGACTTATTTATTTATTTATTTGGCCAGTCAGTGTATTTTATAGATGTTATGAACTGTAGACGATAAAAGGTTGCCTCCTTTTATGAATCATATCCATAGCCATAAGTAAAGTCTCCTCAACTTTCCACCGAGGAAAATTATTCTGAAAATGTTCCAGTTTTAAGAAACTGGTTTTCCAAACTGGTGAACCTCTGCCCATCTTTACCCCTGAGAGGTTCAGCCTCTCTAAAATGCTTTTTTGTACCCAGTCCTCTTACTGACCTGTTGCATACTAACCTAAATGGTTGCAAATTGCTCCTCCAGCTGTTTATCCATAACACTTACTTCCAGTCTTCTGTTGCACTGCCTCAACTTTTTACAGATGAGTTGTTGCCATCACATTCAAAGTTATGTTTTGTTTCTTTAAAAAAAAAAAGGTATTAACTCTCAGTTTAGCCACATGTTTTAACTGTGTTAACTTTGTGGAGAAACTTTGGGTTTATGAGATTTGCATACGCTTGCATTCTGCATTTACTAATATTTTACGTCTGCAGATGATCTGTAGCATTTTTAAACTTTTAACTTGAGCTGTTGAAATCCTAAAATTCAGGATTCTTTATCTATGAAGCAGGTTTAGTTTTAAAGCTTAGTGTCAACAGAAAAAAGTTAATCCCTGGCAGTAGTCTGAATCATGCGTAAATCCTGACACAGGATATGTTCGTGAACTTGGACTCATGGGAGTGTGTTGATGTTGACTCACCGAGCGCAGGCTCAGCACAGTCTTTGTACTGCTCAGGTGTGCAGTACGAAGCGTCACCTGCGAACAGGATTAATAACGCACGTTAAAGGAGGTATCGACTCAGTGCTCGTGTTTAAACATGAACTTCTTGGCAAACAAAGTGTAAACGTGGATGAAAGAAACGTGCTGAGAGGAACATAACTTTTTTTTTTAACCTTTCAGACACACTTGTGTATTTCTGGGGCTTTTATAATGCCAACATCTAACATCTAAACAGGTACATGTATTGACTTATATCAATAAGCTTCTCAATGCTGTTGATTTCACAAAAACACTGCCGCCTTGCTGAAAACTTCTGTTGATGAATGTGCGTTCAGTAAAACATCAGCTGCGGTGCTCACCAGGCATGTGAACCATCCTGCAGTTGCAGTTCTCCACAATGTAGCGCGTCTCGCAGTCGATTCTGCAGGCGGTCACGCTGTACACCTGAAAGAAGCCCGACTCCAGAGCTTTGGACTCGCACTCTCCCCACGGGGGAGGCAGGTAAGTCAGCTGGAGAGGAGAAAACACAAAATAAGAATTTGCAAAACCTTTGAAAATTTGAGATGAGTAAGAGTGACAGCAACTGTCAGCTGGACATATCTGTAAAAATAAAACTTTAAACTGTGACTGTGTAAAAACTATAAAATACATCAAAATAGCTCTTCAAACACAAAGTCCAACTTTCTGTGACCCGGTTCATTCATGTTTTTTTACAATGAAGTATGTCGTAGCTTTACAGCTTCAAAAAGAGCAGTTTCTTGCCAAACCATCTAACTCCTAATCCTTTTGATGATTTTTGCAAATGTTGTTTACGATCTAAGATCATAGCTGCAAACTCACAAGGGTTGAAACAGTTGACAAACCTAGCGCCTGTAGTGGTGGTGGGGTGGTCTGTGCCCCCCTCCACCCAAAAGAAGAATATTTACTGATTTTTAACATGTACATTAAGCATTCTGGTACATGCCAATATTTTTTTGGGGGGGGTGGGGTGGGGGATACAAAATGCTTCAGGTAAAACAGACATTTACTACCATGTCAATTTATTTAGGACATACACAGGAAAGATGGCTAGTCAACCCCCACCAGCCCCTCCACAATAAATACATAAATAAATAAACAAACAAGCAACAACAACAGCAAGCCAAAGAGATAAACCAGATATAGAAGAGCATTTTACTAATGGCAAAAATTCCTGTCTTAAATACGTAGAGCAAAACTAGCAGCACGCGGTAACAAACAGGCTAGCTAAGATGCTACAAATGTAGCGCTCCACTTCTCTAATGCATCCTAACCCCCCCCACCCCCAGTCGACAACTGCCAGCGCTTACGTAGCACTACCTAAGTGCGCTAGCTTAGCTCATACGAGCTAGAGCGAGCTTTGTTGTGAGCACAGGTTGCGAGCTAGCTAGTACGACTTACGTAGCACTAGCTTAACGCTATGTAGGTCCAGTCAATGGGAAATTATGTCATCTATCATGCTTCTGAC